>CM067223.1:45736888-46306887 GCA_034190945.1 Octodonta nipae | reverse complement strand
AAATTATGGAAATCTATGTTTAATGATTTATGTAAATATGAAATATGAATTAACTATTGTTATATCGTTTCAGAATTTATAATAGCAAAAATAGAGATGATAACTGTAGCAAGTACCTTGATATCCGGCACACAAGACAGGAGGGAAGGTGGAAGCGCTCAACGTAACCAGAGACATATATAATGTTGAGTTAAAGTATATATCCTTGTAAGCGTAATAAAAATAGAGTTCTTTTCAATATGTGTATAAAATTATTAATCCCATTGTTTAATTAATCACCAATACTTGGCATTTAATTTTGAACCAGTAATAGCAGTTAAGCGAGGTCCAGTATTCCAGTAGTCCTTTAGAATAAAGAATGGCCAGTCCTGGCAATTAGGGATGGCCCATTCCTGAAAACCATGGACCAGCTCTAAAAATTAAACAACAAGGCCAGCCCTGACAATTAATCATGGCCCAGCCCTGGCAATTAATATGCCCAGACTGAGAACCAAGCAGGGCCCATTCTGGCAATTAAGCCTGGCCCCAGTCCATAAGAATAAACATGGCCAAGTCAGTTTCATTATCTAACCCTATTAGTTTTTATCTACATATCTGTAAGCTATAAAGCCTCATTTTCTACACGTAATCTTAACAATTTAAACTTAGTTGTGAAGTTAAACCACATATAAGCTAAAATATAGATTCAGCTTATATGTGGTCTATTTAAAAAAGTGTTTAAAACTCGTTGCAAGGTCAGTTTCATAGAAACAATAGGATTAATTGAAGCAGATTTAGATAATCATTGTCATCATTTTCCTGTTTGATCAACCTAGAATTTTATCTTCTCAACTACAATCATATACTAGTCAGCAGCAAACGAAAATAATCTGCCTTGCTCCCAAGAACTTTATCTTTAGCATGGGTATTTGATTGCAGATATGTTTCAATTTATTATAACAATATATTTTATGTTAACCAAGAAAAAAAATTAACTGTTTGGTACGACATTTCGTTAAATTTGAAGACGCGAGATGTAAGACCGACATCTAGGTTTTTCGAGAGAATCAGCCCACAGAGAATGCTTCAAATACATAAAGAAGTGTTCGAGAGGACATTCAATTGTGGGGAGCGCAACTGATGAAGGTTCCCTGACCAGAAACAATGTATATTATATATGATATATAATGTATATTGTCTTGCGTACAAAGGAATGACACCTCGAAGAGAGTATTCATATCTCTGACAGTGAAGTAACCTAAAATTTTATCGTGACATTCTGTCCTAGGAGTTAAGGGAGAACAGCAATTACACGGAACGGCTCCAGACTAGGAACCTCTATGGGCTGATTCGCTCGAAAATCCTAGATGTCGGTCTTACATCTCGCGTCTTCAAATTTAACGAAATGTCAATCAAATACATAAAGAAGTGTTCGAGAGGACATTCAGTTGTGGGAAGCGCAACTGATGAAGTTGCCCTGACCAGAAACAATGTATATTATATATGATATATAATGTATATTGTCTTGCGTACAAAGGAATGACACCTCGAAGAGAGTATTCAATATCTATGACAGGTGAAATAACCTGAAAAATTGTATCGTGACATTCTGTACTAGGAGTTAAGGAGAGGAGAACAGCAATTACACGGAACGGCTCCCAGATTCGAAACCTCTCTGGGCTGGTTCTCTCGAAAATCCTGGATGTCGGTCTTACATCTCGCGTCTTCAAACTTACTCATACCTCATTCTGTTCTTAAATTTGTATAATCGTGTGCCAAATTCGTTCAGGAATCAACTAAAACTGTTCAAATTTGAGAGGTGTAGACTTCAGTAATATGAATCTAACTTCATTAAATCTGCTCAAATAATGATCATTTAGCATAGCATTCAAATCTTATTTTTATTAGATACACTAAAATATTTAAAGAATGGTTCAAATTTCAGTATTAATATGTTAAATATTAAACCTTTATGTCAAATTAATCTTGCGCTTTTATCCTATTAACAAGTATTATTCTCTATAATCATAAGAAACAGTATACCAAAGTTGTCACCACGACTCCCTCCGTCATCGATAAATTTTTATGGTGTTTGCTTCTCTTCCCGAATTTTTCTCAAGTGGCGCCGCCACTGAGGATGCCGGTGTAATTTTTCGGACGGAGAGAAAAGTTGCAGCTCTCCGAAAACAGAGAATCGCCAAGCAGATCAATATCTGCCTGGGTGGTCGGAATGGTTGCCACGGCAACTAGCTGCTGCGAGGACAGTGTGCCGCCCACGCCTGAAAATGGCGCCCGCCTCTCTTATCCCCACCAGCAAGGCAGAATACGGCGTTTAATCGCTTTCGAGATGTCGTTGAGAAATTAATTACGACCACTAACAAAATTTGTATCTACCTTACAAAGAAAGGGTTGTTTTAATCTTTAATTAGTTCAAACGAATTGGCGATTGAGGTGGCTCGGAATATGAAAAGAAGCTTGTTTCAGGTGACTTCAACGCTGGATATTAGTGGTTGCCTCGTCGAGTCCCAACTTTGTTATCAGCTATATTCACTATGAAGTTTGAAATAAAGATCGACGCCTTTTGTAAAAAGTCAAACATATAGGTAATAAACAGTTTTATCACATGTGTAAAATTGAATAGAATATAAATAATAAAATTATTTCTAAAAAACCAATTATTTTAAGGAAACTGTTATAATTACAAATCTTTAAACAAAAAAACTAACACCACATATATACAGTGTTACATGTAAAATCATCCATGATATTAGCTTGAATAAATCGAAGCAGTAAATACTTTATAAATTAAGTTGTTTAAAGCTATGTTCATGTCAGATAGAATACATAAGTTTTAAATAACATAGGTACTGGCATTTTAAGAGGCTTTTTGCGTCTATGCTTTCCTAGAGTACGGAATCTCAAAAAAATAATTTATTTGTTTATCTAACACAATATTCGTATGGAATAGTAGGGATCTTAAATTTTAATAGTATCAATAGTTAAATTTTCGATTATCACGAATGTTAAATATATAAATAGGTAGTTGCATGATGGCATCCAAGGTGATTATAAAGACCATAGAAATTGTAATTATTAACAAGTCTTTTTGATTGTCTTCTAAACGTTGTTTGTGGCATATTCTTGATTATTTTTATGTTTTTTGGGCAATAACACCACAATAGAAATAAAACGACGTATATTGCAGGAATACCAAACGTTACAAAGTCTATTCTTACTTCTTTGTCAATGGCTTTATATTTATTGATGTAGATTGCTAAATAATAAATCAAATTTTCAAGGAAGAAGACATGCCTGAGATTTATGGTAGAATTAGTAAAAAGAACAACTCTCTCTCTCTCTCTCTCTCTCTGTACTACCTATCGGGGAATAGCGTTACAGGATGTGACGTAAAAGGTCCTAGCAAAGTTCAGGGCAGGAAGATCAACCACTGACCAGATATTTATCATGAAGCAGATTACATACCCAACAAAATGCTTATGAGCAGAATCTAACTATATATCTGATATTCATCGGCTACAAACAAGCATATGACACTATTAAAGGGAATAAGCTGTATCAGGCATTACAATACTAAATAGTCCCAAAAAAGCTTAGAAAGCTGAGATAGAAGACGACCTGAAAAACAGAGATTAAAATTATTATCAATGGAACTGTGACCGATGAAGTTTCAATACAGAACGGGTTACGGCAATGAGACCCATTGTCTAGAATTTTGCTTAACCTACTACATGAAGTCTTTATTAAGGAAAGTGGTTTTAACACTAGAGAAAGTGGTAAAGGATCTGAAATAAGTGGGAATCAGGGACTGGATAAATCAGACCTTGGACCGAAATAAGTGCAAAAGAGAAGTGAAAGATCTCATAGCTAAGGAACTACTAGGCCTATTGAGCTGATATGTAAAAGAAAGTGGTTTTTACTAAATGGTGGATGCGCCAGTCATACTAAAGACAACTAATATTGTGAAGAGTCAAAGAGGTCTCTAGATTGATGTGAAAAAAAATGACGCAATGCACCACTTCTTTTGGTCATTTACTGGCATGTCCAAGGAAAATCATTTCTTGAGACACAGCCTTTGAATATGTTGTATACATCGAATATTTTATTCCATTAAATATCTTACGACTCTGAAACTCTGAATTCTAGAATGACATAACTCCATAAATTACTTCATATTACAATTTGTTTTACATTTTGTGGTATATTCTTTGTAAACCCTTTAATTTTAGAAACTTCTTTAGAAAAATTATTTGGTATGTAGTAATGTTAACCGTTTTTGCTCATATTCTGAAAAAAAACATATGTTTTATGTGATGGAATATATGTTTGTAGATTACAATTTAAAATATTCGAATTGATTGAATCGTTGTAGAGATCAGTGAAGATTATTATTCTACAACACCTTAATAAATGATTATAGAAAATTATATGGTACTTTTCTGTAATATTCCTTAACGCAATACTGTTTTAAAATTATCAAAACACAAAAAAAGATACTGACGAATTGATTACCTACCCTGTTGGGAAGTCGGTTAATAAGACTAGTTATTGCAATTCAATGGTGGTGAAGGCCTTTTATAAGAAGCTCGTATTACAATTTGATGTACAAAGTGGCTAACCACAAAAAAGCAGAAAGAAATTTTACCTTCTTATTGTACGATTTCATTTGCGATATCCAGTAAGAGCCTGACAGTATTCAGTTGAAAATATGTTGTTCACTGGTCGATATTCACTTTAAGGGAATTTTGTCTGTTTGAATTTCCAGAAAGTTTCCTCAATTTATGTTGTCGCTTTTGTGCTGTCAGAAGGTTGCAGAAGTGTTATTCCCATTTATTCTGAGACATTCTGTTTCATAAAATATATTTACTGTGAGGGTTTTGAGTGTTGTTCAACATTTATAACAGTTTATCTTTCTGTAAGTGACGTATCCCATTTACACTCTGTGTGCTTACTTGAATTTTTCTCCTTATATATCTACTCTAGTGCAAACTAAACAGTGCACAAATTTACTTATTTGACAAAGCTGGTTTGAAGTAACCAATAATATTTATATAAATTTTAAAATTCAGTTTCTACAAATTAATCTCAAGCTTTGCAGTAAACTACAACGGATTGTTACTCAATTCGTTTCGTCTTAGTTTTGGTAAATTAGTATAGCCCCGAAAATCGTTTTTTATGGCCATCCACCAATATTTAGATATTATGTTAATTATATCCACATACAGAACAGCCTTAATTGGATCACCCGATTCCTAGTTTCTATTTACAATGGAAAATAATTAAAGGACATATTTTATTAAACAAGTGTACCGCCTTAACACTATCTCTACTCACCAAGCACTAATAAAATCACTAAATAACGTATTTTATTTAATGATTAGCTTTTTACACACGCGCTCCGCCAACTTAATCGGAAGCGTTCAATAGATGAAATTCTTATTATATTAAACTCGGCTCAAAATTAAACATAATGATGTAATACTTAACGTATCACATAAATTTACTTGTTTAATGATGATCTCCTAAAATATTATGGTTTCATTTATTGGTATAAATTTACCTAATAGAAATTACAATAGACTCAAAAAAACTTTGTAGTGAAATCTGAAAATTAATAGTACCTCCAGAGTTTATTGAAAGCAGTGACAAGTTTGGATTAATTAATAAACATTTTTCTGGGTTTGTGCAACAGATAAATTTAATTCACAAATGTGCCCAGTGGTTTTGTATATTTATAAATATTACATAGACTTCATTGTCAAATACCTTTCTCCTCACATTATACCACGAAAAATCTTAGTTACTATGATAATAAAATTTATATCCAAAACAAAGATTAGGCAAGCGATGCCTTCCCTTTAATTTACAAGGTTTTTACATTTGCCCGAACCTCGAACTTCTATCTCATTTCGGTTGATTAGCTATGGGAGTTACTAATCATTTCTTAAGAAAATACAAATGGAAATTTCAACTTGCAGACAAATAAAATGATAAAGTTACTAGGTTAACAAGGGTAGGTAGCTATTAGGTTCAATCGGAATTTTTACATTCAAATAACATACTAACATGAATTGGTCAATGCTTAATATTATTATATCCATGCCTGAATCTGCAAAATGAGGTGGCAGATAATTAACACAGAACATTTATGTTTTCGAGGGCGCAGATTATGAATCTGCAATTACTTTTTACCGCAAGCTTTCAGTTAGGGGTGAAATGCCCCAAAAATACCCCCAAAAAAAGTTTATTGCATTATTCTCGAAAACTACAATGAATATGAAACAAATTACTAGACCATCCTGTTCCTTGGAAAATTTTACATCGAAAACATATAAAAAGTTATACAAAATCTACGAGTTGTGAAATTATTCAGATTTTCAGTTCAGTTCATTATTTTCGTATTACACATCATGGGCGCCCAAACACTCTAATATATCATGAAACTTTGTCAATGGATATTGCTTCTAATTAAAATACTAAGGCAACTTTTATATTTTAATAATACGTTTGAGGGTGTGGATAATGAATTTATTATTATTGGAATATTTTACCAACGATATTTTTTAAGATTCATTTGTTATTAAAGATAATCGATAAATTGTAAAGAAAGTATTTTATTTCAATGAACTATCAAATATTTAAAGATGAGTTACATGGATAATTATTGCTATAGAAAAAAATTATCAATATTGGTGTTTGAGTTTGAAATATGTTTTAAATAGAATCATATTAAAGGAGTGGATCGAAATTAACTGAATCATTTCAGTAGTATTATTTGATAGTCAATAGGTATATTTCTCCGATAATTCAGATGCACTTCAAACGCTTACTATAAGCTATCCTTCTATATTCCGGTTTTCTTCCAAATACAAAAAGCAATTCCGAAAATATTACATAAATAAATATTTCGGTCAATCATCGGACGATGCATAATCGCATAATGTATGTGCACACTTTGCGTGTATTCCAAAAATTAAATTAAATTGAAAACTGAAATAACTGCACAACAATTCGTCGATTTTGTTTAACTTACTACAAGTTTTCGATCTAAAATTCCAAACGGAACGACAGTCGAGTAATTTTTTTCATATTCAGTGTAGTTTTCTGGAATAATGGAAAAAAACCTGTTTTGGAGTGTTTGGGGGCATTTCACCCCGTAATCTGCGCCCTCAAAATCATAAATGTTCTGTGTTAATTTATTTGCCACCTCATTTTGCAGATCCAGGCAAAACTCCAATGTACTACAGATATATTAAGGTGAATAGATATCATACTTTATTGGTGACACTAGTTCCTGATTGTTGTAACAACTCGATATGCTAACGTTGCAACCTTTATTTATATATAAAAAAAGAAATAAATAAAAAGAGCAAATCTTCCTTTGTCTCGAAGTTATTATTTGATTTTCATTACAAAATCTTTAATTGATTTAAGAAAAGCTTTACACAGAGAGAATCGTGAAATTCTAATTATAAAATTGTGTAGCAATAGAATTAATTGAATAAGATTTTTCCTAAGAGTATTGTTGCAAATTTATCACTTAGGGTAGATACAAACAATAGGTATTCTCGATTTGTTACTGTGTTTAATGTACTTTTGAGAACTGTACTTCGAATAATCGAAAGCCACTGAAAAAGTCATGTCTTTATACTATTTTAAAGATCAAGAGTTGTACATAGATATCATGAAGGAGAATGTTTGTAAAAACATAAAATGAATAAATATGCATGTTTCCAGGTTCCTCAACTATTATCAATGTTAGCTGTTTTGAAATTATTAGGAAAATAAATATAACCCCTTTGAAGACGCGAGATGTAAGACCGACATCTAGGATTTTCAAGAGAATCAGTACACAGAGGTTCCGAATGTGGAGCCGTTCCGTGTAATTGCTGTTCTCCCTTAACTCCTAGGACAGAATGTCACGATAAAATTTTTCAGGTTACTTCACCTGAAAGCCTTTATAATCTAGGTCAAGTTTTTAAATAATAAATTATTAAATCTGTTATTTAAAAATACAAATAAAATATATTTTTCAAAATTTTAGAACTGGAGTTTCTAAAGTGGGAATTAAGTCGATGTTTAATATTTGTTAATATCTTTTTAAACAAATGATTAAAAATATGATATATTTGTAATTTACATAATGAGCCTTTTATTTGATATATTACATGATGCGGTTGAAAATTTCATTTTAATTTCATTTAATTCTATAAATTTGTCCCTAAAATTACTATTGAGGTTTTCTACTAATTTTTCTTATAAATTTCAAGTGAGCCCCAGTATTTCTAATTATTTTCAAAATTTTAGGTAGTATGGTTTCGGAAATAAAGCGGAAATGAGAATTTTTTTATATCATTTTGTTAATATCTTGTAAACAATTAATTTAAAAATATTAAAAATATATATTTGTATTCCTCATAATGAGCCCTTTCATTTGATGTATTGCGTTAAAAAATATTTCTTGATTTTCCGGTTAATTCTATAATTGGCCCCCAATATTAATATTAGGGATTTCTTCGTATTTTTCCTGTACACAAAATAAATTTAGGTCTTATAGTTTGGGGAATAAAGTGGGAATTGGTAATTTTTTTAAATATTTTTGTTAATATATTTTTTAAATATTCATTTAAAAATATGAAAAAAAAATATTTGTACTCGTCTTAATGAGCCCTTTTATTCGATATATTACATGAAGCGTTAGAAATAATTTAAGTCCATGTTTTCCATTTAATTCTGTAATTTACTTCCAAAATTAATAGTAGAGGTTTTTCTTCTTTTTTCGGGTAAAATTCAGTTGAGGCCCTATATCTCTCATTTTTTTTTTATTTTTCTTCCCCATTAATACCGCTAAAATCAAAATTTCTTCATTTAAGATATGTACTCCTCGGGACACCAAACTATACACTGATACCAAATTTCAACCTTTCCGTCCAGTAGTTTAGGAGAAAATTGCTGTGATGTGAAACAGGGAGGAATCCGGAGTGATATTATAAGGGTATCCGTATATCATATATACGGAACCCTAAAAAAAAGTTGATCAGTCACTCGAATAAATAAATGCTCTCGCTGCGCTCTCGGGCTTCCTGTTTAAGCGGTCGGGGCAGCCGCACGTCTTAGGTTACAAAAGTAGGTTTAGAGTCAGTTATATCCTGTGTATGAAGCCGTGTATGAAGTAATAAAACCATTTTTTGTTATAAAAATCCCTTGTACAATATAAAGACGCTTTGATAGTGAAAAGGACGCTCCAAGAGTGATTAGGTTAATTTATGTTAAGTGCGTGTAATACGGGAATCAAAGGCTGCCTCGATTATGTAAATAGTTTTCTGTATTTATCTACTCCATCACACTTATTAGCTACATTTGGGGAAGAATTTCTAGTTACTTTATTTCAAGAAACAGTCTATTTTCTATATTTATCAATAAACACATGTGCATGATTTCGCGGTGATTGATAACTATCAGTTAAATCATTCCACAAGTGTAACAAGGAAAAAGAAATCGATCTTCAAATTGAATATAGGAAAAGTAATCCAAGGAATGCAGTTAATGGATGATATCAAAAGTCGACATTTAAAAACGCGATATATTATATTTCCAAAGATGCTCATGATTTCAACGATATAAACCAAGTAAAAATAATAAAAAGAAAGAATAGGCATACAGTAAACGATGTTTTTTTTTGAAAATCGATATTTAATGGAGTGATTTTTTGTTTTTTTCTACATTATAAAAATATTTGTTTATGGTCAATAAGATCGAAAGATCAAGACCACTACCGGCCGTAAGGCCAACTTTGGAAGAAGAAGAACTTCGCTCTCGTGAACAATAGACAACTTACCGCACTAGTTGCACAATATATGTATGTATTGTTTTTGCCTATCAGACTACTAACGCTGCTGATGAGAAATTTTTCGTACTTGAAGAAAATGACCCATTGCCAATTAACAGAAATCAATTCGTAAAAATGTTATTAGGCATCCTAGAGTAATTGTTGTTCCCCAGGAACGGTCCTTAGACTGCTAGATACTATTATAATTTATGTAATGTTGGGTTTGTTCGTAGACGCCAATTCGCTGGTTGGCGTATAATTTTCCAAACTGTTAGAATTATTAGCAATCGGCGTCTTCGAACAAACATAATAATTTCGATAACGGACCTTATATATTGGTCTGTGTCGATGAATGTAAAGTACTTGGTTATTTTGTCAGACCTAATAAATGGTGGATTTTAAATAAGTTAACACCAGATGTGTTACAGACACCTTATATTACTTTGTTTATATACCCAAAATAATAAAATAAACATAAGTAACAATCATTGAAAAGATCTTATCCTGATAAATATTTAGATATTCCAAAGAACTTTAATTTAAGTGGGATTCATACAAACAAGATGTAATAAATAATGTTATATCTGATATAAATTGAAACAGTTCTCTAACCAAACTGAACTGAAACCGCTAGAATTTTTGCAAAGAAGATCTATTATAATTAAATAATATTTACTTTCATTCTAGAAAATTTATTTACATCCACAGCTGATTCGAATATAACATTTATAATACAAGATAAGCCCTTCGTCGCACTAACTAACTCCTGCGATGATGGGCTGCTCATTTTAAAATCAGCATCGAAAACTCTCGTACAACCCATCATCAATTTTACTATTGCCGAGCCATTTCGAGAATTTTTTTTGTCCTAACAGCGATCGATGTACTGGAATGAAACCAGGGCCGACTTAGGTAAATTTCGTTACACCACACCCCCCCCCCTTTAATTCTGATCGTCCCGGTCAGAAACATCCTCTCCATAATCCGGTAGACGACGTCATAAGCCTCTTGACCACCTCGAATGGACCATCCCAGGAGGGTGTAAGTGGACCGGCGACATCGATGGCGATTATCTCAAATGGGACGCCTACATTGTACAGTTGTATTCTGCCCTTGGTCCGGGTCTTCGGGCCCTAACTGGCTGCACAGGTGTTCCATTTCCGGCACCAAGCTCTGACGTCTTCGAAGTAATTTACCCAGTAGTATCGTTGGCGAACTTTATCTAGGGTTTTGTTCATGCCCAGATGGCCCCTGGTGGCTATCATGTACTTCGGTCAGGATGGCTGGGACCATATTATTAGGAACTACCAGTTGGGACTTGGTTTCTCGGCCATCAGTTCTGTCCCAAACTCGCTTGAGTACTCCATTCTCATCTCTTAGAGAGTCCCATTGGACCCATAACGATTTCAGTACGCCCGAGTATCTTGCTACCTCGTCCCATTGTGGCCTGGGTGCCCCTCTCGTTATGAGTGACAAGATTCGTTCGATATCTGGATCAGCCATTTGGTCCTGGAAGCACTGTTCCGTTGTCCAGTCTTCATTGGCCTGTACTCGGATCTATCTGATGGAGATACCCTCCCGCTGTTCCATCTTCAAACAATGTCCGCATTCCAGTCTACAGGGTCTTCTGGATAGGGCATCGGCATTATTTTGCAAACGGCCGGCACAGTATTCCAACTTGAAATCGTATTGCTGTAATTTCTACATCCACCTGGCCAGTTGTCCTTCCGGTGTCTTCATGTCCAGCAACCATTTGGGGGCACCATGATCAGTTCGGATTAAGAAAACGACCATAGAGGTATTTGTGGAAATGGTCTACAGTTGCAAGAAGTTCATTTCTGGTGACGCAATAATTTCTTTCCGGTTTCGAAAATCCATGGTTGTAGTACTTGATCACCATTCACCATCTTGCACCTAGGATAGGACGGCCCCCAAACCTAAATGAACCTGCCTGAGTGTGTAGGAAAGGCTAGAATTGGGCTGGAACATAGTGCTGCTTTCAGTCGCCTGAATGATGTTTCGCAATCCTGATTCCAACGGAAGGTCTCTTTCTCAGTGGTCTGCCGATGTAGAGGCGCGGCAATGGTGGCAAATTCCTCAACAAATCGCCTGTAGTAGTAACAGAGGCCCAAGAAGCTTCGGAGTTCATGCTTGTCTCTTGGCCTGTCCAATCACGGATGGCTTCTATCTTGTCCTCGTTGGTGCGGATTCCTGACTCAGAAACGACGTGGCCAAAAACTCTACTTCGTTTTAGAACAAGGAACACTTCTTCGGTTTGAGTCTCAAGTTGGCGTTATTAATTCTGGAGAATACTTCGCCCAAGTTCTTCAGATGGTCTTCGAATGTCTGACCCAAGACCAGAATGTCGTCGAGGTATACTAAACACGCCCTCTATGTTAACCCGCTCAGGACATACTCCATTAGCCTCTCGAATGTTGCGGGAGCATTACATAACCGAAGAACATCATATCTCGTGTCGAACATAAATCCATACTGGCTAATTAGGTCATACCCAGTCGATGTACTGGAAAGAAACCAGGGCCGGCTTACGAAAATTTCGTTACAGTATTTAAGTTCTTTTTTGTAACTCTTCTAGCATCACTACAAATAAAGAAATTAGGATACCTATCTATAAAAAACAATATCTAAGATAAACAGTATATACACAGCCATACAAAAGTTTTTTATCTAAGGAATTTAAATGTCTCCAATGATAAAAGGAAAAAATATTACAATACATATCTCAGATGTTCACTCATATGTAAACATCATGTTAATTTCAGTTTATATTGTGTCTAAGCCCCGCTAGAATAATGTTAAATGAGTTTCAGAGTCCCGATCGAACTCAGGGTCTCAATCTGCCTACTCCCCAAGTCCGACTAGATAGCTGAACTGAGTGTGAACCCCAACCGTTACCTGCATTTATAGTTGTCAACCAGGAGCAAACTCGTGCAAGACAGTTTCACGAGCGGTTTGATATGTAGCACCGCGCTGCTGAATGCTCATGTCGCCTACAGCTATATGTTAAATAAATAAAAATAAATAATTGCTTTATTGTCCAACAGTCTCCCATTTACAATTTACAAATACAACATTGCGGCACTAACTATTTGATTCGGGGTACATGTAAAAATATCACAATAATTGCATATATTATTAAAATTATTGCACATAACATAAACTGGTGATTTCAACAAAATGTTTGTTCTGGCTCTTGGTGGCCTTACCGCTAGGTGTTTCCATGAGTGAAACGTAGGTACATTAAAATTAATTTGATTTAAAAATTCCGAACAGTCTACCATATTATTTACTAATTTAAACAAGAATACAACAGATGCACAATTTCTCCTTAATAGTAAAGAAGGCAGTAAACCAAATATTTCAAGAATTTTCAATGGACCTTTTCGACACGTTTGCTGTGAATATCATAATATGGATGCCAAATCATGCTTGCATATTCAAATTTAGAACGAACATATCCAAAATATAATGTTTTCAATGCGGAAATATGAGTAAAGTCTCCACAGTTTCTCAATATAAATCCATAAGACAGATGTTTTTACAGATATGTGCTTTACAAAGGTTAATTTATCGTCAACGATAACTCCCAAATCCTTGATACATCGCTCAACAGACTTGAATAAGGAAATTTGATGGCTGACGTTTTTCGGGTAAACGTCACTACTTGCATTTTTTCCCATTTAGATTTAGATTATTTCTATTGCACCAGTTTTCTATACATACTAATTGGCTCTGAATCTCTGAATATTATGACAATCATTTACACCTTCTATTGTAGAAAAGATCTTGAAGTCATCAGCGAAGCATAACTTTTCTGTCGATATTGTATTACATAAATCGATAATAAACAAAAGAAATAGCAGAGGTCCTAAATTCCACCCTTGAGGAACTCCTGATTCAGCTAAGTATGAGTTTGATTTGAAGCCATTATAAGTCACGTAAATCTATCTGTCTCATAAGTAAGACTTGAAGAAATTTACTGCTTGGATAGAAAATCGAAAGCTATCAGCTTATTTAACAGAATTCTTTGATCAATTCTGTCAAATGCCTTACTGAAATCTGTATAGATCACGTCGACTTATGTGTTGGTGTCCAGTGCTTAAGAGATATATTGAGTAATTGCTACCAGGTTGGTTGTTGTAGACCTTTTATCAATAAATCCGTGCTGATATGGAAATAGTTGATTGCGTAATAGTGGAAATATGCGATTATACAGTATGATTTCAAATAACTTTGTGAAGTTTGACAGAATAAATAATATATATTTATATATATATATATATATATATGTTATATAAGTTTATACTATGAACTTAGCATGAACTTATAACGCAACGACAATACAACATTCCCAGCTGAGTCAGCGACACGTGGAGTATCCGATTACAGCACCACCGAGCATCCGTGGGAATCGCCGTGTCGACAGTGCCGATTCAGCACTCATTAGGTTATATATTGTAAAATCTCTCTTGTTTGTTATTCATTATTACTCAGTAACTCTGTCACTTATATCGTTATTTTTCATTTGTATTTTAAAGTTATTATTTTGTTTGTTATATAATAAAAATCTTTTTAAAAAGTTAATATTGACAAGTGTGATATAACAAATTGGCGCAGTCAGTAGGATTCGTCAACGTTACTAGAACACGAGCTTACTTCTAACTGGTAGCGGCGGATTCCTATCCCACAACGGAGCAAAGAACCTGGAAGAAGTCCCAACTGCGATAACAAGGAGAACACGGATCTTCCAATGTTCTGTTGATGTGAGTAGTAGTGAATCGTCTAACGTTTAAGTTTATTAATAATTGATTTTAATATTTGATTGATTTAATATTTTGATTATTTGATTTTTTTTTTATTCAGTGAATTGAATCACTGATTTACTATTTGATTGCATTAATATTTTATGATTTAATTGATTATTTTGATTTTATTCATTCGATTGAGTGAACTATTTGATTTATTGATTTTATTTACATTTTATTAATACCATTCTATCATCCAAATAACTTTGGTATTTCCCCATCTACAAATTTATTGATTATTGATTTTTACACCATTTATTTTATTGATACCATTTTATCTATCCCATTTTATTATTTTGATTTGAATCTTTTTCGTTTTGAATTCTATTAAATCAAAATGGCACAAGCACAAAACAACACTGTTGCCGAAGAAACTGAAAAATATAGGTTGTCGGAAATATTTTCAATAATTCCAGAGTTTGAAGGCGACCAAATTCTTTGGCCACATTTATTCATGCTTGCAATTGTGCATATAACATGTCAACTGCTGAACAAAAATACTTGTTAGTAATCCACATTAAAAATAAATTAGGGGAAAAGCGGCGCAGTTAATCAACTCGAGGAATCCTGCGTCTTATCTCGAAATAAAAACAACTTCTAACTCTTCATTTTGGGGATTCTCGTCATCTTTCCTCATTAATACACGACCTTCAACGGTTAAAACAATTATCCAATGAGTCTCCCCTAACATTCTATAATAGGCTTCAAGTATTGAGTGCGAAAATGCACTCATGTATCCAAAAAGCTCCTAGTCTGAGCACCGAGCAGAAAGACGCTCAAACCACTCTCGTTGACACCATGTTTTTAAACACATTACTTACCGGTTAGAACCTCGATTAGGCCAAATTATCCGTGCCAGTAATCCGACGGATCTTCTTGAGGCACATTTACGGATAAGAAGAGAACTTCAACTATCCTATTTTGAGGAACAAAAGATACATAAATCTGTTCCACCTAAGCCATCTTTTCAGGCTAGAAAACCAACTCCACCTCCTAAATGCTTAAATTGTGGGCGATTAGGCCACATTGCTGCGGATTGTCGCCTGAGATATCAAAATAACCCTCAGCCTTTCAATCAAAATAACAGACCAAATTTCATTGGGCCGAATCAATCTTCGAGGCCAAATCCAATCAATAATAATAACAATCATCAAGGTCAACAATTCCGACCAAATAATTTTCAAAGACCTCCTTTCAAGCCTAACAACTTTCGACCATCTGTAATACAGACAAACCCAAATTATCGTTCCGAAAGAACCCACCATTTTAACAACCATTATAATGTCAACTATCCCGAATATTCTGCAAATGAGTATGATTATTATACTGATAATAACCAGCAGAATTTCGATTATAACGACCAAAACTATGAAAGCCCTGAGTTCGACCAAATAGTAGATGATACCCTGTCGAACCTTTCAGTCCTCACGAATACCAGGATTTTCTAGCGCTTCCGAGCCTAGATCAGCCCCCCGATTCGACCACTACCCTCTCAGAAGTCCAAACTCAAATACAGAACTTGAATTTGGAAGACTTCAATCCCGATCTGAACTTCCCAGAACAAACATTTCTTTAAGTCCCCTTCTGACAGTAAATTCCAAGAACCTCTATTATATCAACGACGCTTCTGGAAAATTTAAACTCCTAATTGATACCGGAGCTGGTATCTCCATTTTCAAAGAAAACACTGTCAAAAACTTCTCACAACGATCTCCCGAAAGAATAACAGTTCAAGGCATTACTCATGAGAAAATCCCGATCTCACAATCCACCCTCATTCCTTTCGCTCTAGGCAATCCACACAAGGTCTTTATCTACGATCTAGATATTGAGTTTGATGGAATATTAGGTCTTGATTTTCTTGAGCATTATGAATGTATCGTCGACTTAAAATCCAAACAATTAGTTACTAACTTTAAAACTATCCCCCTACATAAAGTGCCCGACCACGACCAATCTAATACACAACCAACAGACACCCCCAGTACTAACGCACAACCTCATACGCATAACAATCACATAACAATCCAGGCACGTACCGAACAAATTTTCAAACTAAAATGTGAACTTAGAAATACTGACGCAATTTTACCGACACAAGTAATTGACAAAGTACGACTTCCCAACGCGGTTGTACGTGTTAATTCAAAGGGAGAATTTCTGACTTCGATAATAAACGCGAACGCAATGCCAAAAACTGTTAACTTTTCCAATCTTCATTTAGAACCCCTTGACAATACACACCCTCTCTTAAATCTGAATACACACGATTACTCTGAATCTACAAACTTAGACAGAAACTTTACAATCAGAGAACAAATTCGGACAGAACATCTTAACGACGAAGAGCGAGAACTTATCACGAATCTCTGCTTAGAATTCGAAGATATTTTCTATCTCGAAGGCGATGTTTGTCAAACACTCTATTGACACCAATAATGCCAAGCCCGTTTTCACGAAATCGTACAGATATCCTCAAGTGCATAAGGAGGAAGTGAAAACCCAAATTTCCAAAATGCTTGATCAAGGCATTATCAGGCACTCTTCTTCTCCTTGGTCCTCCCCCGTATGGGTCGTCCCTAAGAAACTCGATGCCTCTGGTAAGCAAAAGTGGCGAGTTGTTATCGACTATAGGAAGTTAAACGAACTAACTGTAGACGATAAATATCCTCTGCCCAACATTTCTGATCTCCTCGACCAACTTGGTAAGTGTCAATACTTTTCGACACTGGATCTCGCTTCCGGGTTTCACCAGTTGGAAATCCTTGAGGAAGACATTCCCAAGACCGGTTTCTCTGTTGACAATGGCCATTACGAATTCGTTCGTATACCATTTGGTCTGAAAAATGCACCTTCTACCTTTCAGAGGGTCATGGACAACATTCTTCTGGGCATCCAGAATGAACGTTGCCTTGTTTACATGGATGACATTATCGTTTATTCACCAACCATCCATGAGCATATGTCCCGTTTGACAGAAGTCTTTAAGCGTTTTAGACAGTCAAACTTGAAAATTCAACCTGACAAGTGTGAGTTTCTCCGCAAGGAAGTTGCTTACCTAGGTCATCTGATCACCCAAGAAGGAGTAAAACCAAACCCTTCAAAGGTTGAATGCATCCAGAATTTTCCTCAACCCCAAACTCCTAAAGATGTTAAATCTTTTCTTGGTCTCGCCGGTTATTACCGACGTTTTATTCCCAATTTCGCCAAGATCTCAAAGCCCCTAACGAAACTCCTGCAGAAAGACGTCAAATTCATTTTCGACGCAGATTGCAAGTCTTCCTTCAACGAATTGAAGCAAGCCCTTGTATCTGACCCTATCTTGATCTACCCAAATTTCGAAGAACCATTCCTGCTCACTACTGATGCTAGTGCTTTTGCAATTGGAGCGGTTCTCTCACAAGGCCCCGTAGGAAAAGATCTTCCTATAGCATATGCTTCCCGTACACTCTGCGCTGCAGAAACTCGATATTCCACTATCGAACGGGAACTGCTAGCCATTGTTTGGGCGGTCAAGCACTACAGACCGTATCTTTTTGGGAGAAAGTTTACACTCCTGTGTGATCACCGTCCGCTTACTTGGCTCTTTTCGATCAAAGACCCTGGCAGTCGTCTAGCCAGATGGCGCCTCAAACTAGAGGAGTATAACTATAAAATCGAATACAAGCCCGGCAGGTAAACTTGAACGCAGACGCTCTTTCCCGTATCAAAATTAATCACTTCAAACAATGCACCGACTTTATTTCTAAAATCAACATCTTTGCAAATAACGAAACCGACCCAGAACAACCAGATTCCGATAATGATCAAGAACCCGATGATCATGACGAACGAATGACAAGAGAATTTAATCGATTTGTTCAATTATATAAAACCGAGTCGATAATCGATTACTCAAAAATAGAAATTTCTAACGCCCAACTCCTAGACAAATCTCACAAACGAATAGTCACTTTCTTCTGGCAAAATAAACTCAATGACTTGCATGACAAAATCATCGAAGACATTTTCGAAGAAGACCCAAATTTCACTACCGACACATTAAACATTCTAGCCAGCAAATCTGTCCGGCATAGAAAATATTTAATTGTCCCTTTACCATTCGATACCGAAACTGTTGTCTCGCATCTTTTTAACATCCTCTATAATAACCAAGATCAGTTTGACGAATCAGAAACCTTCTGCATTGAAAACAACGTCGAACTACCTATTCTCGAAACACTATCTTTCATACTCGCAGACAAAGACATAAAACTAAAGATTTGTCAAAACATTGTAACAACCCCTTCTCAAGACGAAATTCCCATTATACTGCAACAGTACCACTGCGGCAAAAATAACCTACACCGTGGAATTAATGAGACTATTCGACGTATTAGGGAAAAGTATAACTGGACTGGACTAATCAAAAGCGTAGAGCAATTTATCAAGTCTTGCGAAACTTGCCAAAAGGTAAAGTTTTGTAGGAAAAACTTAAGTGCTCCTTTTGTCATAACCGAAACACCAAAAACACCCTTCAAACGTATCAACATTGATATTTTCGAATATCCAACGAGAAACTACGCACTGACTATTAGGGATGAACTCACCAAATTTACTCAAGCTTACCCTATTGGTGACAAAACAGCTAAAACAGTCGTAAATACCCTCTTAGTATTTTTCCAACATTACGGTACCCCTCTTCGCATCCATTGCGACTATGGACGTGAATTTGACAATACTCTAATAAGGGACCTGTGCGAACTATATGACATAAAGTTATCCTTTTCAAGCGTCCACCTTCCCGAATCAAACGGTTCTATCGAAAGGTTTCACGCGACTTTAGCGGAAATGATAAGGGCAAATACAGCCGAACATCCGAACGAACATCCATTCAACGTCCTCCCTTACGCAGTTATCTGCTACAACAACACTAAAAACAAGACTACTGGTTTCACGCCCTACGAACTCATCTTTGGGCACACTTCTAGTAGACCCCCCGAAACAATATACGATCAGGAAAAACTCATTTCCAAATATATTAGGGACCTTAACAACAGAATGAACTACTATTATAGACTTGCCCGCGCAAAAACCGACCAACAAAACAAAAATCTAAAGTTAGATTTGACAAACATGTTTCGACTAACCAACCAGAATACAAAGTAGGCGACAAAGTTTACGTGAAAGAGTCTCAGATTAAAAGCAAATCTGAAAACAAATTCAATGGACCTTTTGAAATCACCGCGATTAGAAAAAACTCTGCCACAGTTATAAACTTACAGACTAACCAAATTAGTAAAATTAACTTTGACAGACTAAAACCATATTTTGAATGAATCCCTTCTTTTCAGATTCTGTGGACTGTTTTCAGTCGTGAACCTCCAACAATACTCTCTTACACCCGTTAACAATACAATAGGGGTTTTCTTCCATGAAGAAGGCACACTTAAAATTTCAAACGACAAATGGTCACTTCTTGTCTTCAAAGACCTCAGCCCTTTCAGAGGTGCTATTTCAAATAACGACGCCATACTAAACCGAATTTTAGAGACAATCAACGAAAACACAACTAATACAAAATCATTTAAAACCAAAAATACAAACACATGTTAGCCTCTTGAAACAAATTCTAAATCCGTTAACTCTAAATATACAGACATCTTCGCTGACACTCAAACTTACCCTACTAACAGAAGAAAAGGTGGACTTATTAACGGACTGGGATCAGTTTGGAAAGCTATTTCAGGAAACTTAGACGCAACAGATGGTGAATACATAAATGACTGTATAACTAAAATTACTAAAGACCAACACCAAATTCAGGACTTAGTAAAGAAACAAATATCTGTAACAACCTCAGTCATTACAAGCCTCAACAAAACTTTACAAAAATTTCAATCCGAGGAGAAATTATTCTCGAATAACATTGAAAAAATAAGGCAGTCAATTTTATACATTTCAAATGATCTTGATTTTCATGAATTTCAAATCAATATCTTGGATCTGTGTGAAAGCCTAATGGAGAGTTACATATTTATCGAAAACACTCTCGATGATGTTTTAACTGCAGTCTCTTTCGCCCGCTTAAAAATTTTACATTGTTCGATCATAACCCCAGTAGATTTGGTCGATTCACTTCAAAAGATTTCTCAATCACTACATGAAAATAATTTACCACTTCCTATTTACAGTTCAAATGTTGCTCAGTACATTGATTTGATAGAATTGGAAGCTTTTCAAATCAACACCAAAATCATTTTTGTACTCAAAATTCCTTTAGTTGATCCTGAGATTTACACCCTTTACCACCTTTATCTGATCCCAATTTTGCATGATCGAACAGGGTTTCATCATATACTTTCAATAAAGACAAAATTTATCGCGAGAGATGACGATTCGTTATTATACACATCCTTCGAAGACTTGGGTGACTGCAAGCCTTTAACTAAATATCATAAGATTTGTTCCAAAGCTATATCACATCCAATAGACAAAGATGCCATCTGCGAAGGTCAGCTTGTCAGACAGCCAGCCACACTTCCAGACACCTGCAAAAGTTTGATATTATATGCAGCAGACTATAATATCCAAGAGATTGACGTAAACTTTTGGTTGATCTCGATTTCAAGACCACTGGCCATCACCATCAAATGCAAAGGGCAAGATGTCGTGACACAAACCATATCGACAAATTCAGTGTTGCAAATCCAACCCGACTGCAATGCCTTTATCGACAACACAAGGGTCCATGCTACAAGAACTTCTAAAAATGTCCAAAACATCTCATACAGAAACCACCCAGTGGACATTCCTTTCAACTGCTGCAACGGCATGCCAGCCGCCAATGAGATGCCAAACCTGAAACACCTACAGCTACAAGAATTAGATGTACAAGACCTAGATGTTGCCAACCATAAGCTCTCCCAATATTCTAAGGAACTGGAAAAGCTGATGGAACAACCACCCTTAGAAAAGTATACGTCCTGGCTCACAACAACCACCTTAGTAGTAATGGTGATTATACTCCTCACAATGAAGTCAATCCAGAAGAGGTTCAAGAATACCACTACAGCAAGCTCCGCTGTCCAGCACACGCCACCGACAGCACCATCAAATCCTAAGCCCAAAGGAAAGCTACACACCCTCCTGAATCCAACCGACGATACAGAACTCCAGAACTTGACGTAAAAGTTCATGCTGTACCATCAACTTTTTTATATGGATGGGAGTTGTTATATAAGTTTATACTATGAACTTAGCATGAACTTATATCGCAACGACAATACAACATTCCCAGCTGAGTCAGCGACACGTGGAGTATCCGATTACAGCACCACCGAGCATCCGTGGGAATCGCCGTGTCGACAGTGCCGATTCAGCACTCATTAGGTTATATATTGTAAAATCTCTCTTGTTTGTTATTCATTATTACTCAGTAACTCTGTCACTTTATATCGTTATTTTTCATTTGTATTTTAAAGTTATTATTTTGTTTGTTATTAATAAAAATCTTTTTTAAAAAGTTAATATTGACAAGTGTGATATAACATATATATATTTGTTAGGATTCCCAATAGTGCTCCAACACAATCTTTTGCTATAAATAACGGAATGTTATCAGGTCCAGAGGTCTTTATCTTTTAGTTTCTTACTTGCTGATAATACTTCATTCTCAGTAATGGGGTAAAAGTTTATATGAAGAACACTATCAGAGTTTGTGGGAGGTATAATATTGTCAGTATTTGTGTTTAAATACACACTAGAAAAGTATTGAACAAATGCATTTATTATATCGTTCGGTTTATCACATTGAATGTTTTGATAATTTACTATCCCAGGGATCCTTGATTGTGTCTTCTCGTCTGCACATACGACCAAAATTTAATAGGATTTTTTACTACTTCTGACTGAATACCTTCAAGGTAGTTGTTATAGGCGCTTTTTATTTGAGCTTTGACAATTTGTCGGAGTCTCTTGAATTCAGGAAGATGGAGTATATGGCCCTGTGGTTTAATTTTTTTGCGATATTTGTTTTTTAATTTAATATTTTTGGTGATATTACTATCATACCAAGGAGGAAACCTATGAGGATAATTTCTGTGCAAGGGAACATAGAGGTCAAAAATCTCATAAATCTTCTTGTAAAAATTGTTCAGCAAGCTGTTAACGTCGGAAGAGTTTTGCGTAATTATATTCCATTTCGTTTCGTAGATGGTCTTATACATTGCAGGAAAGTCTGCTTTTTTAAAATTATAGCTATGAGCCTTTATGTTAGTTTTACATAAGGAAGTTTTAGTTGGCATGTTAAGCATATTAATGAACAAGGCCGGATGATGACTGTCTTCAGGAACCAATGTACACTCATCATGTACTACCATACAGGAATTTTGAGATACTGCCAGATCCAATAGTCAATTTAATTTATTAAATACATAGTTGAATTTGTTGGGTCCGTGTGTATGCATAAAGTTGAATATAACAGAGGATTTTGGGTCCCCATGATTTTTGTCATTAAAATGAGGCACATTGAAATCAGTAATATAAAGTTCTCAGAATTTACACAATCTAATTGTTCCAGATGATCAAATAATGCTTCAAATTCATCAGAGCATATCTTATCAGGTATATACATTGAGATTAAATATAAAACTTTATAGTCTCTTTTACATTTTACAACTAATACATCTATATCAGGAAATTGGTGATCAATTAATGATACATTAACTATCTCTGACGTTATGTTACCTTTAACTGCCACAAGAACACCACCACCAGTTGCTTTTTGAACGAGTTCAAATTTTCTGTCTTTTCTATATACTACATATGACTTAGGAAATAACTCACCACTGTAAACATTAGGATTTAACCATGTTTCTGTTAACACTATTACATCGAATTCACATTCACTAATTCCCGTATTAAACTCATTAATTTTACTGTTTAAGCCACGTACCTTCTGATAGTAACAAGATAGGTCATCGTTTTTGGGTTTCGTGAGACTGCTGGAGCTGTTCAGTTTAAAGATTTAACTATTCTCGGAACTCCATTAAAGTATTTGATTTTATATGTGTCTTCACCCTCAGCGTTCTTTTTTGTCACTTCTTCACGGAGGTTTCTGTAGTGATCCACTTCTCGACGTGTGCGATCAACAGATGTCAATCCTATTATAGTTATTGTTCTTTAGTCGACTCGCCTTTTTTATAAGGTTAATTACTTGGTTTTCGTTGTCCAGTGTAATTTTAAGAGGTCTTACTTTATTATCGGAAAAACGTTCTAAGCTTGCAGGCTGTATGTTTAGTTTCGTAAACGCAGGGTGGACGGTTTTTAAAACTTTTAGAGCCTCAGCCATATCGCTTTCAGATCGGGATTGAGGTGATCCGACATCCTGAGGTTGTTCTGGTAAACCAAACCAAATATAATATTACGTTTAAGATGATGCGCTCATTTATTTCCGTAATGAGTTCTTCAAAATCGGATGTTGTGGAAGTTTCAGAGGTAGTACTGGTAAATTTCTGGGTTTGCAAGGTCTTGATATCGTCTTCTAAAGAGAGTATCAGTTGTTTCAAATCATCAATTTGGTTTCCTATAGTTCTACATGCTAAACAAGACCATGAGTATCCTTTATTTGGTTCTGTAAGGATAGATTCTTCATGTAAAGTAATATTTACACATGAATGTCGAAATTTCTTCTGACACACAGAACAAGACAGCAATATATTGGCTTTAAATGATTTATTACACGCACAAATAAAATTAGAAGGCATATTATCCCTTTAACAATAGTTAACCCTAATGATGTATGCTTCTTTCACTTAAGATCGTTTTTATTGGATAGGTCCAATAATCCGGTTTTATATTTTTAGGACGCTTGCGATTCTCTCAGTTAACACTTTGTACACTATTAGGCAGATGTTGTATTACCTAATTTCGTTTAAAATAATTTTAACTTTTGAAGCTTTCTCAGAGAAGGGACGACGACGGGAAATTTTATAACTTTAGGATACTTTTGCTACCGGTGAAGGACCACGGAGCACGGTAAAACATGTCTTCACCGTAGGACGGATTGACTACTACAATTGAGAGAAAAAATTTAAAAGAATTTAATGAGTTATTAGAACGAAATTACTGCCAAATGTCACCAAAACAAAAAAAAACAACTTATATGCTGTAAAAACAGAGAAGAAATGCGGCAAAGGGATCTATACTCGAACAAGAAATGAGAAATATAAAGACTCATGAAAATAGAAAGAACTTTGGTAGAAGACATAAAAAGCAACAACTGATAGGGTATGAACGCATGAGACGAACGGGTGAAGAACGACTTCCTACACTAATCTTAGAACGAACCCTTCATGAAAAAATCGGCCAGATCACCTAAAATATGGATACAGGTGATTACCAAAATAATGTCACAAAGACATTTAGCCCGGCAATTACTCGCAGAATAGGCAGACTAGACGATTAAGAACCCAAAGGCGGTTAACGCTAGTAAGGGGATTTAAAAAATAACAATTTGAGTCTACTACTCAGTAACATGAAAACGTGTTTAATTTGAACTTGAAATTATTGCTTTTAATATTACAAATTATGCTTTGTTATTATTTATATTGAATTTCCTATTAAATGCTGTTGTGTGTACCACGTTTCTTGTTACCCTTAGCTCTATAATGATTACAAATAATACATAATATATAAACATTATATTTTTTTCGTATTCTTTTTCTATTGGAGTTGCTCTGGCTGCTTTATTTATCAAAATTCCAGAGTTTTGATTACCATTCCAATTGCTTATATATTTTTTAATTTAATTTCTTTTCATTGTCTTTATATTTCCCTTCTGAATATTTTTACTTTTATTCCTGCATTAACTTCAGTAGTTTTATATAGAGTTCTAATAACTGCTCAGTGTCATAGATTAAATTCACTGCACTGTATCACTTATATATATGTTATATAAATTATTCTATCGACATGAAAACACCAAGCAACAAGTTCCCAGCTGGACTCAGCATACAGGTGTCGTCTCCAGTTACCTGCAGACCAACATCCGTAGAGCTGCAAGCGCTGCGACAGCTTCGTCAGCGTTCTTAGGTTATAAATTGTACATTTACAGTGAATCATCATTCATTGGTACCTACAGATTTGTCTAATTTAGGATCCGTCTAACGTTACTAGAAAACGAGTAATCTGATTGGTAGCGGCGGATTCCTATCCCTCAACGGAACAACGAACCTGAAAGAAGTCCTCATTGCAATCAAAAGTAGAACACGGCGCTTTCAATGTTCCTGTTGATGTAAGTAATGGTGAATCGTCATTCGTTTTAAGTAAATACTATTTAATTTATTTTATTGAACATTGATTTTTAATATTTGATATAATTTATTTGATTTGATTGATACTGATTTATTTTATTCTATTGATATATTTATTTGATATCTTTTTCTTGATATTGGTATATTTGATTTACTTATTTCAATGATTTTTTTTAATAACTGATTTATTTGAGTTTACTATTTTAATTGGTTATCATACTGTTCATTAACGTATTCTACAGTTTATTAATTTTCTATACCTTTTAACATTTCATTTTTACACCCTTGTTCCAATTCATTTATATCGATTAATATAAAAATGGCACAAGCTTCTCCAACACCGGTTACCACTGAAACCGAGAGATATCGGTTAACGGAAATATTTTTCGTTATACCCGAATATGAAGGCGACCAAATTTCCTTGGGAACCTTCATAGATGCGTGTAATTGCGCATATAATATGTCCACGGCGGATCAAAAATATTTGTTAGTGATCCATATCAAAAATAAACTCAAAGCGAAAGCGGCGCAGTTGATAAATTCAAGGAATCCCGGATCGTACCTTGAAATCAAACAACTCTTGACCCTACACTTTGGAGATTCTCCTGATCTCTTTTCCCTTATTCACGACTTACAACGTCTAAAACAACTGTCGAACGAGTCCCCATTAACGTTCTACAATCGTCTCTAAGTCTTAAGTGCGAAAATGCACTCCTGCATTCATAAAACTGCTGGGCTAAGTCCAGAACAAAAAGACGCCACTCTAGTGGATACAATGGTGATGAATACCCTTCTTACGGGATGGAACCCCGTTTAAGTCAGGTAATACGTGCCAGTAATCCAAAAGATCTTCTTGAATCACATTCTCGGATTAGAAGAGAGCTTCAACTTTCTTATTTCCAGGATCAGAAAACGAACAAATCTGTTCCTCTCAAACCCAACTTCCAAGCACAAAAGCCGACACAACATCTTAAGTGTCTTCATTGTGGCCACATAGCGGTAAACTGCCGATTGAAAGCACAAAACAACTCTCAAACATTTAATCAAAACCATAGGCCAAATCTTGTTGGGCCAAACCAACAAACAAGGCCAAACTTCCTTCCAAATAATCCCCCGGTTCAATAAGGACAACAGTTTCGTCCACAAAACTTCCAGAGACCCCTTTTAGGTCTCAAATGAACCCAGATTATTCTCACCTCTCTGTCATTCAGAATAATCCAAACAACCGCAAAACAGGATTTTCTAGCGCTTCCGAGCCTAGACCAACCTCCCGATTCGACAACGACTTTGTGCGAAGTCGAAACCCAGATTCAAAACTTGAATCTGGACGATTTGAACCCCGACTTGAACTTCCCGGAGCAACTATTTCTCCAAGCCCCATTCTTACCGTTAATTCTAAATATCTTTATTACATTCTTGACGCTTCTTCTAAATTCAAACTACTTATTGATACCGGAGCTGGTATCTCTATCTTCAAAGAAAATACCGTAAAGAATTTCACCCAAAGATCTCCTGAAAGGGTAACGATTCAAGGTATTACCCATGAAAAACTTCTTATTTCACAATCTACCCTAATTCCATTCGCTCCACGTAACCCACATAAAGTTTTCATATACGATTTGGACATTGAGTTTGACGGCATACTAGGATTAGTCGCAGCTACAAGTTTCGAACCACCAAATATTATTGAAATTTGCACACAGCTTCATCAGAAAGCTATAATAATGTCTTCGATAGCGCCGTCATGCAGAAATCACATAGAAAATTTATCAAAGTAATTTAGGACTACTAACACTCAAATTAGTTCAAAAAAAAAACTCCAGCGACAATAACTCAAAAGTTATAGAGGCATATCATTTTACATAACAAATGAGAAGGTTAGTAGGAACGGCTTCAATTTTTTCATAGTGTGTGTACTGTGCACTGATCAGTATGCTTTTCTCTCTACTAGAATCAAAATTACATTTAATGATACACAGCTTACCGTTAACCAATTCCCAGCTGACCCAACTCTGCCTTTCTAAAAACGGTCCTATACTTACATCTGACCATCACAATTACCTGACCTTCTTTCTCATCTCTTTTTGAACATTTCAGAATTCCTTCATGACACACGCACACTCCAGACCATTCAAACTTGTGCACCACTACACCGAGCTATGATACTGCTACCATCATCACTCTAGCCATAAAGTCATACTGCTCCTCAATTTAATTCCTGTTACATACACCCACAGCTCTACTCTCCAACGCAATTCATTCACTTGTAACTAAAGATGGTTTGGATCGGATGGACACGAATTCTCGGACACAAATCCTCGGACCCGCATTCCTAGTGTTTGTGATGGATTTACATCCAACGGCAATTTGGACACCGTTCGCGAGGGCAGACATGAGTGGCATTATATATATTTATACTGCTCGGTACTGAATCTTGGCTTGGACTAGTAATTTATATCATAAAATTGACATTATTTTATTGTTATCTGATTTTATTGCAATAATAATAATTTATCGAAGTGATCTGACAACTATGTGCCCTAATAAAGTGACACATCATTCTGTAAAATGTAAAGTTAATGACTAGAAATGTGTCGGTCCGGATGGGTTTGAAGCCGCGGACCCGCGTCGAACACTCCATGTGTAGTCCGTCTCGGGTGATAACGGTTATACCGCCGGGCCCAAATGTGTTCGAATGAAACGGGATCTGGCTATATATCTTTGGAATTGCATCCATATCCGGATCCCAAGGTGTGCGTGCATCTCTTTTCTAAAGCTATCCTTGGACATGTCACATGCACTTTTGTCAACAAGCACACTTCCAACTTCCAATACAAAATAAGGATCGCTCTATCGCTCCAGTACCCAGGCAAAACCATGTGCCAAGCCTTTCCATACATAATTGTTTTCTGAAGCTTATTTGTGGCATGCTCTAGTTTCTTTTAGTACCTATATTGACAAATAACATCAACCTTCAGAATAAAATGCTGTATTCAAATAATCCAAACATTTCAAAATCTTATTCTGACGTCTTTGTCAATCATATTAAAATCTTAATAAAATATAAATTTGAAATTGAGAGCTGTCGATTTGACAATTTTATATCTTAAAAACAAGTTTCCATTGTTATTACATGTAAGAGTGTCAAAACAATAGTGTTCAGAACACTCTGTCTTTTTTGGGTTTAAAAGACACAGCCTTTATATTTACATATGATATTCTCAATTGCTTGGAAAAAACTCTCTGCCTTGCTGTTTGCCTCTTGTCCAGTACGGACCTCACTAGAAACTCTCAAGGAAAAACGTTTCCCTATGTGCTCGCTACTGCAACCCCAAAGTGCGTGTGCAGCTATTACTCATTTATTGTAAACCCCCTCGTGAGTGCGCATTGCCCAACAATATAAACTTTAGTTGTGCCTAAAAAACCAGGGTTAAGGCCGGCTACCCGCACCGAATGCAGACAATTACATGGATGGCAGATTTCCCAAGGCTTTTACTAGATCTAACTCGTAGACAAGGTAAGAGTTTTCTTATGAAGGGCAATTGAGTTTTTTATTAAAATAGAACCACACAAAACTACAGTCCACTTAATTAAATTCACTACATTTTTTGGTACCTTCGAGCCGGATTGATTTATTTTGATTTATCGCTATCAATTGGGTACATTTTTTAAATTCTCAAAAAATAAAATTGCATTGCATTTTTTGTCATTTAAGGAATTTGCCACTCATTCGCATCGTATTTATGATACAGATATACAGTTTGTCTCTATAAACGTGTAGTTTATTAATTTTTGTGAATATTAATTTACAGTAATTGATATTTTTCCTCTTTAAATCGTGTAGTAATTGTAATGTTAGTGTAAAGTGGAGTTCATAAATGCTGCTCTCAAATAATTAACTCGTATTAATTTTCAATATTTGTTGTTTTTTTAGTTTGATTCGCTTAGTTCAGCAGTTTAAGTTATTATTTGTGTTCGGCTTATATTAATTATACATCACAATGGCGGATAGAAAATTAAATCTTGCCATTTCTCAACGCAAAGCGGAAATTGTAATGGTAGAAGAATTGTTGAACAATGCGAAGCAAGCTCTTACTGATAGAGCCATGCATAATAACTTCAAATGTAGATACAACCGCTTAGAGGTAACTCGCGAAGCCTTTGATAAGCAACAGAATATCATTCAAACTCTTATGTCTGCCCAAGATAATGCCGATTTGGATGCTCAAATCGAGATAGCTCGTGCTTTCTGCACAAGTTTTTATGAAATTCAAGCTATTCACATACAGCTTTTTGATAACTCTAGAGACTCACTTGAGCCCCATAACACTAGTATCCCTCGCACTAATGTAAAACTCCCAAATAGAAACGCCACACTTCTCTGGTGAATTTCGTGAATGGCAAACATGTATTGATAAGTTTGACTCTTTGATTCATAATAATGACTCGCTCTCAAATGTCGACAAATTTATTTACTTAATAGGCTTGGTTCACGGCGCTCCACTTAAACTCTTAAAATCCTCTCCCTTGACAGGTGATAATCACTTAGTTGCTTATAACGCATTGCGCAAGCGCTATGCAAATAAGCGTTTAGTTGCTAACTCTTATTGACAGGCTATTACTCGATCTAAAAAACTCTCCAGTTCTCAAAGATTCAGAGAGATAGTTGATGTTTTTAGTGAAAACCTTTCTGTATTGGAAAATATGGGCTTTCCTGTGAAGCAATGGGACTTCATTCTCTTCACAATGCTGTTCGAATGACTCGACTTTGAGCGAGACTGCGCTTCGGAACTTGAAGATCTATACTTTGATATTTTGCTGAATTACTTGGAGAGGCAATGCGCCGCTCTGGATTCTCTCAATATTATCCACACTCCCCCTGGTGCTGTTAGTAAATCTAAAGTTCCTTCTCCCCGTTTTCAAACATCAAAAAATAATTCTGCCAGTACATATGTCATAAATTCTCAATCCCAATTCTCTAGTAACATCATCTGTCCATTATGTAAAACCGCACACCGCATTTATAATTGCCCTGAGTTTCTCTCGAAATCTCCTCATGATAGATTTGCTATCACTCGTACCCATGGTTGGTGCACAAATTGTTTAGGATATAAGCATACATCTTCTCGATGCTCCTTTACAAATTGCTGTAGAAAATGTTCTCTCAATCATCATACTCTTTTGCATTTTACTGATGCCTTGCCCAACTCACACTCGCCCTCGGGCTTACAAAATACTCACCTCGTTTCTAGTATTAGACCGGAACAAACCTCATCTCATACCCTCAAGATTGCCTCGGCAGATCTTTGTATTAATTCTCAACCCAGCACTTCGAATATTTCTCTTCTCACAGTAGTACAGGGTACGGTTCTCTTATCCACTGCTCTAGTGGAGATAAAGGATGTTCGTGGTCATTTTCAACCGGTTAGGTTACTTCTAGATAGTGGAAACCAATGTAATCTTATAACCAGTAAGTGTTGTAAGAGACTCGGATTATTCAAGCGCACTACACCTCTTAGTATTGGAGGTGTGGGCAGAATAAATACTCATTCCTCACATATTGTTTCTTGTATGCTTCGGCCTCGCGGAGCTTTGACTCCAGTTTTCGATTTTGATGCTGTGGTCTTACCTCAAATTTCCTCTGATATGCCCTCATCGGATATCCCATTGGACTATTTCAAAGATTTCAATCATTTAAAACTCGCCGATCCTCAGTTTAATATTTCTCGTCCAGTAGATAAGCTCTTAGGTGCTGATATTTTTGTTGCATTGTGGAAGGGTAATATCTTGATACCCCGATTCGGTGCCCCTGTAGCCTTGGAAACTACTCTGTGATGGATGCTCCTGGGAAAGGTAGACTTTTCTTCCGTCTCAGTGAGCACTCTTATAGCTTGTATTTCACTAGAAGGCTCTGTAAAGCGCTTTTGAGACTTAGATCAGGTTCCAAAATTGTCAGCAATTTCTTTGGAGGATAAACAGGCAGAGGACCTCTTTTCTCGTATATCGACAGCGAATCTCCCTAGATTCACTGTCGAATTACCCTTTAAACATTCACACTTTCACTTCCAAGGATCTCGTGATGTAGTTCTCAAAAGATTATTGTCCCTGGAACGGAGGATGTTAAAAGACTCTGTTCTTTATGAACGCTACAAGGACTTCGTGCAAAATTATTTGAACTCTGGCCACATGTAATTAATACCCAGCCTTGAAATATCTCAACCCAGTTATTACATTCCGCATCATGCTATAGCTCCTACTAGTTCCAAATGTAGAGTTTTCTTCGATGCTTCTGCTGTTGATACTCAAGGAGTGTCTCTTAATGACATCCTACTCTCCGGTCCCAAGTTACAGCAGAACATAATCTCGATTCTCTTGCACTTCAGACTTTATGCAGTATGCTTCACAGCCGACATAAGACAGATGTTCCGTCAGATTCTCATCGCTGAACATCATCGAGATTACCAACGTATTTTGTGGCGTTTCTCTCAGGATACCCCTATTCAGGATTATCGATTGGTGACTGTTACTTATGGAGTTAGTTCTTCTCCGTATTTAGCAATACGTAGTCTATTCCATCTTGCTCATATGTATAAGGATGATTACCCCGAAGCACCTGAGACCATATCAAATGATGTTTATGTAGATGACATGTGTACAACTCCAGAAAGAATTGATATCTCTACTCCAAAAAGGTCAGTTTGATCTGCGTAAATGGGCTAGTAATAAACCTGCTCTATTTTCTCATTTGCCCGCTTCGGAGATTCATTCTGAGGCTCATTCTCTGGATTTCGATCTCGATTTTAACCAAACAGCAAACATTCTCGGACATAAATGGAATCCTTCTCAAGACCATTTTTGTTTTAACATTCATGCATTTAATAACTTATTCACCAAACGCTCAATACTTTCAGAATTGGCACGAATCTTTGACCCATTAGGATTTCTAACACCGCTTACTCTCTCAATGAAATTAATTATTCAGCAATTATGGGCTAGTGGTATCGATTGGGATGCTACTCCTGATGCTTCTATCATTCATAAGTGGACTACTATATGTTCTCAGATAGACGTTCTCTCTCAAGTTCACATTCCTCGACTAGTTCTCACATTTCCTTTTTGTTCGGCAGAGTTGCATGGATTTGCTGATGCATCGGAAAGGGGATACGCTACAGTTGTTTATCTTCATCTTGAGTCATCTTCCAACAAATATTGCTGTCATTTCATATGTAGTAAATCGCGCGTTGCTCCACTCAAGACAATTTCTGTCCCTCGACTAGAATTGTGTGCTGCTCTACTTCTCTCAGAGTTATTAGTCGTCGTAAAAGATTCCACTGTTGCCTTGACTTGGATAAGAAGTTTTCCTCACCGATGGGTTACATTTGTTTCCAACCGGGTAACTCAAATTCAAGAAAGACTGGCTCCATCTCAATGGCGCTATATGCGATCTGAAGAAAATCCTGCCGATCTTGCTTCTCGAGGACTATTACCTCAAACTCTTGCCGAGGATTCCTTATGGTGGCCGGGACCGGAATCGCTTCCGAAATCCCAGTGGTCTCCTGAGGTTCTCCCATGTCTCGATGCTATACCTGAAACTACCGTAGAGCAACGTAAACTTGTATGCACTCTCTCAGTTCAGTACAATTTTCTAGAAAATCTGCTTAATAAGTTTTCATCGCTACAGAAAATTCTCCGAATAATCTCTTACTCTATGAGATTTATTCACAACTCACGTCATCCTCAATCTGCCCAGAATCACTCATTTTCACCTGCTGATTCGGATAAAGCTTTGTCAACTCTCATTAAACTTGCCCAGACTCATCATTATTCTCAAGATATTGCGGCTCTTAAGAAAAACTCTCGACCTTCAAAGGTTCTCTATAAGCTCAGTCGGTTTCTGGATAAAGACGGTTTACTCAAAGTGGGTGGGCGTCTGGTACAAACCAAAATACCCCATTCTTCTTCCTGGTAATCACCGCCTAACACAACTTATCATCGAAGATACTCACTTAAAATATTTACACCCAGGACATCAAACGCTTCAGTATATTCTCTTCCAAAGATACTGGATAATAAATGCAAAGCCTACAATCTCTAAAATAACATCACGATGTTTTCGCTGTTTCCGTACACATCCCAAATCGACGCAGCCGCGTATGGGTGATTTGCCACTTGCACGCATTTCGGAAGTTAAACCATTCTCCAAAGTAGGTGTGGATTATGGTGGCCCTTTTCGGATCACCCTCGCTCGCCTTCGAGGTGCTAAAGTTCTCAAGTCTTATATTTGTCTCTTTGTGTGTATGGTTACTAAGGCAATACACATAGAATTGGTGTCAAATCTCTCATCTGATGCGTTCATTGCAGCGCTTCGACGTCTCATCTCTAGAAGAGGTCGTTGCGATGATATATACAGTGATAACTCCACCACTTTTGTACGTGCCTATAATACTCTCATTGAACTTACTAAACTCGCAGCTACAAAAGAGCACATTCGTTGGCATTTTATTCCTCCTTATAGTCCCAATTTTGGTGGATTATGGGAAGCTGGAACTAAATCTATTAAAACTCATTTAGGTCTGGTTATTGGTGACCAACTCCTACTTATGAGGAATTTAATTCCGTCCGAATACAGATAGAGTCTGTATTGAACTCTCGCCCTCTATGCGCCGCCCGCTCTAGTCCCAATGACTTACTACCACTCTCACCTTCTCATTTTCTCACTTCGTCTCCTCTATACACAGTTTCTGATCCCGATACATCAGTACTGAAGTTATCTCATCTCTCTCGTTGGCAGCTAATTCAACGTATGCATCAGCACTTTTGGGACAGATGGCATAAGAAATACCTACACACTCTTCAATAAAGGAGTAAGTGGAGTGACTCAAGCACGCCTAATAATATTGGAACTCTTGTCCTTTTGAAGGAAGATAATTCACCACCTTTGCAGTGGGCGCTAGCGCGTGTAATTGATGTCCATCCTGGTGCGGATGGCGTAACTGTTTGTACCAAAAAGGGCGAATTTAAGCGCCCTGTCTCTAAGGTGTGTCCTCTACCATCTGACTCATAACCAACTCCTTATGTTCCCTAACTTTCCCTCTCTTTCCTCATTTACTTAAATCTCTTTCTATCTCTTTATATTTAACTTCCATTTTGCCAATATGGCTATTTTCTCTTATATGTATATATATATATATATATATATATATATATATATATATATAGATTAAACTCATCTCTAGAGTACAACTAGGCTCGCATCCTCATAACTGCCTTAAGCGCAATCGCGGTAGACTCGCTCAACTCTCATGGAAAAAACGTTTCCCTAAGTGCTCGCTAGTGCATCCCCAAAGTGCGTGTGCAGCTATTACTCACTTACTGTAAACCCCCTCGTGAGTGCGCATAGCCCAACAATATAAACTTTAGTTGTGCCTAAAAACCCAGGGTTAAGGCCGGCTACCCGCACCGAATGCAGACAAATACATGGATGGCAGATTTCCCAAGGCTTTTACTAAATCTAACTCGTAGACAAGGTAAGAGTTTTCTTATGAAGGGCAATTGAGTTTTTTATCAAAATAGAACCACACAAACTACAGTCCACTTAATTAAATTCACTGCAAATAGCTTTTAATTTCAAATTTATATATTTGCTAAAATTCAGCCAAACAAAGTTTACTGTTGCATATTTCTAAGAAATTGTTATCAAAGTTTTAAAATATTTGCATCGTTGCGATATAATGTCGCAGATAAGATACTCCTCTGTAAGATTATTCTAGCTAGAGTATTCAAAAAACAATACAATCAATTTGGAGAATGCTTGGTTCGAAAGACATGAAGGTTTCAGCTATTCGCAAATTCCTAACATCATTTTGCATCACGAGTGTTGAATAAAACATAATTTCAAGTTAGGAAGAAACTCATCTCAGAGAGATGAGATAACTTTATACCGTTATTATTCTAATCTGTAGTCTATCTGCGGATATAAAGTAAACTTTGGCACCTCCTCTGATATTCCTTACGAGAAACATGAACGTAAACACAAAGATTTATACACTGTTTAAACTGAATTAATGAGTTTCAATTCGACTAAGTATTGTTTGTTTTCGATTACCTTCATTTCCATAAATTACACTGCCAGGTGCTTTGAAGGGATTCGAAAAATTAATTGAAAATCATTCATTATCCGAACAGGGAATCGTCTTTCTAAAACTGAACTGTACTCGATAACTTCAACGATGTGGCAAAGTTCAGTGAATCGGAAAATCATTTGATGCCTGTACGGATCAATACGCTTATTTGAATACCTAAAGAGTGAGAATGTGACAATATCTCTCGATCATGAAATTTGATTAATTTTTTAAAGAACATTTGTTTTTCTAGGATCAAAATTACATTTAATTTTACACAGCTTACCATAACCCAGTTTTTGGAATCTATGTAAAAATAACACAATAAAATTGTTAGCTTAGTACAACTTTTACCTACACAATTTAACACCTTGGACCTCTTTTATATAAAGGTTTGTGTATGTCAGGAAGAAAAATGTTCACTTATTTGGGAAAAATGACTACAAAGGTGAGATAAAATGTTTTTGTTTGTTGGAAATTTAATGATTATAAAGCAGTTACTAAGTATAGCAACGTTAAGTTAATAGTTTTCATTACAGAGAAAACCAGGAGGAACAAATCTGTCTTTGACATAGTTGGGGAGACTTCGAATTGAAAATGTAAAATGCAAGGAAGACTCTGTAGGTGATTCAGCCCTTGAGGAGCACTATTAGAGTGTATTAGGACATACTATACCGATTTGTAGAGTCCTAAGTAGAATTCACTTGTCAATATTCGAGCAAGAAAGTCTTTTGCAGCAATGATGATGGCTAATGTTCACCAATATTATTGGACTGCAGAGCGATGATCGAATGAGAAGGGTCTAATAGAGAATCATATAGGCAACACAGACTTATTTTCTTGCAAAAATTTGTGCTTGTAAATTTAACCCAGTAATGTTTTGAAGGAATAAACTTCATTAATCCATAATCTTTATATTATGGCAAGCCTAGTATATCAACATCATATTCTGCTTCATTTTCCCAGTATTTTATGGAGTAGCATTTTAATTAGGACATTTTGTTGGATTTTATTACACCCCTGGGATACAACTTAGTCATTTTTATTAGTCCACCTACTATTTTCTTGTCTTGCTAAATAACGTGCCTATAGCCCTTTTAGGAATTTTATGTTACAGATAACATCTATTATCTTGGTCATACTGGTCAGTACTGGTAGAACATATTGAACAAATACTGTTTTTTTAAATGGATTGGCATTCTAGAATTGAAGACTAATAAATTTCTTCCTAATGTCATCCGTGTGAGTTTGATCGTTCTATTGTTTTCTACTGATATATGTATTAAATGTCCCAGTTATAGATATTCTTCTACAAATTTCAGAGTTGTATTCTTTAGTATGATATCCCGAATGTTTACTAGTTCGTTGAGCATTAACTTTGTTTTCATGATGCTTATGTTTAGGCCAATTTCAGTACTAACTGCGTTGAGTTCCGTTATTGGTTATGAGAGTTCTTCTGAGTTTTTGCCAATTAAGAAATACACAACAGGTCTCAGATTACATTAAGTTCTTTATTGTTCCAATCTAACTTTTGTAAGATACCTTTTATAATGGCTGTGAATAGTGTTGGTGAGATGGCCTCACCAAGACTATCTTCTTGATTGGTGGAAAATTCTGGGCTACCCTCAAACATTCTGATCTTGGCCATGGCTTCTCTGTATATATTAGCCAACGTTTCTATGTATTGCTTATCTACATCATGCTTAATTAGTGAAATGATTGATACCTTCGGTGATATGGTGATAAAGGCTTTCTCAAAGTCAATGAATTTGATATTCTTCATTTCAACTGATAACTTCACTTAAGACTACATATGTGATTGATCAGTGGTGCTGAAGTTACAGCGGATTCCGTATTATTCTCGTAGCTGAGAAAAGTATAGTGTACATTCTATTCTGTTCTGTATGATTTTAGTCAATACTAAAAACTGACAAGAGACTTATCGGTCTGTAATTCCAGATTTCTTCTTTGTGGATGAGTGCACTATTCCATTGATCTTGTATGTGTCTGGTTCTCAGATATTGCGAATAGTTTTTGGCCAGGCTTTTCTATGTTTCTCCACTAGCGCATGTTTTGCCATTTTTTACAGTCTAATTCCACGAGTACTTCCAGTATTTCTTCTTCCGTCGACTGTATTTCAAGTGTGTCGGTGGCTTTATATAGCTTGCTTATTTTCTTTTATCCATTATTTGGATGTTTTTGTCTGTTATTTCGATTACTTGCCTTTTGTCTATTCTTAGTGCTTTTTTAGTGTTCTTAGTTTTCGATATTCAGCTTCAGATTATATATGCAGATATTTTGTTGTAATTTTTTATATTCTTTCTTGTGGGCTTGAATTTTGAATTTTTACTGTTTCATATTAAGGACAGTCTGGTCTGAATATGCTGGGTGATTAATATCAAATTTACTGAGCTGGCAATGTAAATGTCCCTAGACTGAGACATTTTTCAATTCGTTTATTGTAGACACTGTTTTGACTTTTTTGGAGATGTTAAGTGTCAATGAAAAAAGTATAAATTGTAATTTGTGTTTTCATTTATTGCGATTAATAACGGGCTGTGACCTAGTCTTCAAAAAGTTTAGAATTATAGAGAATTTTCAAGTATATGTGGTATTATTCTTAACAAACTTTATTCAACAATCTATCAGCAACTAAATGAAAACTTTTACTTTTAACAATCTCTTTGCTATAGAAATGACCATGTTTCTAGTAATACTTTCTGAGTTAATATATTTTTCTCATAATACAGGGAAATGCTGAGCTTGGTTTAAAAGCTTTTTATTTATAGACTAGTATTTATAGACTAGTTTCAAATTTTTTTAAATTTGCAACAAGTAGCTATAATTACTATAAGCTCCTCCCTAAGCAATTTTCCTTAATTTAGTAATATTATGCAAAAGACCATAATAAATCTTTTTAGTTGTCATATTCATTATTTTAAAAAGTATATAAAATACAAAAGTTAGGTAGTTAGTGCTATAATCTATGTATTTGAGATTGTAATCAAATATAATATGCTATTTAGGAACTTGATTCTCGTCTTTCTGTGTTAGTATCATAAACTCTCTTGATTTCCAAATGATTGACTATAACTATTTTTCAATTTTTAATACAAATTTATTTAATTTTAGCCATGTTGAATTTAAACCTAATTGTTTATACATATTTATTTTGGGTTCACTCCAACTATCGTTATTTGATTTAAAATTTCTTTATGTGACCTTTTAATGGAGTTTGTTTTTTGCATAATGTTAGCATGAATTATCTTTATTATTGCTTGATTCTGAGGACTAATTGATCGGTCCGATTGTGTATAGGTAGATGAATTTGAGAGTAAATTTCATTCACTAATATGATTTGTTAATAATAATAGATCTTCTGTTTCTTCTAGAGATCCTCTCGTATTGTTCCAATTATCAATGTCAATATCTTTGTTTAGTCCGAGCTTATAATGTTTATTTTTAAATTATCGAACTTTATTTTCTATAATTAACTGCTTAATTATATTTTTAATTATCAGAGTCTTTTTAGTTGCACATTTTTTTATTGTCTGAGGTTATGCCAATACCAAAGTTTTATATTTACATGAAGAAAACATCAATTATGCCAACTAATTATTATTTTTATTTATTTGAAGTACCAACCGCTCAATGTTGTCAGAACAGTTTGTGTACTGTGAATTCAGTACATTTGAAGGCGATTGTCAAGTTAAAGTTAATTTCATTCTTGACTGACTCATTTGGAGTTTTCTAAATCCCTTTTCTATTGGAGTTTTTCTTGAAGAAGTGATTTGATATGAACATTTGCTGCTGGTGTGCGAACTGTACTATTCTATCTCCTTTTTGCGATCACCAAATCTCTGATACCTCCTGATATTGTTTAACATTAATGTCACCGATTCTATATTTGAAATTGCTGTTATATCAGTGGCATTCTTCTCAATTTAACTTTTTAAAAAGATTTTATTAATAACAATACACAAATTATAACTTTAAAAATGTAAATGAAAATAACAATATTCTCAAAGTTACAGAGTAACTGAGTAATAATGAATAAAGACTAAGTGAAATTCTACAATTTATAAGATAATGAATGCTGAATCGGCACTGTCGACACGGCGATTCCCACGGATGCTCGGCGGGACTGTAATGTGACACTGCACGTGTTCGCTGAGTCAGCTGGGAACGATGAAATACAGTTGCTACATAAGTTCACCCAAAAGTTCATGTTATAAACTTATAACTATATATAACTATATATATATATATAATTTTCTTTGTTGTATCCGGTGTACATCCGTTTCTCGGTTTGTGCTCTGAAAAGAACATTTTACATATGACGTTTCGGCAAAATCTCATTTGGCATTTTCAAAAATTGAAATCTGAAAACAGAAATGAAGAAATTTAGAGACTGGGTTTCTATTTATACCTTCGTTCGAGATCGTAAACTGTATGATGATTGTTCAGGTGCGGTGCTGTTAATGGTCTTTATTGCTTTACCTGTTAATCCTCTTGGGCTGTGACCACCCGTCGCGCTGTTTATGGTCCCTTGTTTTTCATTAGGATTAGATTTATTACTAAGATTTTTATGATGGGATTTTTGTAGAAGTGCCTTCCACGTTTTTGGCAAGTTTAGAGCGTCGTCTCGTTTATTTAATTATCTGATTTTTTAAATTTCGATTGCTTCCCGTATTTGCCTATTTCGGTGATTTTCTATGTTTGTGATTTCCTTGCACGTTTTGAAGTGTATTTTGTGTCCTGTCTGGAGTTCGTATTGTCGTCTGCTTATTTCTGATACTTAGTTTGTGCTCCTCTGCTCTTACGGAAATGCGTCGGTTAGTACTTCCCACGTATGACTTCTGACAGTCTCCGCAAGATATACTATAAACTCCGTGGGTTCTCTAACTCGATTTTGCCTTTTGGGTTACCGAGGACTTTGCCTATATTCGTGTGAGGCTTGAAAATTGGCTTTATGTTGTATTTTCTCAGTACCCGTCCTATTCTGTCAGTAGTACCTCTAATATACGGTAGGATAGCTGTATATTTGTATTCCTCTATATCTTTGTGGGTTTCTGCTCGTGTCTTGCCGTTAATTGCTTGTTTTATTGTATGATTTTTTATCCGTTTTTCTTTAGTTCTTCTGTTATAATATCAAGTTCTTCGTTTTTGGGGTTAGGATCTGTTAATCTAAATGATCTGGAAATAAGTGGTTTTATATAAAAGTGAAATACACTTTTACTTTGCGAAAGCTTTCGAAATACTTTATTTCTTCGTCAGTCTTTTGACTGCAAATAAAATTTAGAATTATTATGTGAGTGATTCTAATTTGAAAAAGAGCACAAACATAAGAATTATGAACTTAATAAATTAGATCTAAAATTTTTTTTAATGACATTGATAGCAAAACTGGACATGAAATTATTAGAATCAAAAATAACATTACTATGGTGAGTAGCTTATTGTATTGTTACCACCATGATATCTACGGCGTGTTCGGTAAGACGATTAAAGTTGGCAAGTGACCGCTGACCTTACAACTTATTCTTCTTTCCCTACAAACCGCACCTGAGGTACTGTTAATCACTTTATCTGGGAACTGACAATCCGAATCCGAATTACCTAGGTAAAATGGTAACATCGTCCTTGAAATATGCAGTGAAGAAGTCAGACCCTTGGAACAGAGCCCGGTATCCGGGGATCGCCAGAACATGTCTGCATCCGGCGCTCGATGACAGATTGCGGGACTTCAGTGGCAGGGTGTTAAGCGGATGGGCACTAACCTAACGTAACCTAACCATCACAACATCAGTCACAGCAACAACGTGACCAACAGGAACAGAATTGAACTAGATCAAGAACTCCGTCCACAGAGCTGCCAAGCCCTATCAAACCTAACTAGAATTGTATCGCCGGCAATAATCAAATAGGATATCATTGGCATAAGTGAAGTTAAAAGGAAAAGCTAATAACACTTAAATCAGGCAACCTCCTATATGGCCACAGGCAACTAGACTAACTAGCGGAATATGATACCTCATCCATGAAATATGGACTAATCACTTCATTGGAATTACCAATATTTAAGATCGAGTCCCTAGTTTAACAATGCCAACTTTGAGAAGATGCATATTCTTTGCAATAATATGTTTATCAACGAAGAGAAGAATGCCACTAGATACTAACAGCAATTTCAAATATAGAATCGGTGACATTAATGTTAAACAATATCAGGAGGTATCAGAGATTTGGTGATCGCAAAAAGGAGATAGAATAGTACAGTTCGCACACCAGCAGCAAATGTTCATATCAAATCACTTCTTCAAGAAAAACTTCAATAGAAAAGGGATTTAGAAAACTCCAAATGAGTCAGTCAAGAATGAAATTAACTTTAACTTGACAATCGCCTTCAAATGTACTGAATTCACAGTACACAAACTGTTCTGACAACATTGAGCGGTTGGTACTTCAAATAAATAAAAATAATAATTAGTTGGCATAATTGATGTTTTCTTCATGTAAATATAAAACTTTGGTATTGGCATAACCTCAGACAATAAAAAAATGTGCAACTAAAAAGACTCTGATAATTAAAAATATAATTAAGCAGTTAATTATAGAAAATAAAGTTCGATAATTTAAAAATAAACATTATAAGCTCGGACTAAACAAAGATATTGACATTGATAATTGGAACAATACGAGAGGATCTCTAGAAGAAACAGAAGATCTATTATTATTATTAACAAATCATATTAGTGAATGAAATTTACTGTCAAATTCATCTACCTATACACAATCGGACCGATCAATTAGTCCTCAGAATCAAGCAATAATAAAGATAATTCATGCTAACATTATGCAAAAAACAAACTCCATTAAAAAGGTCACATAAAGAAATTTTTAAATCAAATAACGATAGTTGGAGTGAACCCAAAATAAATATGTATAAACAATTAGGTTTAAATTCAACATGGCTAAAATTAAATAAATTTGTATTAAAAATTGAAAAATAGTTATAGTCAATCATTTGGAAATCAAGAGAGTTTATGATACTAACACAGAAAGACGAGAATCAAGTACCTAAATAGCATATTATATTTGATTACAATCTCAAATACATAGATTATAGCACTAACTACCTAACTTTTGTATTTTATATACTTTTTAAAATAATGAATATGACAACTAAAAAGATTTATTATGGTCTTTTTCATAATATTACTAAATTAAGGAAAATTGCTTAGGGAGGAGCTTATAGTAATTATAGCTACTTGTTGCAAATTTAAAAAAATTTGAAACTAGTCTATAAATACTAGTCTATAAATAAAAAGCTTTTAAACCAAGCTCAGCATTTCCCTGTATTATGAGAAAAATATATTAACTCAGAAAGTATTACTAGAAACATGGTCATTTCTATACCAAAGAGATTGTTAAAAGTAAAAGTTTTCATTTAGTTGCTGATAGATTGTTGAATAAAGTTTGTTAAGAATAATACCACATATACTTGAAAATTCTCTATAATTCTAAACTTTTTGAAGACTCAGCGAACACGTGCAGTGTCACATCACAGTCCCTCCGAGCATCCGTGGGAATCGCCGTGTCGACAGTGCCGATTCAGCATTCATTATCTTATAAATTGTAGAATTTCACTTAGTCTTTATTCATTATTACTCAGTTACTCTGTAACTTTATATTGTTATTTTCATTTACATTTTTAAAGTTATAATTTGTGTATTGTTATTAATAAAATCTTTTTTAAAAAGTTAATATTGAGAAGTGTGATATAACATATATATATATATATATATATATATATATATATATATATATAAAATTTTTCATTATTAAACTCTTTTTTTTTAATAAACATATAACATCAAATTATAACTCAATTCAAAAATCACTTATAACCTATCAAGAATGATATTCAAATTTAAATCATAAATTAAAATATCAAAAACCTTATAATTACATTTTTAATAATTCTAAAAAGATTTGCCTTTTTCGGAATGTTTCTAGTATTGTAAAAACAATTAAATTTTAAGATCAATGACTTATCAAGTGCAATTTTATTCAATGTATCTAAAGTTTTATACCGTTACTAAAATGATTATTTCCGAAAATTAAAGTCTTTAAATTTCTAACTTTATATTGTTTAAATAAACTTCAAATGTAAATACCTTGTTTACTTTCAATTCCTTTGAAAAGTGCTCTCACTTTATCCTTTTGTTGCTGGATGCTGTCTCACCTTGATGTATCCTAGATGGTACCTCAACCACTGCTATCAATCTGCTTAAACTCCTGCTACTAATCTGCAATAGCTCTGCTATTAATTTGTACTCCATCTGCTACCAATATGCTGCCAAACTACTACCATTTAATCTCAGCTTCTCCTCTGGATTATTTTATCTGATTATATAATTGCTGCTATAATTTTAGTGCACTCCAATTTAATTTGCACTGTTTACTTTTACTATTCTTCCGATGTGACTGTTTACATTTGAATTTACAATTACTTTTAAAAAATTTTGCACTTTGATATTTTTTTACTTTGACACTACCACTAACAATGTTTACTGCTGCACTATTAAATTTAGACTCTCCTTTCAATGATGTTTGATCTTTCGTATATAGTTTTTAATTCTGACATAGAACTAATTATTTTTAATTTTTTTAATCCGCATATTCTATTTTTGTATATTTTATTCTCTATCTAATCAATTTTGTATAATACCTTCTACTTTTCTTAAAATCCGCAATTTTATAATTTGCCGTTCTCTAATCATTTTCTCACCAGTCGTTTCATCCATAACCTTTATTAAAATTTTGTAAACTCTTTCATTGTTGGGATTCAAGACTGCAATATTTCGATTCCGCCTTCCGTCTTTGTGTTGTATTATGCATATGAGCTTGTTTTGATCATTGGTTTTATCAAAATCTCGCTTCAAAGTTGACGTTTGACGTATGAAATTTAAATTGAACTTTTTAAGTGAAAATAATGAGTTTTTAAATGTTATTTACCCCGAAATACTATAATAAGATCCTAAATTGGTGATTTATTACCCTCATTGTGCCCAAAATATAAAATTACTATAATTCTGGACTATTCAATTTTGCTAGTGTCAGTGTGGATCTTTATGTCTCGAAATTAAGGCAAAACTTTATATTTTCTATTCATCATATGATTTCATTGTAATGTATTGAATTAATAGAATATTTGTATATCCTTATTTATAAATTGCTTTTAATAAATTTTGCTGAAACTGTCATTTTTGTTAGTATTTAAATTGTATTTACTTTGTTGTGTGGCTTGCATTTTGTATTTATATATCACCAGTTCATAGTTTAGCTACATTATTTAATCATTCCTATTTGTATTTTTACCCTTAAATGCATTTGATGTTTTCATATCTCCCTTATATGTTTAAAATCACCCTAACGCACTTTATATTGTTTTTAAACTATTGGTTGTCATAATATAATGAAATTATTTTGTTTAATATGTATATATTTATTTCCATTTCAGTTCCCCAAAAACAATTTTTGTTTATATCTGCATATTTTAATATGTCAGATATCGCTCACAATGATTTTCTGAAATAAACATATCACCTTGACAACTTACAATCTAATTTTTACAATGTCAAATCTGACATAAAACTATTAACTGTTAAATTTTTGTAGGTTCTGTCTGTTTTTAATGTCCATTTCATTTTTTACTATACAGAGTCTTTTTTTCAAATAACTGGATGCTTATTTGAAAATCAGACTTAACAAATATTTTAAGTTATGAATTATATTTATATTAGTTTTAAATTTTAAATTCACCACTATTTACATCACTATATTCTTGTCTTTGTTTTTCCATCTTGTTTGTTGTTGCACGCAATATATCCTTAAATATTTCCCGTATGTCTCTTTCCGCTGGATTTGCATTTGGATGTCTGATAACAATATATTTTGGTTGTATTTGTTTATCTTGTAAAAATATTTTTAATCTTGAATTTTGAAAATAATTTGTGCTGTATAAATTTAATAACTGTGATCTTTCTATCTTAACCAAATATTTACACAATGTCTTCTTTAACGCTGCGCATGCCGACTGTATACCAAATGGTACTGCTTTAAACCTGTATACTACTCCATCAATTTGGAAACCAGTATAGTCTCTTGACTCTTCACCTAACGGAATCAGCCAAAACTATGTTTTAAATCTATTTTTGTGAAAAATTGTGCATGTGTTATTTTACTAAAAATTGAATCGATGGTCAATGGTGCTTCATACTGTGGTATACTGTATTTGTTTATGTTCCTTGCATCCAGACACAGTCTAATTTCGCCATTTTTTTCTCTACCACCACCATAGGATTAATATAACTAGAATTCGATTTTTCGATTATTCCAGTTCTCAACATTTTATCGATTTCTGCATTGACTTGTTCTCGGTATCAAAATGGTATTGGTAGGTTTTTACTTTAAAATTCTTTAAATCTTCCACATAAATTTTATGCACATACTCTTTGGCAACTCGATTTTATTCATTACTTAATTTTTTATATTTCTGTAATACATTCCTTATTTAATTTTTTTGTTCACTAGGACATATCAATAACTCATCAACCATAATTTGACTATTTACTCTTAAATTATTATTTTCATTTACATAATAAACATTATTTTTATCATCATGAATTTTGTCATGTGATTCAACACCAATTGTTGAAACTTTGTAATGCAAAACAATTATTTTTTGTTTAATATCAGTATCCGCATCGAGTTTTTTTAGCATGTCTATGCCTAAAATTGCCTGGTATGAAAGATTTCTTACTATTAAAAATTCAAATGATAATTCTTCATCAACAAATACAACCTTTGTATTAACCATTTTGTTAACATCATACAACCTTTTGTTGTTTGCCGCTACCATATTAATCCGTTTCCCGACTTGACCATACAGTGTATGACAGTACACTCCCTCTAAGGCACACATAACGTGCCTTTAAGGGAAAATCTACTAACACCAAATATCCTAGATATCAAAAGGGTTTAGTTCAGTGGGAGCCCTTGCCAGGTTATCATGCCCGTGGTTGGAGTCGTGGCAGCTTCCCATAAATTTTCTGACCGTCTGGGCTATTCTTAACAGAACGGCTTTTTGCATTAGCTGGTAAAGATGTTCGTCTAGACCGAGGTATTTTAAATTATTTAGTAGAAGTTTTGGGACTACTCCTGTTGTTGGCATAACAATTGGTACAGTTCGTTTGTTGTTCATGTCCCACTGTGTCTTTATTTGAAATTACAAATCCCTATATTTGGCTATTTTTTCAGCATGCTTAAAATTTATGTTATTGTTGTTACGGATTGCTATGTCAATTAACGTTATTTTCCTAGAGATTTTATCTACTAAAACTATATCTGGTCTATTGTGAGCAACAGTCCGATCGGTCAGTATGGTGCGATCCCAGTACAGCTTGTAGTTGTTATTTTCTAAAATAGATTCTGGTTTGCATATATAGTAAGGTGTTCTTACCGACTGTGATAGCTCAAGTTTCAGCGCTAGTTCCTGGTGCAGTATTTTTGCCACTTCATCGTGTCGTTCTTTGTATTCAGTTGCAGCGAACGCTTGGCAACCTCCTGTAATATGTTGGATAGATGTTTGACAACCATATCTGCATCTGTCCTTGTTGATAGAAAGGTCTTTGACGATGTACTTTAGATAGTTCTTAGTTGGAATTACTTGATCTTGGATTGCCAATATAAAGCCTTCCGTTTCAGGAAACATATGACCAAAGATCAACCAGTAGTTCGACGCTGAACTGTCGACATAAAATTGTTGACCTCATTTATATGTCTTCCATGATGGGACTTCTCTTTCCATTTGAGCAGCTTCTGATCAGTTGTCTGGTGGTATACTTGAACTTGTTGTTCTGTCAGTCGCAAAGGTGTTGAGTCATCAACCTGACATATGACTCTATGTAGATCAGAAAATTCTGCGAGTTTCTGGAAATGATTACGCAAATTAGAAATTTCTTGATCACGTAACTTGCCTATATCTGTCAACCCTCTTCCTCCTTCACACCGGGGCAATGTTGTACGTTCGACACAGCTCTTTGGATGGTCATTTTGAGCTTTTGTTAGTAGTACTCCAACTTTCCGTTGTAATTGTTAAGTTTGATCTTCAGCAGTCGTCTTACCCTTCTACAAAACTCTGTTGTTAGGTCCTTTTTCATGGTGGTGTGTTCAATTCGTTGAGCCTGCTTTATTCCAAGGTATTTGTAAGTATGACCTTCCTCCATGGATTCAATTGAGGTGCCATCTCTCATTTCATAGGGCCCTTGCTGTATTTTGCCTTTAACTATATTAATAATTCGGCATTTTGTAACGGGTGAAATGCCATTCTCCCTGTTACATTGAGATTTACTCATATTTATCGCATTAATAAATTACTTTTTTTATTTTTCAAATCACTTTTTTAATTATATCGTTTTCTGAACTGAGTTCTACCGTAATAAATCAGTGTCTTTACCTTAATAAATAAACACGTAAGTAAATACTCCTATTTTAGTCGCTTACGCAATCGCTTTTTCGCTTTTAATTGCTAAATAACAGTTAATTGGATTGGAAAATATTCTAAGTCCAACTCTGTCCCTATGATTTAGCGCGATAATATCTTGACAGAACGAACATCACGTGCTATTTTGATGTAACTTCCGTCCAAACTAGAAATATTAAATAAATATAATTTTGTTGGAAAGAAGGAAAGTGTCATTAATAAAATTTTATCTACGATTTATTTAGTAAAATTTTGTTTTGTTCTTTTATCGAAATTATCTTGTATTAGTTCCTGTATTGACCAACTATTGATTAATATTCGTGCTTTCGCGGTCAATAAAATTTGAAATTTAACATGTAACTTCCTTTCCTCACTTCTATCATTGGACAAGTGGGAGAAATGCTTGTCGAAGGAAGCAGATTTTGCTCTCTTCTTTTCCGGCTACCAAAGTGACAACACGTGAGTGAATTTCGTTCTAAGATATTATTTCTTTTTCTTGGGAAAAATCATTCTTTATCGTAAAAATATCAGCTAGAATTTGCCTAATTTATCGTTTTCCTTATTACCGCATCTTTGATTGTAATTAAGCATATTCAGCTTATCGTTATAGTTTGATCTATCGAATGAATTTTTTTATATGGTTTTTTATCGGCTATAGTTCATATTTTATCGTATCTATTAATAATTTTAGAAAGAAATCTTTGGGTGAATCTGGTTTCATATTCATATTAATATCGATATACCGAGTTTTATTGCAACGATAAATCGTTTGTGGCTTAACTGCGTGGTTCTTTAAGTTTTTTGTATTTTTTTTGCTTTGCCTCTGCAACGTAGTTGACGTGGGTAAGCCATCGTTAGTTTCTAGAGATTTCACACGTATCGTAATAAAAAAAATAAAGGAAAAAGGGAACAGTTATTGCCGGCCTCTTTTGCATTTTTAGGTATTGGTGAATCTGGAGAGTTTGACGATATCAACGAAGGTTCAGGAAAGGACAAATTGATCCACTAGATGAAATCTCCTATGAGCCTAAATTTAGTAGCTGACGAAGCTTTCCAACTGGGTTAGACTGCGACTAAGGATGATCATGTGAGTGGCTTAAAAGTTTCTATTTTTTTTATTTTGTTCAGTATTTCATATATATTTCTATTTTATTGAATTTGATTTATATATAGATATACCATTAAATATATTAATTTTTTAAGTCACGCGCTGGTCTTTCATTATTCATTTGCGCAGATTGGTTGCTTGTCTGCTTGGTTATAGATAAATCACATAGTAATTTTTCCTTTCTCTAAGTTTGCAGTAGAGAGCCAAGCATGTTCTGGACTAAAGCATTTTGCTACGCATTAGTTTAACTTGGGTGGAGCTGCATATGACCAGATCTCACATCTGATTTTTCTATATATTTATGAATATAGATGCAATAAACATTTTTATCGTTTCTTAACTTATAAATTTTAAAGTACCATACCTTGTTTTTAAATTTGGGTTACTGAATTTTCCCATAAGCTCGGGCGGAAATTCGCTGTCGTCAGTCGTCAAGAGGTTTTTCGGATTAGAAGGCACTGATTAGATCTTGAATATAATTTGTTTTGTTATACCGTTATCTTTAAACACGGTTTAACGGTAAACCAGATATATAAACAATTACGTTTGAGAGCTAATAATGTGTTTAAAGATAAGCTCGCAACCGTAATTGTTTATATATCTGGTTTACCGTTAAATTGTATCTGTAATTAATAATTGATTTGTTATTTAAATCTAAATTAGTTTGAAACTATAATCAGCGGTTGCAATTTACCTTAAGTCTTATCTTTATCTATTTTTACTTAGAATTTGAAGCGTTTCAAATTTTCTTTTATTTGTTAAAGTATTTTCATTCATTTTGGTAGTATTCAAATAGTTAATTTAGGGTGAAGAAGTTAGGAAAACTAAGGTAGGGTGCCTCACCTCATACACGTGCCGAATCGATCCTATAGAGCATATATACGCTTATACTAGTCAGGGGGAAAATTCAGTATCGATACTCTAAGGACTATAACTAATTGGCCAATAATTTTTTCATGTATGTCATCAACCGGGGCTAAGAGTGCCCAGATACGTAACCACTAGCCTCAAATCAAGGGAGCAGAACTCTAGCAGTACTCTCTGATTCGACTTGTCCTCTAGTAGGACAGTGGCACCACCTGGCCGCCCTAAGATATTGGAACCCCGGCTGCTGGTTGGCATATAGCTCCAGGATCAGGACCTTGAACAGCAGTCCAACAAAAAACAAATGGTTTATCTTCAATGCTTGCACGTTGTTGTGCTTGAGACTGAACCCAAAGTTAGTCGAGTTCAGTTTGTGTCAGAGTGGGTTCATGGCAAGGCAGAACCACAGCGGGCTAAGAGAGTCTCCCTGGAATATACCCCTTCTGATTGAGATAGAGTCGGTTTGTATCGAACAGTCGGCTTCATTCAGAAAGATGTTGGTTTGCCAAGTTGGCAGACATGTTCTAAAAAGTTTACAATACGATTATTTAATTTATAGAGTTTCAGCACCTGAATGAGGCAATCATGTGGAACTGAATCAAAGGCCTTTTGTAGTCCACATATGCCATGTAGAGATTTCGTCGTTTGGCATGGGCTTGATTGTAGACAACGGAATCAATTATTAGTTGTTCTTTAAATAATTTAATTTAATCCGTTTTATTTTTATTATATTATTTTCTTCAGTTTTCAATTTTTCTAACATTTCTTCATCTATAAAAGTTCCTTCAGATCCTTAATCCATTAAAATTTTGATATTATTTTCATTCTTGATTATATTAATATTAATTGTATCTTCAGATTTCAGATTTTCACTTTCTATATTTTCATTTAAATTAGTTACATCATTATTCACTGAAATTTGGGGATTTTGTTCTCTTTTAATATTATTTCTGTCACTAGTATATATGTTTTCAGTTTTTATATCTTCATTTAAATTAGTTACATCATTATACACTGGAACGTTGGATTTAGTTCTTTAACTTTTCCATAAATATAAATTAATTTAAAATTTTCAGCAGTTTCTTCTTCTGGTTCCTCAACTTTAATTATTTCTTTCAAATGTTGGTAGGTACATACATTATTTGGTAAAAAATAGTTTTTATTGAAAATTTTATTTGCGTTAATATTTTTGGTTTTCCTGATAATTATGTTGTCTTTGTTGATCAGCACTTGGTAATCTGTTCCTCTGCTGTGCTTCACAACTTCTTTTTCTACTGTTGCATTTTCTATTTACTTCCGTCGTAATATTTTTCCCTGTCCTTGGTCTAACTTCTTCATGGCTATTTCTTCTTTGAAGTTTATTCATTCTTCTATTCTCATCCTGCTGCCTTGATCATAACTTCTTCTATTGTCTGCAGTTACATTTCTTCCATTTCCATTTTGTCTTGAATAACAATTTTGATTCTGAAATCCATTGTGGTCTCTTAAGTTATTTCTGCGGTTGTATTGATCATTATTTCTTCAATTATTAAAATGTCTATTTTGGTATCCTCTATTGTCTTCATAATTTGTTCTATAATTAAATTGAATTCAGTTCCCATTCCATCTTGTCCTGTATTTTTGGCTTCTTCTTCTTACTTGTTTTTAATTGTTATTATTATTTATTATTATTTTTCACTCTCTGAAATCTATTTAAATAATTTATAAACTGGTCTAGCTTTTTAATTTTTTGAACCACTATGGTTTCCGCAATTCCTCCTCCATAATGTTTTGCAATATTTAGCACAATCTTCTCTTCCCGCATTGGTGGATTCATGTGTTTCGCCGACGTAACCATTCTCAAAGCATAGTCACTCATACTTCCCCTTTTTTTCACATTTTCCAACATATATTTTTTTCCTGAATCCTGCTTGTTCCGTTTCTTCCCAGTAATAGTTTAAAAATTTTTCTTCAATTTCTTCAAGCGATATTCCTTCCCCTTCTATCGACGCAATCCATAACGTTGCACTGTCGACCATACCTTGTCTCATCCTGATTTTAATTTCTTCAATATTTCTTATTCCTTGTAATTGGGTTTTCATTGTTCTTATGAATGCTCATGGATAAATCTTTCCAAACCTTCCATTACCATTGATCTTTACAACATCATGAGTATTCTTGTCTGTTGTCTCCGACTAATTTTTTCATGCCATTGTTGCTGGAAATATCTGCCATTTTGAGAAATATTTTCTTATAAATTTTGAATTTGCTTTTCATTATCCAGAACCTTTTTTGTACCTGATTTAATTTCCCGTTTATCTTTTCTATCTGGCATTGACGTTCTCTTTTCTCCATTGCTAAATTATTGTGGGCCTTTTCTTGTCCCTGGTGCATTTCTTCTCTAATCTCTTGCATTTCTTGTCTTAGAGTCTTTTCCAAATTTTGTATTTTGCTACATACTTTGTTATTCAATTCTTGTTTTGTCTCCTCCATTTTTGCCATTAGGTTATGATTTGATACCTCAATTTTGTTGACTAATTCCTTTTTCAATTCAGCGTTTGAACTTCTTATATTTCCTGTGGATTCATTCAACTCTTCTCTTAATTTTCTTATAATTCCATTCGATTCTTCTCTTAAGTTATTTATTGTATTCAAAATCATGCTGAGATCCACTGTCATTTCTGATGTTCTTCTCTTTGGTGTATGTACTTGTGTCACTGTCTCCACAATTCTTCCAACACCATCTTCATGATCTTCCTCTTCCTGGTTCTCTCCTTATCACCATAGTCAATTTCCACCATAATGTCTTCATGTCCCATCTGCTCTTCTTCTTGACCTTTTTGAATCATACCCTAGTTGTTTGTCTTTCTTGTTGTTGCCATTTTGTAAAATTTAAAAGAGAACAGCAATTACACGGTACGGCTCCAGATTCGGAACCTCTGTATGCTATTTCTCTCGAAAATCCTAGATGTCGGTCTTACATCTCGCGTCTTCAAATATAAAGAAATGTATCAAATACATAAAGAAGTGTTCGAGAGGACATTCAATTGTGGGAAGCGCAACTGATGAAGGTTCCCTAACCCGAAACAATATATATTATCTATATATTGTCTTGCGTATAAAGAAATGGCACCTCGAAGAGAGTATTCAATATCTCTGACAGGTGAAGTAACCTGAAAAATTTTATCGTGACATTCTGTCCTAGGAGTTAAGGGAGAACAGCAACTACACGGAACGGCTCAAGATTCGGAACCTCTGTGTGCCATTTCTCTCGAAAATTCTAGATGTCGATCTTACATCTCGCGTCTTCAAAGTTGTAAATAGTTATATAATATAAGTCATAACTTATAATATTTGATAAGTCTGATTTTCAAATCAGCATCCAGTTATCTGAAAATAAAAAAGGCTCAGTATAGTAAAAATCAAATGAACTTCAAAAACACACAGAACCTACAAAAATTTAACAGTTAATAGTTTTATGTGAGATTTGACATTAAAATATATAAATAAACTTATGCAATAATTTAAAAAATCAAATCAATAATATATTGTATAATGTATTGATTGAAGTATGTTAAAAATAAACAATTTCATTAGGTTATAAAAACCAAGAGTAAAAAACCAATAGAATGTTCGTTAGGGTGATTCTAAAGATGTAAAAGAGATATGAAAACATCAAATGCATTTAAGGGTAAAAACACGAATAGGAATGAAGGAATGAAGCTAAACTATGAACTGGTTATATAGAAATGCAAAATGCAATCAACACAACAAAGTAAATACACTTTTGAAAACTAACAAAAATGACAGTTTCAGCAAAATTTATTAAAAAGCAATTGGGAATTCAAATAAGCATATTCAAATATTCTATTAATTCGATACATTACAATAAAACCCTTTAATGAATAGAAAATATAAAGTTTTACCTTAATTTCAAGACATAAACATCCACACTGACAGTAACAAAATTCATTCGTCCAGAATTATAGTAATTTCATATTTTTGGCACAATAGGGGTAATAAATCATAAATTTATGATCTTAGTAGAGTATTTCGGAGTAAATAACGTTTGTAATCTTAATAGTTCCACTTAAAAAGTTCAATTTAAATTTAATATGTCATAATAACTTTGGAGCAAGATTTTGACAGAACCAACGATCAAAACAAGCTCAAATTCATAATACAAAACAAAGACGGAACGCGGAATCGAAATATTGCATTGTTGAATCCCAACAATGAAAGAGTTTATAAAATTTTAACAAATGTTATGGATGAAACAACAGGTGGGAAAATGATCAGAGAACAGCAAATTGTAAAATTGCGGATTTTAAGAAAATTACAAGGTATTATACAAAATTGATTAGATAGGGAATAAAATATTGGGAAAAGTTATTGTATTGAAATATGCTGATTTAAAAAGTTAATAATAATTACTTCTATGTCAAAATAAAAAATGATAAAAGAAAGATCAAACATCATTGAAGAGACAGTCTAAATTTGATAGTGCAGCAGTAAACATTGTTAGTGGTTTCAAAGGTGACAGTTGTCAAAGTCAAAAAAATTTCAAAGTGCCAAATTTTTTAAAAGTAATTGTAAATTCAAATGGAAACAGTCACATTCGAAGAATAGTAGAAGTAAAGAGTGCAAAATCTATATATAAATAGGCAAAGACAAAACGATTAGGTACCATTTTCTCCTCTGTCTCTCAACCGATTTTCTTTATTTTTGTTTTGTTTAGTAGCTACTGACGACCTTCAGTGCAGAATGCTAATATTGATTTATAATATTGGTTCATTCATTAAATAAAATTTAATAAAAAATCATTATTTTCGTTCATACTGTCAACGCCAAACAACTGACCGTGCCGCCGCCAGACCGTTAAAACATTGAGTAATTATATATAGAGGGACCGATCGTTAGATGCTGTTTTATACTATACTTAGAGCATGTACTTCTGGAAGTGGCATGCAGGCGTTGTTATTGTTTAGTGGTAAAATAGTCAATGTAGTAGATCAGTATTGATTTTTCGGACGCGTTGCCGTAACTTTCATATTAAATATTCTGTTTTTAATGTGAATTTAATTATTTGATTAATATATTATTATCACAACCTTCCCGAAGGTATTGTGTAAAAAATTGTCATACAGCGGACAATAGAGAATGTATTAAAATTTAAGTTCTCCTAGGGTTGTTGGTCCTCTCTTTTCTTTAATATTCCTGAACTTGATTGAAACCGCAAATGACGAAAACTCTTAGGTTGCAAAGAACAATCTTCCAATTATTATATCGAATATTTTGCCAGGAGCGGTTCTAGCCAAAAATTTGGGGGGTCATTCATTTGTCAAAAATATTTCGAATACCGATATTTGTGAATACATTTTTATTTTCTTTTTATTTCTATAGATTTGTCAATATGTATAAACAATTTTGGTCATTACATCCACTTCTCCGAATTCTCCACAACTCCGTTTCTTATAAAAACATACATTTATAATTTCATGAAATAGGGTCGAATTTCGACCACTGGGCGACCACTAGTAAATGGAAATGCACTAAAATTATTGAATGGTATATCAGCAATTATATAATCAGATCAAATAATCCAGAGCTGAGATTAAATGGTAGTAATTTGGCGGCAAAGATAAATATCAGAAGTTTTGTATATTGGTAGCAGAGGTATTTCAGATTAGTAGCAGAGGTATTGCAGATTATTAGCAGAGGTTTAAGCAGATTGATAGCAGTGGTTGAGGTACCCTCTAATATATATAAAAGTGAGACAGCATCCAGCAACAAAAGGATAAAGTGACACACTTTTAAAAGGAATTTAAAGTGAACAAGGTATTTTTTACATTTGGAATTTATTTAAACAATTTATTTTAATATTCATTTATATTATAAAGTTGGAAATTCAAAGAGTTTATTTTTTTGGGTAATAATCATTTTAGTAACGGTATAAAATTTTAAATAGATTGAATAAAATTGCACTTGATAAATCATTGATCTTGAAATTTAATTGTTTTCACAATATTAGAAACATTCCGAAAAAGGCAAATCTTTTTAGATTAATTAAAAATGTAATTATAAGGTATTTTGATATTTATATTTTCTGATTTACATTTGAATTTGATTGTTGATAGGTTATAAGTGATTTTTGAATTGAGTTATAATTTGATGTAATATGTTTATTGAAAAAGAAAGAGTTTAATAATGCAAAATAAATACAATTTGGTGTTTTATTATTGACAAAAAGTCCATTGGCGCTTATAAATAAATTTTCAGAAAGAGTCTCAATAGCCTGAGCAGTTTTGGAAGAAGAAAATTGTGTAGAATTTTTATAATAAAGTGGAAAATTGAAAGTTAAGTATTAAATACAATATAATCGTACCACAAAAATAAAAATTCCATTACAATATATACAATATATAAATAACTGACTAAAACATACAGCAAACTTCTCACTCGAAAATCTCTCCTTCTTTGTGATCTTGCTTTCCTTAAATCTTGCAGAACCCATACCATCATTCCGAACACTTTCAAACTAAAATATCACACCTTTTCACGTTCAGTTTCCAGTATTCTTAACAAAACAAGTTTCTCCCTGTTACGAAATTCCATCCATTCAAACAGAAATCAGCTTGACCAAACCAACCGAAATTTGTAACATTGCTACTCGTCATTACATACTTTCAACCCTCAGCCAATTCTGTGGGACAATTTTGATTGCATTTCGAACGATAAAGCGGCACACTTGGCTCAATAGAAAACAGTAACTCAAAACCATAAACTAACAGGACTTACAAAACAAAAACCTGCTGTCACCTCACTCCCTCAGACCGAGTGTCCACAACTTTTATGACTTCTCCATAGACTTTACCAGTTTACACGTCCTATCCAAATGTTTCAATTTCGCAGTGACGCCAAAAACTATCCCAACTGAAAGAATAATCTCTAAAGTTGAGGTGGCTTTGGTTGAACTAACAGATATTAAGACTGAAGATACTCGTCAAGGCATTGCTAGAGTACTCATCACATCAAAGTCACCAAAATCAAACCTAACTTCCAACAAAAGACCTGCATTAAAACAACTACGTGACAACGATGACATAACGATTCTTCCTGCCGACAAAGGTAACGCGACTGTTCTTCTCCACACTAAGGACTATATTCACAAGATGAAATCTCCACTCCACACTCCAGACTACGAAATAATTAACAATAATCCGACTACTTACTTAGAGAAAAAGACCAAGGAAATCATCAGCACAACACATCTTGCTCTTGACGTGAAAAAGATCATCATTCCTCGTGAAAAATCTTCTAAAATTCCCAAAATTTACGGACTACCCAAGATAAGCGGGGACATTCCTCTTAGGCCCATTGTCAGTTCGGTACAATTCCCAACCCAAGAATTAGCCCGGTACTTAGCCAAAACCCTTCAACCTCTAGCCGAACAAGCATCCTCGTTCGTAAAGAACTCTTCTTCCTTCCTAGATATGTTAGGCGCTTAAGAATTTCAGAAAATGATATCCTAGTTAGCTTTGATGTTGTATCTCTTTTCACCAATGTCTCCATTGCAGAAACGTTAGATATTCTAAAAATAAAACACAATATCTTTTCTGACATCATCCAACTTGTACAGCAGTGTTTTTCTGACAGCTATTTTTCATTTTAAGACACTCTGTTCAAACAAGTACGTGGGGCCCCGATGGGTTCACCTCGTTCTCCAGTACTTGCTAACTAACATTTTCATGGAACAAATCGAAACCCAGGCCCTAATCACGTCTAATTTAAAACCTTCCTGCTGGCTTAGATATGTTGATGATACTTTTGTCATTTGGCCTCATGACAGAGATTCGTTAGACTTTCTACAACACCTCTACGGTATACATACTAACATTCAATTTACAATGGAAATCGAATCCGATTCTTAGCTCCCGTTTCTTGTTGTCCTCATAACAAAAACCAGCAATGGCAGATTCTCATATACAGTCTATAGAAAACCAACCCATAGCAATCAATATTTAAATGCCCAATCACATCATCACCCTGACCAATTGAGTTCTGTAATGAAATCTTTGGCTCTTAGATCTATTCGCTTAACAGACATGACCATAGAAAAAACGAACTTAATAATCTTCAACACATCCTTCCACAAAACGGTTATAATCCAGACCACATTGCACGCATATTTAGTCAATCGCAACAACCCCCGAGTACACCAACAGAAATAGAAAACAACACCGGACAAAAACTCTTATAACACTATGGTCTAAAGGCCTTACTAAGCAAGAAAATTTTAAATACATGTTAAGTAAATTATTGTCAATGTGGCAACGTCGCACTAAAAATGAGATTTGCTTGTAGCGTGAATAATAAAGGAATGAGTCACCACAAAAAAATTAACACCTGTTATTTTTTTGACTGCATTCAATAGTATTTCATAGTTTCGAATTTGTGCCAACGTCGCGCTAGAGATTTATGAATAATAGGAATAGTCATAAAATTTTATGAAATATTTAGGTACATTTCAAAAATGTACCCTTTTAATATCTATGTATTGAAATGAATATTTATATTTGGTGATTTATTATAATTATTTATTGAAGAAGGGAGGATACAAAGTTGTTTACATTATGATACAAAAATAATGCTATACAAACTATATTAAACAAAACATTTCTTATATGTAGTTCTTTTATGTGTTAAATTCTTCGAGAAATAATTGTTACTAAGATATTAATATTACTTATCTTAGACAAATAAAAATCTTTGACCTGCAGGATGTCATTATGATAGAGCTCTGGCGAGCAAACGGATTATTTATAGTAAATATTCAAAATTCAAAACTCTTGTTATTACATTTGCTTTCCCCACAAATTAATAGCATGTCAGGTCTTTACCTAATTGTATGATTGTCACTGTTTGTCACAAAATAATACACTCGAACTCACAATTCACAACAGATTTTATTTATTTTTCCAATTTATATTTTAAAATGAAAATCAAATAACTTACGCTATGTCGAATGTCACGCAAAATCACTTTCACTTTCTAAAAAGAACCGGGCAGCAAAAAAGCATTCATGGCAGCGGCCAGCTGTAGTACTGAGTATATGCTATGTTGCCACATCTGATCGGAGAAACGTAGGGCAAATTATAACAGAATATTTAGAGTTTAAATAATAATTTTCTTTGTTAATACAGTTATTAAAGGTGTATACGCTATTGAGTATTTACATATTTAGCTTTACAATCATTTTGAAGCCGGAAATAATCTATTATTCACTGTAATAAAGGCTACAGAACTTCTAACTTTTAGTTTATTTCTGAAAATGTTATAAAGATTTTTGATTTGTTTTGACCTGAAGTATTGATCCTCAAAATCTTTGCACTCAAACCGTTTACACCCTGTATATATATGTCTGACATGTTGATTACTGTTGTTGATTCATAATCCAACTCAAGAAATAAAGCACTCCATATTTATTTTGGCATTCTATAATGGAAAATTAAAATTAAAATTGTTTCTAACCCATATGTTATATATCAAATAAAGATTTTTTTTCAAATTCGTAGAAACTACCAAAGAATTAACAAAAATATAGTCGATAACGCAAAATTTTGAAAAAAAAAAATGTCGAGGTATAGCCTTCAACTGAACTTATAAATTAAGGAGAAACCCAATTTATTTGGGGCATAGTAAATGGAAAATTAAAATTAAAATGTTTCACTATGTTAATATCAAATAGGGCTCATTATGACACAGCAATATATTTTTTTCTTAAAATAAATAAATTAAAAGTATTAACAAAAATATAAAAATTTTATCCCCCCCCTTATCTCCGAACCTGAAAGTCCGTCTTTAAAACTAACATGCATGTTTGAACATAAAGAGAAGGACAATGCTGTCCCAGTTATATATCAAATGAAAGGCTCATTATGAAGAAAACAAATATTTTTTTTCTATTGTTAATATATATTAAAAGATAACAAAAATGAAAACACACTCCCCCCCTATCTCCGAAACCATTTAAGCTGGTTAAAAACTGGCAAAGTTCGTCCAATAAAGTTGACAATAATATCCTTTAAATTCTAAGGAATTCCCTGTAGAGTGTATCTATTACATCTTTTCCACTTAACAAGTCTTGAACATTAACCTGTATTTCAAATTTGGAATTTTGTAACTGATAACCTATTTTTTTTAGTTAGACCATATATATTTTAGTATTAAATGGACGCTTTACAAAAAAGATTGCATTATGTTTTTCGTTAAATTCACTCTTTCAAAAGTTATTATTTTCCAAAAAATTTACTCGAACTTGACAATGTAACTAAAAATATAATGAGACCCTTTTGGTAGGACATATTATTTTACACGGGTGGCACTACCTGTAATGGGTCGCACTGTATATAATAATACTGAAGTTACATTATTTTTTAAATTGGTTTTAATTGTAGTAAATAAATGTGTAGATCGCATCAGCAGACAGTACGTAATGTTAGTTCTCAGTATTAGATCACATAAATGAAATCATTAAATAAATAAATTCGGCTGTAAACCTTAATTATCGGCTACAACTGTGGCTACCAAAGGAAAAAATCAACATGCCAGACATACATTCGATCTAATTACTGAGATTCAGATTTAATGGAGTTTTCCCCCAAGCCACAGGTTTAATAATATTGCATTGCGACAGTTAACTAGAAAATACCAAGGCAGAAAGACCTCTTGGATTTACTATATTTTCTCATAAAATAGGCACGTGGACGACAATGTGAAACAATATTAAACCAGTCTATAGAAGAAAATGGAAGTCATTTGGGGACATAAAATTGAAAAACAATTTGCTTATACCTTCACTTCGGTAACAGTTTATAGAGAATAATTGCTAAGATTTGAACAACAACTTCGTAGAACTAAATAATTGAAATAACTGAAACCCTCAAAAATATGTATTCGTTTTGTTTTATTGCTTATATTATGAAAATGAACGATATTCATAATGAAAGAAAAACAGAATTTAACTTAATTTTATTATATCATTTTTTATTTTCACTTTGCTGTTACTAGTTTCTGCAAAAGTCTATGCCATTATCAAACAAGAGCGAACCGATGAATGAATTACAATTTGTTACAATGTTACAATTTATACATAAACATACAATATGTATTACGTAAGTATAATGATGCATAATATTTAAAATTACATGAAATTTGGGAAGAACCCATGAAAGTATTATTTTATTACATTGAAAAAAGGTTATTAAAACTTTATACAACACATACTATAGCTATTTGTTAAAAACAACGGTGGATAAAAGTATGACAGCCTGAAATTTTGGAAAAAAACCTCAAAGGTATTATTTGAATACCTCGAGGAGGAAATTTATGCAACTCCAGCTGGTCATTTAAGATTAAATTCCAGGAAAAAAGGTCGTTAGTTAATACTCTTGTAAACTTCAATTGATTCTAAAAGGGCTATTATCGGTCTAAAACTGTGTACGTGAATAACTTCTGTATCTGTTAATTTTAGGAATGAATGGCCTGTTTGTAAGCAGTGATTTGCAAATGTTGAGTATGTTTTTTTATATCTAAATGAAATAAGAAACTATCGTGTCCTCTAACTTCTCACAAAAATATATAAAGTTCTGGTGCAGGTATTTGGATGATATCTTAGCTTTTTTCACAGACACTAAGAGACAATTACACTCTTTCCTATCATTCCTTAACAATTTACATCCCTATATAACCTTTACCGTGGAAATCGAAACTGACACTAAAATTAACTTCCTTGACTTAACCCTAACACGCCAAAATAATGGCATAGAGGTATTTACAGGGAACCCACTTCGACGGATACCACAGTTGTATTCTCATCCTTCTCCCCCTACAGTCATAAACTTATAAATCGATGATTAACAGATCTTACACATTCCCTCTCTGAGAGAAATTTAAAAATTGAATTTTAAAATATTAAATTAATACGTAACAATGCCTATGACCAAAAGTTGATTAATAAACTAATCTACCAAAAAGAACAACTAGTTCAACGATTAATTTATCCCACTGCATCGGCTGTGGACAAGCCAACAAAATACATTTCCCTTACATGTGAAACGTGAGCGATAAAATTACCAAACTTTTGTCCAAACACAACATCCAAGTCAGTTCTAAGTCACAATACAAACTTATTAATCTTTTATTCAATGCCAAAGACAGAACAGTTAACAAATATGTAAATTCTGGAGTTTATAAGCTTTCATGTTCGGAATGCAACAGTTTTCACGTTGGTATGACAAGCAGAAATTTCACCACCCGCTACGATGAATATTTTCGGTCATTTTGTTATAACAAAACAAACTCTACATTTGCAAATCACTGCTTACAAACAGGTCATTCCTTCCCAAACTTAACAGCTACAGAAATTATTCACGTACACAGTTTTAGACCAATAATAGCCTTTTTAGAATTAGTTGAAATTTTCAAGAGTATTAACGACAATTTTTCCTCGAATTTAATCTTAAATGACCAGCTGGAGTTGCAAAAAAGTGCCCTCTTCGAGGTATTCAAATAATACCTTTGAGAGTTTCAAGAATTAAGGCTGCCATACTTTTATCCACCGTTATTCTTAACTAATAACTATAGTTAAATTTGTGTTGCATAAAATTTTAATATTATTAATTTTTTTCAATGTAATAAAATAATACTTTCATGAGTTTTTCCCAAATTTCATGTTATTATAAATATTATGCATCATTATACTTAAGTAATACCTATTGTATGTTTATGTATAAATTGTAACATTGTAACAATCTGCTTTCGCGGCCGGTGTCAATGGATGCACTATACGTTTCCGGGGTTATTATGCTTTTCGAAAACACCATATCAAAACAGTTTACAAACCCACCCAACAACTCCGCCATATACTGCGTTCTCAAAAAGATCCCAGTGACCCTCTATCCTCATCTGGAGTTTACAGAATAACGTGTTCTTGTGGAGCCGTACACCGGTACCACACAACGTAGTATTAACACGCGAGTTACTGAGCACAAACGAAATTGTCAGTTGTTGCAACCGGAAAAATCTGCTGTCGCCGAACATGCTTTGCTACCAGTGGAACACATTATACATTACCAAAACACAGAAGTTCTGTCAAATACAACTCACTATCATTCGCGTCTCCAGCGGGAAGCCATCCAGATATACAAACATCGAAACAACTACAATAGGAAAGAAGAAGGCTTAAAACTCAACAAAACCCTCTAAGCTCGTAGTCCGCGCCCACCCAATTCCCCCCGACCAATCAGGGCAGACTATGTTTCCACCGCTGAGCATAAATATCAGCGTCACGCCAGTCGACAGTTCTATTCGCTTCGAGCACCCAACAAGGTATCATCTACACCCGCGCCGCTGAAAATGTCTGCCGCAGTTGCATGGGAATCGTTCGGAAGACATTCCAATAAATAACGGCAAAATAGCCCGGAAACATATAGTGCATCCAATCTGCAATTCATTCATCAATTCGCTCTTGTTTGATAATGGCCTTTTGCCGTAACTAAATTAAATTCAGTTTTTCTGTCATTATGAATATGATTGAGTATCACAATCATTTTTTTTTAGTAATGAATGAGTTATAATGAGGTCAAGGAAAGTCACAACAACTGGTAAACTGGAACATTAATCTTCAGATTGGTAGTTTATGATGTTAAATTAATATGGGCTCAAGATGGAAACTGTCGAACAACGTGAGATATTTTACAACCCGATCAGGATATTTTGAACGCTCCTAAAATGCACTTAGATTGGACTAACTTGTATTTTCGTTATAGTGTCGGGAAAGTGGTTTAAAATGGTAATAATTATTGCATTAAGATGAAAATAGTGATGAACTGCATTATTATGTTTTCTTCTCTGCAATTTATTGTTTTATTTACCTATCTATCGTCGGTGCATATTTGTCTATTTTCCGTGAATGGTTAACTATCACATGTAAAACTTATTGAGAAGTTACAATGTGTAGATTTGAAGGGAAACGCAATTAAAATATTTCAAAATTACCTTTCTAATCGTCCGCAACAAGTAAAAATCCATAATAAAAAGAGTGATATCTAAATAATAAAAACTAGTGTTCCACAAGAGACTGGTCTAGGACCTATACTGTTTTTGATATTTATAAACGATTTATTATGTTACCCGGATTGTGAGATTGTGGCATGCGCTAATGACACTGTATTAATTTGTGAAAGCCAGACATGGGAAACAACTTAGGCAAAAGCCCAAAATTCTTAATGGTTTAAAAAAAATTTGGCGCAGCTGACTATAGAAGGAGCTCATGAAACTGTGGAATGGACAGGAGCTTGCAAATATTTAGGTTTGATCCTTGAATTCCATGCCGAATATATTGACAAAAAGCAACCTTACAGATTTTACACCTGGGTAATATCTTGAATTAAAAGGTGTTATTAGTCACCTATAGAAGTCTTCTCGAATCTATACTTAGTTACGAGATAAGTGCTTGTCAAAATTATATTACATTACAAGATGCAGAGGCAAGAACAAATTAGAAACATGACAGGATCTTGGATGTAAAAGGACTTTACATTCATGCAGCAATTAAACTTATACACTATGCAAATAACTTACCGAAAATAAATCACTTATACCAAACATGAATAAATAACTAAGAGTTACATTAATAGGATCAATACAATAAAATTATAGGGCAGAAAAGTATTTACCATAATGCTGTAAAAATCTATAACACCTTACCAGTGGTAGTAGGAAACTTAAAGAATTGGTAACAAAGAACTATGCCTATCTAATAAAATTAACCCCGTAGTCTTACTTGTCGGGATGTGCTCTTAAACTCTACCTGAACTGCATAAGTTAATCTGTATAAACAATAAAGGAATATCTCTATTATATTGTCAATAAAAATTATATTGTCTTATAGTTACCCTCTAGGTCAATGATTTTCAGGTATAAATCAATTCAGAGATTATAGGTAAAAATTGTGTTATTGTCTAAATTATTTTTCCGACACGACACAACACACGATTTTGCCTTAGGTGTCATTGTAAATTATATGTTCATATATTTGTAAATGTATATATGAGATGAAGTAATTGCCTATGTAATGTAATTTCAATATTATATTAAAATTAAATATAAAAAAATGATTTAAATGTAATTACTATTATAAAATAAATAATAAAATAAACAATAACAACAAGAACATTAATTTTTTTCGAAAAAAGAACTGTTCACTATATTTTCCATTTTCTTTTTGGATAATAGCTCCCCAAATCTCCACTACTCAAAGCTCTTTAATCATATAAAATTTAAAGGCTTATTAAACTGGCAAGTAGGCCTCATAAAAAAAATCAGGCCATTTAGAAATACAATTAATCCAAAGATGATCAAAATCCAAAGTATGAAATTATTTTCTTTGTCTGCTCAAGTGAAATTATTTATCTATACTATTATAAAATTGTAAATTTGTCGGTTTGTTTGTTTGTTCGGGCATCACGTAAGAACTACTTCTGATTTTGTTGAATCTGTTTTTGTTGCGAAGCCTATAGTTTGACTTAAAATCTGGTAGACATTTTATCTCTCTAACTTGACAGAAAAGGTAGATAGCGAAAAAACTTCTACCATGTTGGGTAATTCTATTACTCAATTGGCTCCACCGCATGCACAAAATATTAGATACTCGCATCAGCTTAGCTTTTATTCAAAATTCGGAATGTGCAAATGTAACATGTTTCTATTTAACAAAAATCAACATATATCAAGCGTAATTTTACAGGGTGTTCTGTATATGGGAAACTTAGAGCAGAGTAGAATTACATGGATTTAAAAAATCTAAAAAAAACTTATATTTGGTGTCCTAGAAGCAGCTGGATATATACAATGTGGTAGAAATAAGGGGGAGTGGAATTATTTATACGGGATGGACCAAAAAAGTTATGTTGAGTCAGCCATAAACAGTTCCATATACCAAGTGGTTGAAAAAGTGTAGAATATTTATACAGTCAATAAAAAACGATAAAAAATGTCTTAGGTAAGCAGTTAGGACTTTGAAATATGCTCATAAGATACTATAGTTATGAAATGGGTTAAAGAAATGTTAGAAGCAGTTGTTTATACAGGGTGTTTGAAATAGGAGATGGAGTGGAATTATAGTTAATGTTGTGATTAAAAACTTGTTTTATATCCACAAGTAGTTACATATATAGGGTGGATGAAATTGTAATTCTATGATCTACAAGCTGTTCCATTTACCGGATGGATAGAGGGTCGTACAAAAATGTTATATTTGGTGGCAAATAAGTATTTGCATATAAAAGGTTGTTGAAATATAGGGTGGCTTACAGTTAGAATTATACAGGGTGGGTAAAAAATGCTAGAAAAAATTTCTTATATAGCACTTGCAAATATAGAGTACCTGAAGTATGGTGCGCAGTAAATTTATAGTTGTACAGTGTCATTCAAACAAGGTTAGAAAAAGTTGTAAATGAAGGGTGGTTTAAATAAAATCTGGAGAGAAATTATGCTTTAATATATCTTGAAAAAATATAAGGAAAAAATGTGAAATAGTGTAGTTCATAATAAGTTGCAAAGATAGGATAGTTGAAACATAGGGTGAAGAAGTGTTATGATAATTATTTAAAAAATGTTATATAGGTTGATCAATAAGCAGTAGCCTATACAGGGTAGTTGTAATACATACAAGGTGATTCAAAAACATGTTGAACAAAATTGTTATTTTCGGTGTCCCATAAGCAGTTGCGGTTTTGGAGAAATTTATTTGTCATTGATGGATTATACTGGGTGGCCGATAAGTAAATACAACGTGGTTGAAATAGCGGGTGGAGTAGATTCATATAAAACAGGTTGGATATATTTTTTGTAGGATAGAACCTGAGCTGTTGCATATATGCAATATCTGAAACATGGATCGAAGTAAAATTATAGTTCATACAGTGTGATTAGAAGTATTTAAAAAAATTATATTCGGTTGCCCCTAAGCAGATGCACATACAGGGTGGTTGAAATATTTTGTAGAGTAAAATTATTTATACAGGGTTGTTCAAAAATAAGTTATAATGATAGACAAATTGGTAGCGGTGTATACGATTGGTTTTAATGTAGATGGAAGTAGAGTTAGTTATACAAAGCGGTTAATTTTTTTTAATAAAATTGTTATATAGGGTGGCCAATAAGCAGTTGCAGTTTGGGTGAGGGTTTAAATAAAAGTTTGGTATTAGGATGCAAAACTGTGTTTTTATATTTGCGACTCACGAAGGGTTCCACATCATTTCTGTTAGGATGGATCAAAAAAGTTTAAAAAAAAGTTATATAGGGTAGACCATAAACAGTTGCATTCTAGTATATGGAATATGGAGAGAAGCAAGATTATAGTTTTAGAGTGTATTTAACACAATGTGAGGAAAAGCTGCATATAAAGGTTGATTAAATTATAGTGAAAAAAGAAATTTTGCTTTAAACTGTCGTTCAAAAAATATCAGGAATAATCGTATACAGCGTAGACCATTAGCAGTTGTTTAGCTGAAATATAGGCTAGAGAACAGTTATAGTCAGGTGTTCAAAAAGCTATATTGGGAGACAAATAAACAGCAGCATACAGGATGATTGCAATATAGGGTGAAATAGAGTTACAGTTATTCAAGTTGATTCAAAAAAATGTCGAATAAAATTGTTATATTTTCTGGCCCATAAGTACTTGCAGTTTGGGTGAAATATATTCGGGATTGGTGGATTTACGGTTTCAAACAAGTTAAAATTTTTTGATATAGGATAACCCATATGTTTCATAAGTTAGTGTTTTTGCGAAGGCTTGAACATTCCGTACGCGGGTAAAACCGCGGGTAACGGCTAGTACAAACATAAAATACTAGCCGTTACCCTCGGTTTCACCAGAAAGAAATAGCTTATGAAACATATGAGGTATACTATATAAAAAAAATTTCTAACTTAAATCTACCAATCCCGAATATATTTCACCCAAACTGCAAATGCATTTTTCGAACCACCTGGTATAACTGTAACTCTGCTTCACCCTATAGTGCAACCATCCTGTATATACTGCTGTTTGTCACCCAATATAACATTTTTTAATTACCCAACTATAATTCTACTCAACCCTGCTCATGGTCTACGATATATAACAATTATTTCTGATAATTATTCAACCACTTCTTAAAGTATAATTTCTCTCCATCTTATGTTTCTAACATTGTGTTTAACACAATATATAACTATAATATTGACTCTCCCCATAATTCAGGTATATAGTAGCATGCAACTGTTCATGGTCTACCTTATATAACCATATATTTTTAACATTTTTTAATCCACTCTGTAAAACTATAATTATACTAAAACCCCGATCTCAACCACCTTATACATACAAATACTTATGTACCACCAAATATATATTTTTTAACACTCTGTATAACTATAAATACACCAATCCCCAACATATTCCGCCCAAACCGCAACTGTTTATGGTTTATTTATATAACAATTTTATTCAATATTTTCTATTTTTTAACCGCCTTCTATAGCTATAACTCTACTTCCCTCTATATACAAACTTCTTGTATATGATGCTGCCAATTGGTCAACCATTATCTTATGTGTCTATCAGTTTTTGAATCTGTATAACCATAATTTTAACCTACAAAATTACGCTGTAATACATCTGCTTAGAAGCAATCAAAATATAACATTTTCTAAAAATTTTACTATAACTCTGATCCACTCTATATTTTCACTGCCTTATCTCCCTGGAAAGTATAATTTGTCTCCAACTTTTATGTCAAGCATTCCTTATATGTAATTTTTCTAGCATTGTTTTAGTCAAACTGTATAACTATAATGGTATCTCGCCCCATGTTTCAGATATTGCATATATGCGATACTCATGTTCAATCCTAGAAAAATTTTCGAACAATTTTTATTCACACTGTTTATCTATAATTCTACTCCACCCTCTATTTCAACCATCTTGTATGTGCAGCTACTTATAGGCCATCAATTCCCAATAAATTTCACCAAAACTTCAACTGCTTATGGGGCACTCTATGTAACCATTTTTAAATACGTAACTCTACTCCTTCCTACATTTCAAATATCCTATCTGTGCAACTGATTCTGAGCTAAGCTATTTTATAAATTTTCCTCATATTTTTTTAACATAATTTTTCTCCACCCTTCATTTGAAACTTTTGCTAACCTTGTTTGATCACACTGTATAACTATAACTTGATTCCCTCACATATTTCAGGTACTCCATATATGCAACTGATGATGGTCTATCCTATATAACATTTTTTTGCCCACTTTGTATAATTATTATTCTACTCCACCCTATATTTCAACAACCTTGTTTATGCAACTACTTATGGGCCACCCAATATAACATTTTTGCACCACTGCGTATACTTAGAATTCTAGTCCACCCTATATTTTATCTATTCGGTATATGGAACATCAAGAAATTGATTCAAATTTCATAACTGCTTACATAACACCCTATATAAATATAATTTTATTCTACCCTTATTTCAACCACATTGTATATGCAAATACTTATGCCCCTAACATTATAACATATTGTTATCCACACTGTACCTATAAATATAATGCAACTCCATCCGGTTTTCAACCACTTGGTATATGCAACTATTTATGGCCCACTCAATTTACCTTTTTTGACCCCTCCCCCGGGTGGCTTCCCCCTTATTTCAACCAAATTGTATAGATACCGCTGCTTACGGGCCACTTAATATACGTTTTTTTCAAGATTTTATACTCCACTATAAGTTTGACCTACACTATATTTGGAACACCCTGTAAAATTACACGTGATATATCAGTTGAATGTTTTAAAAATCGAAACGTTACATTGGCATATTCCGGGGTTTGAATAAAAGCTGTTACAAACATCTAATATTTGGTTCATGCGCTGGAACCAATTGATTAATTTTCAGTTACCTAATATGGTAGTTAGTTTTTTTGCTATATATACCGTTTCTGTTAAAGTAAGGAGATAAAATGTATACCAGATTTTAGGTCAAACTACAGGCTTTGTAACAAAAAACATTCAGCAAAATCAGTTAACTAGTTCTAACGTGATGCCCGAACAAACAAACAAACAAACAAATAAACAGACAACTACAATTTTAGAGAAGATAAAACTGTGTGTTTCTACCTTAAACTCAAAACAAGTGGAGATGTCATGTTGTTTAGTGTGCTCACATTGATCATTAATTACTTATTATCGTTAACTGTTTCAATGTGAATTTCGGTTTTAGAAGATACTTAGAACATAACAGCATTTATTTGTTCAAAATAATGTTCATTATTTTGCTGTTTTAAATTTCTACATAATTCACAGCGACTATCTTACACTTAACAAACTATTACAACTCTCTGACAGTCTTATATTTTTCTTTTGAACGCTTGTTTTTATCATACAACAAATATTAAAACTTCAAATAAAGAGCTACTGTGCTAGCTTGTTTCCGGAGAAATTGTCTTGTAAAATAATATTTCATTTTAAAACGAATCTCCAATGCATAAAGTTTTCCAGAAAGACGTTGCACGACTTTAATATCTTCATTTAAATCAGAATTTAATTTATTTAATTAGATGATGCTGAGAGAGTCGAGATCCACTCGAAAGGATTCCTAGAAGTTCCAATTAAAGGAACACATTTATTATAAATGTTCGGAATAAGGTAACAGTTGCTTATACTGTATTTCATATTAACTGGGGCATAAAGACACGGAAGGCATTACGAATTCCGTTTGGCAATTTCTTCTCCCGATTAGGGGTTCCGACCCATATTCCGAGACCAGATTTTGCTTTGATGTTTTCGACATTTATTATCAGAAAAACGGAAATTGTAATTTGGGGATCTCACTTTAATTTTGAGGGTGACTCCAGTTTTTATTACACCCTAGTAAAAAAAATTGAAATTGTCTTTTTATAAAGTATTATTGATTGCTTTGACAACATGAATCCACCGTTCCAAGGAGTGGATTGAAGTATCAAAAGGGCATGAGGCAGGACTCAACTCCATCAATCATCTACATCACAGTTATCAATAAATAAATATAGTGTATCAGATTCCATTGAAAGATAGCCTGCAAAACATATCCTCCAGAAATTGAAATAGTAAACTGATAAACTGATATCAGTCTAAACAGCTGTTTGGTAATAGCAGATGATTCATCTATGTGTTGAGACATTTTCGGCTTTTAAAATGCAGTGTTTCATCAAACGTGATTCTATTATTTATTCAGTTTAATTACACTAAAACGGCAAGAAATCAGTAAACATGATTACCAGTTAGCTCTTTGAGGAATGGGTGATGCTTATTCATTATTACAGAAGAGAGCTTATGGCACAATAAAAACTGGGATCATCCAAAGTCCTAGACCCTGAACGCCATAATAGAAATTTCTGTCCTGAGAATGAAAAACCTATAGCATTGATTAAGACTTATCAGATTTCTTCTTGATTTATTACCAAAAATTTGTTTTGAAAGTGCTTATAGCTGCACCTTATACGGAACTGAGTTGCAAGTGCAAGCATTAAAGTTAGAGAAAAGAACACATTAAAAATACACGATAATAATTTAAAATTCTTGTGTTGGATTAATATTTACCACTCGGCATCAAGAACTTACAGCAAACAGGTACTGGTTCCAAGTCGGGAGTCATAGCACATATTACACACCATCACCAAGTAATTTCTAGGTTAGACTCGAACTACAGAAACAATGCGGTGTAGGATCTGACGTAAGCCTTCATGATTTAACAGAAGAAGATTACATAGAGTTTGAAGACGCGAGATGTAAGACCGACATCTAGGATTTTCGAAAGAGCGTTATGGAAAATAAGCAAAATACTATCCTGAAAAACCATAATCCACACACTCATTTCTGATAACGAGTGGTCGCCCAGTGGTCGAAATTCGACCTTACTTCATCAAATTGTGAACATTATTGAGGTTCGTTTGTCAAAAGTATATGTCTATCAGAAATAAAGTGGAAGAGAAAATGGAAAAGACGGCGTCAAATATAGGTATTCCAAATAATTTTGAAAAATGAGTGACCCCCGGAGTTTTTGGTAACGTTGCACTTTGTAACCTAAAAGTTTTCGTCATTTGCAGTTTCAATCAAGTTTATAAACTAAAAAAAATATATGTCCAACAACCTTATAAAAACTACAATCTTTTCTGTTGTCCACTGATTGTCAATTTGTTACACCACACCTTCGGAAGATTGTGAAAATAATGTAGTAATAAAATAATTCAATTCACAACAAAAACTTACAGAATAATTAAAACGAAAGTTACTACTACTTGTCCGAAAAATCAATACTGATCTACTACATTGACTGTTTTACTACTAAACAATAAACAACGCTTGATGCTGAACTATCAAAGATGGTCTTCACATGATTTAACAGCAGGTAACGCTTCCTCCATATATAATTACTCAATAGTTTGACCGTTTTCGAAGGAAAAATATGTTCAATAAAAATATATTTCATTGTAGAATAGACGTATCTACCTATCTTACCATAACAGATCTGTAAATGCACTGAATTTCTTTATATTTTAAATACACATCGTTAAAATGTCAATGACATGTTTATTTTGTTTCTTTTAGACAAAAGTCAGTTACCTTTGTAGTAAAACCAGGATTGTGCAGGAATGGAAACTAAATTGTTTAGTAGATTCCCTACATAAAAATAATTGAAAGATAGATTCGGCCTTTAAATAAATTCAAATATATATATATATATATATATATATATATATATATATATATATATATCATTTTTATGAAAAAATAAATCCCTTTAAAAATATTAACATTATATTAAATAATAAATTAATATTAAATGTAATATTTAAAACATTAGTTAATATGTACATTTTTCAAAAATATTTTTGATTTGAGACTGAAAAATTTCGATAGTCTTTAAGTAAGAAATAAAACGAAATAGAACATTTATTCTGGCTTTCACAGTTAACGATTTCGCCTCGTAGGCAGAAAATGAAATTAACCAACTCAAATTTAGTATGAAGTTGTTATACCTACTATTATATTCCAAATAACTACAAAACATAAAAACATATTAATAAACCTTCAACCAAAATCTTAAGATTCAATATAATTTCATCAACTTAAATGAAACACATAGTAAACAATGACTATTTCTGTTTTGTATGGAAAATATAAAGCCTGCTGTTAATTAATGATAAATAAGTAATACTCACATTAGTTAAAAACTTTCCGCATTGAATGAAGCTGAAATCTTGAACGTTACACATTGAATTTACTATACTTTTACCATCGTGCCATAATAATCTTAAACCAAACAGTTTTCTGAAATGTCAAAATTCAAATCAAGGCACTACATAAAAAATGTAGTGTCGTGAGATCAGGGTTGCCAGATCTAACTATTTGTCTTGAAAATTACAATCAATGCATTAATTCACATTTTTTGTAATCTTATTCAAATTATAAGAAAATACGATAAAATTAAAAGAAAAATTGAAAGTATAACATTAAAATTAATAAAATATTATCAGAAATAAATTCATCAATTGCAACATAATTCTTATTTTAGTTGACAAACCATATTTACAAATCAATGGAGGTTGCAAACTTGCGAGAGCCCAATGAATGGCCATTCTTATGTAATATAAATTTTCCTGGGTTTCTATTTCAATAGCATTATCATGTACAATAACTTTAGGAACGGGTCAAAATTTGTTACTTCTTTAGTTTAATTTAATTCGTCTGTCACATTCGAGTCAATCCATCTTACGATTTCCTCTTTAAGCACTCTGGCGACACTGTTACTGTTATCTATTTGGCATTGACAGTATGGACGTAAATAATGTTTTTTTTATTATATTTTATTTAATGAATTAATATTATAAATAATGAATATTATAAATAAATTTTAGCATTCTGCACTGAATGTCGTCGATTGCTACTAAACAAATCAAAAATAAAGAAAATCGGTTAAGAAACAGAGGAGAAAATGGTACCTAACCGTTTTGTCTTTGCCTATTTATATATAGATAAGAGAATTGAAATCCGAGAAAAACAAGATTTTCAGCCGTAACCGACACAGAATATTTGGTAGGCATCACAGTTCGGTCAAAATTGAAACCGAATATTTGTTTATTTCAAGATCGCAATTAATAAGTAAATTCCCTGTTCCTTGGGTACGTTTTCCTGCTTTTTTTATAGATTAATTTAATTACGCCCTGTTTTAATTGGTTAAGTATTCATCCCGACGTAAATATTTTGTTGTATAATATAGTGAGCTCTTCCAACAGTTTATCTTCTCTACCGTAAGTCATTTTGTTGATGATTTCGTTCTATCCTGATAATTTTCTATAGTTTAGCTTACTTGCTATTCTTTATACAGTGTCTTTAGTAACATCACCAAGCTGTATTTTCAAAGAAAAAACCAAACGTTTCAAAGTCGATTCTGACTTCGTTGTCAATGACTTTATATCTATTGAAAATGTAAATTGCAAAATGAAAGTTTGATTTATGACCTTATGTCAACTTAAATGTCATAAATCAAATTTCATTTTGTAATTTACATTTTTAATACATATAAAGCCATTGACAACGAAGTCAGAATCAACTTTGAAATGTTTGTTTTTTTCTTTCAATATACAGCTTTTTAACCGACTTGCAAAAAAGAAGGAGGTTATCAATTCTTATGCAACTTTTTTTAATGTATGTGGGGCGATTATTCTAAAACGGCTTGTGCAATTATATTAAGAAACATTACAGAAAGGTCCCATATAATAGTCATATCATCAGATTTGCGGTTTTCTAGAAAATCAGAAAAAAAGTAAATAAGGGACTAAATTTCAGCAATTTTCAATGAATCTTCACTGTTTTCTCTAAAACCGTTAAAGAAATTTGAATATTATAAATTGTATTCTACAAAGATGTGTTCCAGCTTGATTCCGTATATTAATCTATAACGTAAAACTTACCATTTTTCTGAAAATCGGAAAAATTTATGAAAAAAACCTGTAAACATGGTAAATGTCAAATTTGCATCATAAATATCTAGTTTAAATGTCAAGATTTGCCATGAAAGTATATCGTACAAGGTGTTTGTAATAGTTTTCATTTTGATTCGATTGAAGTAAGTTTCTTTTAGTAAAAAATTATTGTTATTCAGGGTGTATCAAAAATTTGTTATATAAGCAGAAGCAGTTAGGATATTTGAATTAAAGGACGTAGGACGAGGTATAATTATAAACATGGGTTCAAAAAATGTTAGAAGCAGTTGCATATACCGGATGATTTAAATAAATGGTAGAGTAAAATTATAGTCATAAAATGTGGTTCAATAGGTGAATGTGGTTATATAGGGTAGACCATGAGCAGTTGCATAAATGGAATACTATATATATGGGGCGAAATAAAATCATTGGTATTAAGGAATAAATTAAACAATGGATAAATAGAAAGAGTCAATAGTCTGGACAGGATTTATACTGTAACGAAATTTCATTAAGCCGGCCCTGGTTTCATTTCAGTACGACACCGATAGCTTTTAGGAAAAAAAATGTTCTCGAAATGGCTCGGCAGCTGTAGAATTGATTATTAATTGTACGAGAATATTCGATGCATGTTTTATAAAGGAGCGATCCTTAATCGGAGCTGTCAGTGAGACAGCAACGACGAGCGTATATTGTAATGTTATTGTGATCAGCTGTTCTGTAGAATTTGATGTAAGTTCTAGAAAAGTGAAACTGAATATTATTTTTTAAATTTTAAGTTGGACCCACGAAATATATAACAATTTGGTGATCAGAAGTGCAGGATTAAGTGCAGTTAAAATCGTAATTTGATTTATGGAAACCCGTAGCATGGAAAAATGGACGAAACTACCAAAAAAATAGTTAAGCAGGTTACGGAGGAACTAAACGAAAAAACAGCCCAGATTCTGGAAAAACGTACAAAAAAAAAAGAAGAAACAATATCGGAGGAAATTCAACAAAGGTTAGTAAAATCTTTTGATGAAAAACGTTAAATAGAATTAGAAAATCTTGTCACTACGGTGAAAACCGAACAGCAAATCTAGTTTCCACGATGAAAATCGAACAACAAAATCTTGTCACTGCCATGGAAGAAAAACAACAAAATTTAATGGAAGGATTATTCTCGAAATTTGCAGAAAAACAAGGCCAAACTGAAGAAAAAAGGTAACTACAATTTGAGCAATTAATGCAAATAGTATCGCAAGTTAATGAAAGAATACTAATAGTTGAGTCAGACATAAAAGAGGTAAATGATGACATTAAGACCATAAAAAATGCCGTGAATACTCTTGAAACAAAAGTAGATGACCTCGATTCCATCCAAAACCAGGTAAAATTTGAAATCAGTTCCATTAAAAATACAGTACAAAGTGAAGTACAAGATAAAATCAGTGTCATCCAAAACAAAGTGGTAACCGAAATTAAACTATTACAACAAGATTTGCAGAGAGTGAAATACCAGCACACCGTAAGTACCAAAGGTCCTTTAGTAAACCACCCACATTTGATGACATCTTGGCCCATGTACAAGATCATCGCCATCCTACACAAATGCTACGACAATCAATCCTTGAGCCAGGTATACCAAGTTCAACTGAGTGAAAAAACGCAAAAATCCGGGTAAAGCCTCCAAGAATTCGAAGCAGAGATTAGACGGTTAGTTCACTTGTCCTACCCAGACATGCCAGAGGAAACGAAAGACCAGTTAGCCAGACAGAGTTTCATAAACGGCATCAGAGATGTGAAAGTGCAAAGAAATTTAAGACTGAATGGCGTCAAGAAGAGTAATGAGGCTCTACTTCGGACTTTGGAAGTAGAGGCCGTCATGAACATGTCCAAGCCGAGGATCCGAGCAGTTTCCTTTAACAAATAAATAAATAAAGCTTTATTGCCCAACAGTAAAAAAACTATTAACAGGACAATATTAAAGAATCCTGAAAAAAAAAGAAAGCAAAATGTACTAAAAAATAACAAAAAAAATAAACAAAAATAAACAAATACTTGATAACTGCGATATCAAAAATAAAGTTAAAAAATTATAAACTAAATAAAGCGTTGGCCCTACTCAAAATAACCAGGAAGAGCCAGAGTCACCATCTCAAGCCCTGCTGGCTGGTCTGAACAAGCTATTAGAACGGTCACAAAGAACTGGTACCAGAGGGGCATGTTACCGCTGTGGACGGACAGGACACTTTCAACGCGACTGCAGAGTCAGGCTACCTGAACGATCACCGACCAGGGGTAACCAACAGAACAGCCACATGTCCAGGGACCGTCAGCCAGTCAGCATAAGGGGGCGAATGCTGACTAACCCTCCACCAGTCCCAAAACACTATCCATCCGGGGATTTTGCCGAGATAGCAGCAGCCTAGTCGTCAGGGCCACCATCATTGGCCGAGCAATTACCATCACCATTGACACCGGCGCCGCTGTGAGAGCATCAGAAATCCGGCCAGTTACCAACAACATCCAGCTCAGAACAGTCACCGGCGAGTCCATGTCAATACAGAGTGAGGCAGATGTCCTGCTACAGATAGGGGACAACATGATTCGGCATAGGGTCCTGGTAGCGAATATTGAGGACGATTTTATACTGGGTATGGACCTAATCAGCCAGCATGGATTTATGTTCGACCCGAGATATGATGTTCTTCGATTCCTAAATTAGGAATTTATATTGACACGGCCCGTTAACAGCTCATCGACCTCCATAAAAATTGTAGCAAAATCTCCAGCCAGAATGCACGGTCGAACGGAAGAGATTATTCATGGGCACCTAGACAGCTATCCTGGGAGCTGCGTTGGAATGATGGAGCCCGTACACTCAGCTCAGGTTAAAACCGGACGAGATATACCAATTAGAATCATGAATTTGTCCAATCACGACATCAGAATTGCCAATGGATAGCTTGTTTCGAGCCAGTTGAGACCATCATCAATTGCGAAGAAGAGGACCAGAGGTCGGTGAAGAAGACAGGGCCCAGTAAAGAGTTCCTACAACAGTTTGCTGACCATTTGACACACCTGACACCAGAGAACCAGAAAAAAGCCAAGCAATTTATCACAAAGCACTGGCAAATTTTTAACAGTCAAGATGGAACCACCGGTCGCACCAACATCCTCCAGCATCGAATAGATACCGGAAAGGCTCAACCTACCAGAATACCACCTACTCGACTACCATTGGGGCAACAACAGGCAGTCGAAGAGAACATCGAGTCCATGTTACAAAATGGAGTTATTGAGCCATCCATCAGCCCATGGTCTGCTCCCGTCGTGCTAGTTAAAAATAAGGATGAAACCACCCCATTTTGCGAGGATTACAGAAAGCTGAATGACGTCACCAAGAAAGACAGCTATCCACTACCCCGAATCGATGACACTCTGACCACACTAGCAGGCTCCCGTTGGTTCTCCACACTAGACCTAAAAAGTGGATATTGGCAGGTAGGTCTACACGCAAATGACAGAGAGAAGACAGCGTTCTCCACCAGTAAAGGGCTGTTTCAGTTCACGGTTATGCCCTTTGGGTTATGTATTGCACCCGCTACATTTGAGAGAGTAATGGAGTATGTACTGAGCGGGTTAACAAGGAGGACGTGCTTAGTATACCTCGACGACATTCTAGTCATGGGTCAGACACTCGACGACCATCTGAAGAACCTGGACGAAGTATTCTCCAGAATTTATAACGCCAACCTGAGACTCAACCCAAAGAAGTGTTCCTTGTTCCAAAAAGAAATAGCGTTTTTGGGCCACGTCGTTTCCGAGTCAGGAATCCGCATCAACGGGGACAAGATAGAAGCCATCCGTGATTGGCCAGTCCCGAGAGACAAGCATGAACTGCGAAGCTTCTTGGGCCTCTGTTCCTACTACAGGCGATTTGTTGAGGGATTTGCCACATTGTCGCGCCTCTACATCGGCAGACCACTGAGAAAGAGACCTTCCGTTGGAATCAGGATTGCGAAACATCATTCAGGCGACTGAAGGCAGCACAATGTTCCAGCCCAATCCTAGCCTTTCCAACACAGTCCGGCAAGTTCATCTTAGATACCGACGCCAGCAACACAAGTTTGGGGGCCGTCCTATCCCAGGTGCAAGATGGTGAAGAGAGGGTGATCGAGTACTACAGCGGTGGATATTCGAAACCGGAAAGAAATTATTGCGTCACCAGAAAAGAACTTCTGGCAATAATAAGGGCTGTAGACCATTTCCACAAATACCTTTACGGTCGTCATTTCTTAATCCGGACAGATCATGCCGCTCTCAAATGGCTGCTGGACATGAACACACCGAAAGGACAACTGGCGAGGTGGATGGAGAAACTACAGCAATACGATTTCAAGGTGGAACACCGTGCCGGCCGTTTGCACCCAGGCCACGATGGGACGAGGTAGCTCGATACTCGGGCCTGCTGAAATCGTTATAGGCCCAATGGGACTCTCTAAGAGTAGAGAATGGAATGCTCAAGCGAGTTTGGGAAAACACTGATGGCCGAGAAGTCCCAACTGGTAGTTCTTAAGAAAAAGGCACCAGCCATCCTGACCGAAGTACATGATGGGATTACCGGGGGTCATCTGGGCATGAAGAAAACCCTAGAAAAGGTTCGCCAGCGATACTACTGGATAAATTACTTTGAAGACGTCAGAACTTGGTGCCGGAAATGTGACACCTGTGCAGCCAGTAAGGGCCTGAAGACCCGGACCAAGGGCAGAATGCAGCAGTACAATGTGGGCCTCCCATTTGAGAGAATTGCCATCGATGATGCCGGTCCGTTTCCCGAGTATGAGAGGGGGAACAAATACATTCTGGTCGCAAGGGATTACTTCAGCAAATGGCCTGAGGCATATGCGATACCCAACCAAGAGGCAACTACGGTACCGACGGTGCTAGTAGAACAACTATTCAGCAGGTTTGGCGTCCCGATGGAACTACATTCTGACCAGGGGCGTAACTTCGAATCGAATGTATTCCAGAAGGTCTGCACGATGTTGGGGATCAGGAAAACGAGAACAACATTACATTACACCCACAGTCAGACGGACCTATCCAAGGTCGTCAGCAATAACTAGCGTGATTGGGATGAGCATATTCTCCTATTCCTGTTGGCATATCGCTCTGTCGTACATAATAGTACAGGCCTGACTCCAGTCAGGGTCCTATTTGGAAAGGAGCTGCGATTACCCTGGGATTTGGCTTTTGGCTCCCCCGAAGAACCTTCCCAAGACATCGATGATTATGCTGACCAGCTCCGACATAACATGCTGGCAATACACGAATTAGCCCGAACGCAGATATTGGCCACCAGTGACCGGATGAAGACGCGATACGACCTCAAGGCCAATTCAGTCGGTTTCCAAGAGAGAGACAAAGTCTGACTGTACAACCCCCAACGGAGCAAGGGTAAATCCCCAAAGCTTACACCCGCCTGGGATGATCCATACGAGGTGGTCAAGAGGCTTAATGACGTCGCTTACCGGATCCGTCGAAACCCCAGGGCTAAGTTTTTAGGTGGTCTATTTAGATCGACTCGCTCCCTACCATGGAGAGGATGTTTCTGATCGGGGACGATCAGAATTAAAGGGGGCGGTGTAAAGAAATTTCTTTAAGCCGGCCCTGGTTTCATTTCAGTGCGACACCGATCGCTTTTAGGAAAAAAATTGTTCTCGAAATGACTCGGCAGCTGTAGAATTGATAATTGTTTGTACGAGAAATTTCGATGCATGTTTTATAAAGGGGCGATCCTTAATCGGAGCAGTCAGTTAGACAGTTATTGTGATCAGCTGTTCTGTAGAATTTGATGTAAGTTCTAGAAAAGTGAACGTGAATATTAGTTTTTAAATTTTAAGTTGAACCCACGAAATATATAACAATATTTATACAGGGTGCTTTTAAAGATATCAGAACCGTTGTAATATTGTGTTGAGTTTAATTATAGTTGTACAGGGTGATTCAGAAAATGATAGACCAATAAGTTATATAGGGGTGACCAATACACAGAAGCACATACAGTGTGGATGCAATATAGATTGAATTAAAGTTACATTTATAAAGAGTGGTCCAAATAATCTAACAAATTAAAAAGTTAAAATATATTTGGAACATAGACAAAGAATAAAAATTAGAGAGGGAGAAAGACAGAAAAATAGAGAGGGCGATAAGAATACGCTAAAATTTTCAATTGTATTGAACCTTAAATCAGATAAAGAAGATTAGTCTGAAAATAGTGATTGATTGCACATGGTTTCTAAACGGTTTTTTAAGTCTGCTGAAGTCGATTCTTTTTTAAATATAAATTATTATTTCAATTGTGGTGTTATTCCCAAGAAAACAAAAATATTCAAGAATATGCCCCAAATAACATTTAGAAGATAATAAGGAAGATAGTTTCTAGTTTTCTCACGTATCAGGTGGTTATTTGTTACTGTATTGTCAAGCTTAAAGCTGTTACACTTACAATTTTAGTGGGGTATACTTCTATTTAACCAATACGTAGTCGATTACCGATCAGTATCGTTTAGTATTCTGAACTATGTAAGTAGATTAGAGACTAGGTGAAATCACCAAGAACTATAACTTCATCTTGCTTTGGTATATTATCTAATGCTACTTGCGACTGGGGTTGAATTTTTTCTTTTACTCTTGAGCTTAGTTATATCTGATGCCAGTATAAATATGATGTGAGTCTTTTTGGTTTCTTGCAGATTAAGTGTTGCTTGGAGTAGTCTGTCATTAGCTTATACCTTAAATTTAACTTTCGGGTTCTTCATGTATCGGTAGACCGACTTCAAAAGTGGCTCTCTCATTTTTATCTCTTCAGCTATATACTTAGGTATAGTTTTTGATTAATTTTACTAAGGTATAATTTTTGGTTGATTTATGCTCCCTTTGCCTTTGATTTCTGTTTCTGAGAGAGCACAATTCTCTATTTTATATTTTTTCGTTTCTATGATTGTCTGTTAATCTTTATTATTAAATGAAGTCACATTCCAACATACCATGCACAATGTTCTTTGTTTAGATTTTCACTTTCTTATAGTCCTTGGTCTAGCCGGCTCGTTATCATTCGGTTCAATCGAATCATCTGAGGCTTTGTTAGTTTTACTAGGAACATGTAAATAGTGGTTGGGTCCAATGGGTAGCTTGCTTCTTTGAGTCTTGTTCAATTTGGTTGGACGGTGGTATTCTACCCGCCCTTTTACGCGGAGTGATGAGCATCTCCAGCATGAGATTGTTTCATTATAGTTTTGTTCTCCATTATTTGTTTGGCTATGAGATTATGTGATTAATATTTTTTATTACTCTTCATTAGAATATAAAGCTTTACTACTAACTCATATTTATAGCAAATTTGTCACGTCAATCACTGTTATGTTTGTTTTTCATGCTACTGATCTTTATTTGTATACTCGTTATAGCTACAGGTTGTTCCTTAATGATATGGTAATATCTAAGGGGGTCACATTTTGACCCATTTTAATTTAAAAAATTGTATATAAATATATGATCTAAACCTTTACTTTTAAAAACAGGGTGGTATAGTTCTCAGAAAAAAAATTATAATGACTGTGATACTACTAATTCTGTTATTTCTACCAGTGGTGTCGATTTTACATTAAATATTTCTGATTTGTTGATTTATCCTTCGTGGACACGTGATTTTAGCTTAAAAAATTAAAGATTGTGTTACTTCATAGTCAACTTGCAAAAAATCGGATGATGTGAATGTTGTATGGAAATCGTTTTGTTTGCTCTTTTCTCAAACTATTGAGTTCGTTTAATATTAATCATTAATTAATCCTGAAATAAATAACTGACTTTGCGTCAGAAAAAACTGAAAACAAAACTTGTCAATAATTACCAAATTAAAGTTTCAACGGATAAAGATTTTTATGTTATAGCAGTAAGTTTACGGGTTAAATTTATTAAAACTAATTATTAACAATACTAACATTGATTATAAAAATTATTGGAAGTAACCACATTCCTTAATAGTCATGCTTCTCCTCGTCTACGCATGGAATTACAAACTCTTTAAAAAGTTCCCGGCATATATTCTAGAGTTTCAGACGGGTCAGCTTCCTACTCTCTTAAATCGTCTAAGTGTTAACGGGAATTTAGTACACTAGGATTTTGAGGTCCCTCCATAAAAACAAGTCCAACCTATTGAGATGAGGGGATGTTGCTGGCCACTGCTGAAGTCCATCGCGAGCTCTCTAATAATTAGGGTAAACTCTATCTAAATAATTTCATAAAATTACATTGAAAGGAGTAGGAGCTCTATCGTACATGTCCCATATTCGATTCCTTAACGCAAGCAGCACATTTTCAAGCAACCCAGGTGGTTTTTTCTTGGAGTAACTCCAATAAAGACCATTCATCAAAATATTCTGGTAGAAAAAAGATGATCACTAATAACTTCTGCCCACACATTAATCGAAAATCGTTCTTAAAAATGGGTTTCGGTTATGTGATGGGGTTTTTCTTTCGTCCACAGGTGATTGTGAAAAATTTGTTTCGTCTGTCAATAAAATTTGTAACTCAAATTGTGAATTTAGTATAACACTTTAAAGATACCTCTGACAAAAGTTCATAAGCTGTGGGAAATCCCTAGGACCTAAAGCCTGTATAAGAGTACAGAGTCTAAGAAGACATATAAAACAAACAAATACTCCAAACAAGTTGGTGACAAATAGTGATGATGATGTTTCTGTTTTAGGTGATCAGGGCATATTAATTCATTTAAGGTTTCTTTTCGGTTTTCTTTGGTAACAGGACAGCTTGAATGTTGGCTAAAACACCACCTTACTGAATTGTTACAGCAGACAACATGTTTTTCAATTCTTCGTCGTTTCTGATTGCGAGTTGTAAATGTCTTGGAATAACACGGGGAATACCGGCCAACTCCCTAACTTCAGCAGTTAAATATTCCATAACAGTTGCCAAATATACTGGTGCACCGGCGCTGACGCGTTCGGCATAATTTCCTTTCTTCAAGAAACGATGAATACCTCGTACCGGAAACTGTAAACTGTAACTGTAAACTGGATAGTAATTTTGCCTTTCCTTTAGCTTTGCCACCTTTTCCACGGCCTGACATATTAGTTGGTGACGAATTAAACACCAAAAAACTAGACAATGCGATAGTGAAGACAACTCACTGCTTCGAGTGTGCTATTCGATATGACAGTTCGGGGTCTACCTTCAGAAGTACTTTTATTATAACTACAGTTTCGCTGAGTCGGCAGGTCATGATTAGGACGTCTTTCCTTATAAACGCATCTTGCCTATGTTGCACTACCATCTGCGAGGCAGTATACAGTATAAAACAGCCAAATGTATTTTTAAATGCACATTTTTTCAAAAAATAAATTGTATAGAGTGTGTTATGTGACAGTGGCCAATACAAACTTTCTTATTTTAATGCAAGCCCCTGTATATTATAAATTTTTTGGATTCTCTAGAAAATTTTAGACATCATTCATGTACAATGTCCTACTCCTGTCTTCAACTGTATCGGAAATATTAAGTGTTTTCATATTTATTACAAAAAATAATATTAAAAAAAAACTATTTTCTTTCACAGATTCGCTACATTACACTAAAAACCTAATAAGCAATACTGACTATTTCCTAATAATATAAAAAAACAAAAAACCATTAATGTCAATATACGAAATATTCAAAATGCTCGCCACGAACGTCTTGACAACGTGATAATCTGGTATAGAAATGTCTTCTAACGTTACTCAACATCTCACTGATCTAATCGCAAGCGTGATCAGTGTTGCCAACAGTTACACTCGCTCGCCACTAGAATCAACTTCTAAAACCACCAGAAAACCACTAACAAAAAAACGCCCTATTCTCATAATCGCAAAATTTTCCACTAAGTGCATTTTTTTGCGAAAGAAAGCAGTAAGTATATAAGTAATTAGTTTCCGTTATTATTATATAATTTGAAATAAAATTACGATTTTTTGAAAACTAACAAATAAGAATTTATTAAACGGATGAGGGATATAAGATCTAAGAATTAAGTAGTGAACTTGCGTCTTGGAACTTTTTACCTTAACTTAAAATAAAAATATATAAAAACTAGTACATTGATATAATTACGATAGGGAGAATGGGAGTTGCCCAATCACAATAATTTGGCTACACAGCAGTAACAATATTAAATTTTACCCTCAAAGTGCAACTAAATATTTAGGTAAATATAACGACCTGAAAGAACGATAATCCCTATAGGTCCAGCTTGAGTTTTCCCATCCTTTGTCAAAGTGATGATATCGACATAATTCCCAAATTACAAGCTTAAAGGAAGCTGTACCTAACTAAATAAATTTTATAACAGAGTTTAGAAATATAATAAAACTATTTAATAAATCATTTCTAATACTCATTACAAAACATGCAAATCTTGTGTTTAGTAAAGCCTAAAAGCATTAGTAAATAGCCTATCCAATAAATGTAAATACTCCTAAAATTAAGAGTGAAGTAAAAAAATATATGTTTTCGAAGCGTGTAAGTCCCTTAGTGGTTAGGTGCGATCGCTCGCCTTTTCGGTACTTAAAAATGAATTATAGTAAACCACTAGAATCTCATCTAAATTGAGGGGCTTAGTTTTGTATACAGTACTTTTGACATATCATCACAAGAAGTAGTGCAATTTCGTCAAATCAGGAGATCGTGCTGGACATTCTATCGATCCGCGCCTACCAATCCAACGATTTGGAAAAATTTGGTTCAGGTACTGCTGGACATTGATTTTGTAATGGGGGAGTGCTCCATCTTGCTACAACCATATTGTATTGGCATGAACTTGTAGGTTTAATGGATCAGGATATAAGTTTGTCAAAGTTGGAAGTAAATATTTATCTCCATTCAAGTAGCCATCAATGAAAAAGGGATCTACAATATGATTTCCCACAATTCCTGCCCAAACATTAACGTTTTCAGGATATTGCGTATGTTTCTCTGTCATCCAGTGAGGATGACAGCGGCAATTTTCACGATTAACATGGCCGTGGAGTGTAAATGTACACTCATCAGTAAACAAAACATCTAATTGGATCACATTGCTATCTAACCTTACCATCATTTGTTCACAGAAATACGTTCTATCGAAATCTTCTTCCATGAGCTCCTGAATAGGCATCATTTTATAGAGATGCGTTCTACTTTCCTTTATTACTCGAAAAATTGATGTGTGGCCAACATTGAACAGTGGGGCTGCTTTTCGATCAGAATTATGCGGGTTTTCAAACTCAAGCATGATAACCAATTGCGTATTATCACTTAAAGCATTTGCAGCTACTTTTTTTAATCCGTCTTACATGACCAAGTTCACGAAACTGCTTTTCCATTTTGCTAATAGTTCCTTGAGATACAGGCCGCAAATTTGTAAAATAAGCGAGAAACTTCCATTTCTATCCTTGTGTTATCTCCATAACCAATCATTTGTAGAATTGTTATTTTGTACATTTCTGTTAAATGAACCACATTTCTGATATTATTACGTACAGTTAACGAAATTCAAACGACAATAGCACTGACACTGATCACCACTATCATGCAGGCAGACAACAAGTTACTAAGGCTATGAATTTTGACGAAAATTAACAAAACTGTTCTTTTTTAATTAGTAAAAAGGAACGCAGGAATGGTTTTTGCTTTCTATCTCAATATCAAGAGCTAAATGAGAATTAAGTATTGAGTGTAATTTTGAGAAATACAATAATTTTCTTTTTTTAAATGTTAATGTTTATATATAAATAGGCAAAGACAAAACGGTTAGGGACCATGTTCTCTTCTGTCTTTGAACCGATTTTTTTATTTTTGTTTTGTTTAATAGCTATTGACGATCTTCAGAGCAGAATGCTAACATTTATTTATAATGTTTGTTCATTCATTAAATAAAATATAACAAAAAAAAAAACATTATTTACATCCATACTGTCAATGCCAAACAGATAACAGTAACAGTGTCGCCAGATCGCTTGGAGAGAAAATCGCTAGATGGATTGACTCGAATCTGAAAGACGGTTTAGATTAAACCAAAAAGTAACAAATTTTGACCCATTACTAAAGTAATTCTACATCGTCATGTTATTGCAACAGAACCCAAGAAAATTTATATCAAATAATAATGACTATTTAATTGGCATGTGACCAGAAAATTTATTTTTAGAATTCTTATTCATATTTGAATAAATTTGTGCACTTAATTTTCTTCCAGCCGACGCACAAATTATTTCCACAAAACACCTACAGCATCGGATTTTTAGCGATTTTACCTTGAAGTCAAACGTGCTTTGAATGAGGAATTCAAAAATAATATTTACTTAAAAAAAAGCAGAGTCGTACCATTTTATTTGTAAAAAAATATTCAATGCAAAACAAGTACGAATGCCACTGGTAGAAATGACAAATTTGTTTGTATTTCAGAAAAAGCCTCTTGACTCCTAGCCGACGTCTACCCAATTTCATAATGTTATCTTTAGCAATAATAATAATAATAATAATAATAATAATAATCCCGTGTGGTGGCCGGGTTAGAATAGCACCACGGTATCCACCGCCTGTCGTATGAGGCGACTAAAGGGGCAGCTATCCGCTGACCTACTACCTAGCTTTCCTTCCTTCTCCACAACCCGCACGGGATGGTCTGGTTTAAATCATTTTACCTGGGGCACCAGGGTCAATTGGTGACAACACCCATGAAAATGGAGCTAAGAAATAGATGCCTCGGAAAAGAGCCGCTGCCTGGGGATCGCCAGGGCATGTCTGGAGCCGGCGCTGGACACGACAGCATGCGGGACGTCGGTGGCAGGGTGCTGAGGAGGCGGGCCCCTGCCGTCCAAAGAGCTACAGCCCAAGAACCACAAGAACCAGAAGAACCACAAGAACACTCACCAACACAGTCACAACAACAACGTGACCATCACCAACGGAGTCAAACGAGAACGAGAACTCCACCCGCAGAAAGTGTTGCGCAGGATCAACAGCCAGCGCTCACTCAAGCGGGACTGAAAAGACAGCGCATGAAATGGACTGGCGCCATGAATGAATTTATAATGCGCACGTTTTACAGAATCACGAACCTTGGCCAGGACAAGACTGGATATCGCCAAATACTCTATCAAGAGTTCTGTCGTGAGTACCCAGAGCTTCAAGTTACTGAACAGAGAGTCGCAGATCAATATCGTGTCATCTTGAGAAATGGCCTTATTTCGCCTGAACAACTGGATAGAATAAAGGGCGAAGTGGAGCGCGAACTATTTGGTCGAAATACAATCGATCCAGAGCCGGAAACACCTTTGGCACAAAGAGCGGACGAGACTCAAGAACTACAGCAAGAACAGCCAACCAACGCTGACCTGCTTGAGAAGATCCAAGCAGGAATGGAAGGAGCTCTTAGAGAGTATAATGGAACAGATCCACTGACTAGACCAGTTCTTCCCAAACTAAGATCATCTAAGAAACTGGGTATCGTCTTGCAGGCTATGAACAAATTTATCTTACCAACCTATGTTTTAGGTGCTAATACGTTAGAGTCGCTACACACAATCATCTACTGTGCTGCAACTGCCATCTGCAGAATAATTGGGGTCGCAGTAAGACCAAAGCAAGACCCTCCCCAATTTAGACAAACCCCTCGAATACCACCTTGGCAAAGAAGACTTGAAGGGAAAATCAATTCTCTTCGGAAAGACGTTGGAAGACTGACCGAGTACCAACGAGGAGTCAGGAACAACAGAATTGAAAGGCTTGTCAAGACTATCATGGACAATAACCGAATACACTCCCAGTGGGATGGAGAAAACATCACATCTCAGCAGTGTCTGGACAGTCTACGACAAAAGCTCTCCGTCTACACAAGTCGACTGAGAAGGTACAAAACCAGTAACCAACGGAAACTAGACAACACACTCTTCCGACAATCAGAAAAAGGGTTTTATAGAAAACTTAACAACAACAATAATAATGAAGCCCCTAGTTACCCCAGTAAAACAGACATCGAGGAATTCTGGAAAACACAGCTTTCCACAACAACCTCCTATAACTCCGGAGCCAGCTGGATTAATGAGGAGGAGGCTGCATCTCAGAACTGCGAGGCCATGCAACACCAACCATTTACAACGGAAGATACATCCAACATAATGAAGAACCTCCATAACTGGAAAGCACCAGGACCAGATGGTGTACAAAATTACTGGATAAAGAAACTGTACGCAACCCACGAAACACTAACAGCCCTTATAAATGACGTAATTGCCCACCCACACAAGATGCCTAGTTTCCTAACGCATGGTGCTACATACCTCTTACCAAAGGACGACCTAGGTGCACAGGACCCAGCAAAGTACCGACCAATCACTTGCCTTCCAACCTTATACAAACTCATAACATCATGCATTAATCATCGCATTTTCAAACATTGTGAACTGAACAACATAATTACTCAACAACAAAAGGGATGCGCGAAAAATTCGATGGGTTGCAAAGAACAACTGATAATTGATTCCGTTGTCTGCAATCAAGCCCACGCCAAACGACGTAATCTCTACATGGCATATGTGGACTACAAAAAGGCCTTTGATTCAGTTCCACATGATTGGCTCATTAAGGTGCTGAAACTCTATAAAGTGAATAATTGTATTATTAACTTTTTAGAACATGCCATGGCCACCTGGCAAACCAAAATCTCACTGAATGAAGCCAACTGTTCGATACAAACAGATCCTATTCCAATCAGAAGGGGTATATTCCAGGGAGACTCTCTTAGCCCGCTGTGGTTCTGCCTTGCCATGAACCCTCTCTCGAACAAACTGAACTCGACTAATTTTGGGTTCAGTCTCAAACACAACAACGTACAAGCATTGAAGATAAACCATTTGTTATACATGGACGACTTAAAGTTGATGGCAGCTACAAAACAACAGCTGCATGACATGCTTAAAATAGTAGAAGGGTTCTCTAGTGACATCCATATGAAATTTGGCCTAGACAAATGCCGAATTATTAATATAGTTAAAGGCAAAATACAGCATGGCCACTTCGAAATGGGAGATGGCACCTCAATTGAATCTATGGGGGAAGGTCATACTTATAAATACCTTGGAATAAAGCAGGCTCAACGTATTGATCACATGACTATGAAAAAGGACCTAACAGCAGAGTTTTATAGAAGGGTAAGACGACTGTTGAAAACCAAACTAAACAGTAAAAATCTGTTTCAGGCTATTAACACCTATGCGTGTTCAGTGCTCAGTTACTCTTTCGGTATAGTTAATTGGTGCAAGACTGACATTGAACAATTACAACGAAAAGTTAGAGTTTTACTAACAAAAGCTCAAAATCACCATCCAAAGAGCTCTGTCGAACGTACAACTTTGCCACGGTATGAAGGAGGAAGAGGATTGACAGATCTAAGTAAGCTATTAGATCAACAAATTTCTATTTTGCGTAGTCATTTCCAGAAACTCGCAGAATTTTCTGATCTACATAGAGTCATGTGCCAGGTTGATGACTCAACACCACTGCGACTGACACAACAACATGTCCAATTACACCACCAGACCACAGATCAGAAACTGCTGAAATGGAAAGAGAAGCCCCTTCATGGAAGACATATAAATGACGTCAACCAAGATTATGTCGACAATGCAGCGTCGAACTACTGGTTGATCTCTGGTCATATGTTCCCTGAAACGGAAGGCTTTATAATGGCAATCCAAGATCAAGTAATTCCAACTAAGAACTACCTAAAGTACATCGTTAAAGACCCTTCTATTAACAACGACAGATGCAGGTACGGTTGCCAAACATCTGAATCTATCCAGCATATCACAGGAGGTTGTCAAGCGTTCGCTGCAACTGAATACAAAGAACGACACGATGCTGTGGCAAAAATACTTCACCAGGAACTAGCACTGAAACATGAATTATCACAGTCGGTAAGATTACCATACTATAAATATAAACCAGAATCTGTTTTAGAAAATAACAACTATAAGCTGTACTGGGACCGCACGATACTGACCGATCGGTCTGTTGCTCACAATAGACCAGATATAGTTTTGGTAGATAAAGTCTCTCGGAAAACAACTTTAATTGACATAGCAATTCCTAACAACAATAATATAAATATCAAGCAGGCTGAGAAAATAACCAAATATAGAGATTTGGAATTTCAAATAAAGACTCAGTGGAACATGAACAACACACGAACTGTACCAATTGTTATGTCAACGACAGGACTAGTCCCAAAACATCTCTTAAACAATTTAAAATACCTCGGTCTGGACGAACACCTTTACAAACAAATGCAAAAAGCCGTCCTGTTAGGAACAGCCCGGACGGTCAGAAAATTTATGGGGAACTGCAGCCACGACGCCAACCACGGGCCTGATAACCTGGCAAGGGCTCCCACAGAGCTAAACCCTTTTGATATGTAGTATATCTGGGGTTTAGTGAATTTTCCCCTTTAGAGGGAGTGTGATGCCATACATTGTTGGTCAAGTCGGGATAATAATAATAATCGTTTTGCGGACTTAAAGTTGATATCAGCTACGAAACAACAGCTGCAGGATATGCTTAAAACAGTAAAACATGATTGGCTCATTAAGGCACTGAAACTCTATAAAGTGAATAATTGTATTATTAACTTTTTAGAATATGCTATGTCCACTTGGTAAACCAAAATCTCACTGTTCGATACAAACTGACCCCATTCCAATCAGAAGGGAGACTCTCTTAGCCCGCTGTGGTTTCTGCCTGGCCATGAACCCTCGCTCACACAAACTGAACCGAAAAATTTTGGGTTCAGTCTCAAACACAACAACGTACAAGCATTAAAGATAAACCATTTGTTATACATGGACGACTTAAAGTTGATGGCAGCTACAAAACAACAGCTGCATGATATGCTTAAAATAGTAGTGACATCCATATGAAATTTGGCCTAGACAAATGCCGAATTATTAATATAGTTAAAGGCAAAATACAGCAGGGGCACTTCGAAATGGGAGATGGCCCCTCAATTGAATCTATAGGGGAAGGTCATACTTATAAATACCTTGGAATCAAGCAGGCTCAACGTATTGATCACTTGACTATGAAAAACGACCTAACAGCAGCGTTTTATAGAAGGGTACGACGACTGTTGAAAACCAAACTAAACAGTAAAAATCTGTTTCAGGCTATTAACACCTATGCATGTTCAGTGCTCAGTTACTCTTTCGGAATAGTTAATTGGTGCAAGACTGACACTGAAAAATTACAACGAAAAGTTCGACTTTTACTAACAAAAGCTCAAGATCACCACCCAAAGAGCTATTGAACGTACAACTTTGCCACGGTATGAAGGAGGAAGAGGATTGGCAGATCTAAGCAAACTATTAGAACAACAAATTTCTATTTTGCGTAGTCATTTCCAGAAACTCGCAGAATTTTCTGATCTACACAGAGTTATGTACCAGGTTGATGACTCAACACCACTGCGACTGACACAACAACACGTCCAATTACACCACCAGACCACTGATCAGAAACTGCTGAAATGGAAAGAGAAGCCCCCTCATGGAAGACATATAAATGACGTCAACCAAGATTATGTCGACAGTGCAGCGTCGAACTACTGGTTGATCTCTGGTCATATGTTTCCTGAAACGGAAGGCTTTATATTGGCAATCCAAGATCAAGTACTCTCAACTAAGAACTATCTAAAGTACATCGTTAAAGACCCTTCTATTAACAACAACAGATGCAGGTACATCTGAGTCTATCCAGCATATCACAGGAGGTTGTCAAGCGTTCGTTGCAACTGAATACAAAGAACGACACGATGCTGTGGCTAAAATACGTCACCAGGAACTAGCACTGAAACTTGAAATATCACAGTCGTAAAGATTACCATACTATAAATACAAACCAGAATCTATTTTAAAAAATAAAAACTACAAGGTGTACTGGGACCGCACGCTATGGTCAAGTCGGTGATAATAACAAATCGTCTTTATTCAGCAAATTACAATTATAATTTGCCCTAGGGGAGGCGAGATTAGCTACAAACTATTCTTTAACTCTTAACCTTCCAGTTTACACCCACTTATACTAAAACTAATTACAATCGTCAAACAGCAAATTGTTGTTCCAAAAATAATTTCTTATATTCACTCCTATAAGCAAAAAGAGACCTGTCAAAATGGTTCTTAAACATATTTAAAACATGGACAGCCTCATAGGTAAAAGAACGCTCAAACAAGGCCGAAGATTATTAAACCTAGTATAGCGGTAATGAATTGAGTTTCTGTATATCAGTTTCTCAAATAATTAGACAGGTTTGTGGGATTTAAATAAACAGTATAAAAACACCATAAAATGAAGCTTAAACGTTTGGGTAATTTTCAGCCACTTAAGTTGGTATAACGGTTCAGTTACATGCTCGTATTTCCTCAGATTGTTAACAAAACGTCAACATGTGTTTTATATTCGCTGCAGTCTATACTGAGAGTATCTATCCAACCACGGGTAATATACAATTAAGCAATAATTAATTACCGAAATAACTAGAGACTCTGATAATTCTTTTCCTCAAGTTCAAACTTACAATATGTTTATGAATATAAAGCATGCGCAGTCGCAAGTAACAATTTGCAGTAGGTTGCTAACATGTTCCCTAAATCTAAGCGATGTGTCAACTATTAGACCCAAATTCTTCACACTGCCTGAAAACTCAAGAGCAGCGTTATCTAATTTTATACTTAGATTACCTTCAATGTTACGACGTTGATTTCGGCTAGCGAAAAGTAAAACTTTAATTTTATCGGGATTTATATGCAAATTATAGTCTTTTGAAAACTGCATAACCTTCAGTAAGTCTGAATTAATATTTTGTGTGGCCAATTGCACACCTCGAGGATAGAAATGGTGGACAACATGTGTATCGTCAGCGTACATGTGAATGTCAGAACTAGTTGTCACACTCGGAAGATCAGCTGTATAAATTAAAAACAAGAGTGGCCCAAGTGTGTGTTGTGGCACACCTAAAGTTATAAATTACGAGTCGAATTAATCATTTAAAATGCGCACACGTTGGGAACGCTTCCAGAAGTAAGATTTAAAAAATGACACAACAATATCATCGCAACCAAAGAAATACTTATAGGTCGTAAATCCTGTACAGTTTTGGATTGTATACTTTCGGAATAGGTGTCACTATTGATTCTAGGGAAGTAGCCTACCTACAAGCAACTATTGACTTTGTTTGTAATGTGGTCCAAAATTATCGGCAGACAACGGCGTAACATATGTAAAGTAATGCCACCCCTACCAGCAGCATTGGACCTTATATTGTTAATTATGTTTTGTACAGTGGTTCTGTCCACAAGAGTAAAATTAAAGACTTCCCAAAAATGATTATAAAGTAATCGTTAATCATATTAGGCTAACAGAGGTTAGGAGGCAGTTCTGAGTTATTAGTTTCGTCTATTCTTGTAAATGTTCCAGTTTTCTGTAGTTTTGTTTTGTTTGTATTTTGTAAGCGCTTGATCTCTTTCTTTAAGAATTAATTTTAAGTTATCCATTAACCATGGCGCTCGCCTCTTGCTAACTCTAATTTCCTTAAAAGGTGCATGCATATTAAAAAGAACACTAATATGTTTTTCCAGGAAGAGTATTTTTTCATTTATGTCATTTATGTAAAACAGGTCGTCCAAAGGAATCATTTGCAAGTCATTTTGAAAAAGTCCAAGTTGAAAATACCTGTAATCGCGAATTTTGATTATTTTTTGCTTGGAGAATCTGCATACCTAGAGTAGCAAATGGCATTCAATTATGATCACCAATACTTTACGCCATAGTGCCGCTAACCGTGCATATTTCCTTAGAACTAACATTTATGGGCTCCAGGCATGTAGATGATGTATCAGTCATTCGCGTAGGCTCATTTATAAGTTGGGGATATCCATAGGCACGAAATAAGTCAACTAAAGAATTTGGCTTAAGCATGTCAATATTAAGGACACCCATTATTATGGAATAATCATATAATAAAAATAAATGAGGAATACGATTTTCAAAAAATTCTAAAATTTCAGAAACTCTAGTATTTGGGGCCGATAAATCATTAGGACAGCAAGATTATAACAATTTATTTTTAGTTTTAAGAGGATAATTTCAAAGCTTACTTCTTCTTGGATATCGACAACACTAGAAGAAATTGTGGATCTTACATAAACGCCCACACCACCACCAACCCTGTCGAGTCTGTCCTTTCTATACAGAGTATAGGCAATGAAACATCATTAGATGGTATAGCTCCACTCAACCAGGTCTCCGACACACCCACAATATTAAACTTACACGCTACTTGATCACAGAAGTTGTTGAAAGAATAAAAGGTGGCATATAAAGTTAAATATTATATCATGCAAATTTTAATAAAAGATTAATACTTACATAAAGAAATATATGAAAAAACTCATAATAAGGTCGAACATCAAAAGGTTAAATTCAATTGTAAAAATCATAGTAGAGTTTGTAGAACATGTATAGATTACATATTAACACAGAATAAAACATATTTTAGATCAAAATCAAGTTTTAAATACATAAATTCTTTAGTAAACAGAGGATCGAAATGTCATATAAAAACCGTTATAAGTCTTCCAAACTTGATGGAACGTAAAGAAATTTATAGTAATAGATGCAGCGTAGAGCATAGTATATAAAAAGTAAATAGTTCAAAAGATATAAAGTCTAAATTTTAATAAAATCCAATTTTTATAAAGTACCTGTTAAATGACTGGTGGCCAACAGGTGACTAATGTCAACTCAATGTTTTTGAAAATATAAGTAAATGATTTGGGTAAAATTAATGAGGGTAAAAGGTATTGAAATTTAAGTTGAAATTTGTTTAGATTTTTTTATATGATTTAAAGGGATAATAGTTGGAAAATAATAAAATAAATACAAACGGAAATGGAAATAGCAGGTGGCAAAATCAATTGTATAAATAGGAAATCTGACAGTGACAAATTCTCCCTTGATCGTCAAGCTTCGAGCAGATAGATTCAAAAATTTCGTTCTTATAAATTCAGTTTCCATGACAACGAAGTTAATGTCGTATGATAAATAAAACAAATTTAATTATCCATGTCAGAAAGACAACAGTAAGATAAAAATTTTAATTTGAATTTATTTGGAAAGCCGAATTGAAAATATTTTTGTAAATGGTCGAGAAAAGGAAGATAATGAGATTAATGGTATACAAATTAAAAATCAAAAGTATTGAGAGAAAATAAATTGCAAACCAGCACGAGAAATTCAATTGAGTGGCAAAATTTTACCAGTAACGAATTTGAATTGAAAATATTTTTGTAAATGGTCGAGAAAAGGAAGATAATGAGACTAATGGTATAAAAAATTAAAATCAAAAGTATTGGGAGAAAATAAATTGCATAGCAGCACGAGAAATTCAATTGAATGGCAGAATTCTACCAGTAAAGGATTTTGAAATTTGGAATAATTGATAAAGGTCAACAATAAGAAGAAAAATTAGAGGAACCAACAACAGTGAGTTTTTGAAACATTGTTTAAAAGAAGTTAAGGTTTGTTGAAAAAGTTTAATTAATAAAATAAGAAAATCATAAAAAAATTAGTCCATCAGTGATAACAAAAGTTTTTCAAAAATTTAGAATAATCATAATAGTTGTATATGAATGATAAGCAGTTTTGTAACATAATTTGATACAAATTTAAGAGTAGTTAATGAACAGGAAATTTATTTTGTTTTGAAAGAAAACTAATATAAATATTGTATTGGAAAATTTAAATAAATTGTACTTTAATTGAAACTTTGGAAATTTGATTATCAGTAATTTAAAAATTAAAAAGTAGAAAAAGTAAAGTGCAATTAAAATCTCAAAAAATTTAAGAATTGTAAGTGAACCTGAAGAGAGAGATAAATCATTGTATGATAAACAATTTAAGTATAAAATTTATTTATTTATTTACCATTTGAAGATTTGAACCCAAGCAAAAAAGACCCTGAGATAAAATAATTATAAATTAAATTCATTTACACGTTCATACATACTATCTATCCAATTATAAATTGGCTTAGCCCAATGTGGTGCTAAGTAACACTGAGATATAGAATTTGTATAAATTATAGAATTGAGAAGCAATTGAAAAATCATAATTTGGTTGAAATCAATTATAAATTGGCGCCCAACGTGGGGCTCAAAAATTAGTGGGTCCTATATAATATAAAATAAAAAAACACATTGGTAGTTAATATTAATTGTCAGATTTAAATAAATAAATAAAGAAAGAAACAAAATAAATTTCCAAATAAATAGAAGCAAATTGTGTGGTAATTTGGTTGAATATAGATAAGATTAAAAGGTAAGAATATTTGATATCATAAAACAATTGATTTTTGCAATTTCGAAAAATTTGGTGGGAAGTTTATAAAAAGGCAGATATAAAAATAAAGAAACAGTATAATTCAAAAAGAAAAACAATAATAATAAATTTGAATAGTATATAACAATAAATAAAGAAATTGTGTTGAAAATAATTTATTAAAATGGTAAAAACTAGATCTACAAAATAAGTGGATAATACAGAAGAACATATGTCTGAAGAAATGGAGCAGGATATGCAGGGAACAGACTATAGACAGGAAGGAATTGGAATTGAAGAGCAAATGCAGGAACAAAATATTCAAATAATTTCAGAGCATGTGGTAGTAGAAGGCCAACCAGAATAAACAAGATCAGAAGGAAATACAGGAAGTGGATCTGATGGGAATCTCCAATTGATGGAAATGATGAAGAGAATGATGCAAGATTTCAGTTCAGATATAAGCTCAAGAATGGATAATATAAGTTCAGATATAAAGCAAGATATAGGAAATGTAAATTCTAATATAGCCGATTTAAAACAAGATTATCAAATATTAAGTTTAAGAATGGATGAAAATTATAAACAATTAAAAGAAGATATGGAAAAGAATCTAGCAGATTTTAAAAGAGAAATGTATAAAATAGCAAAACAATGGAGAATAATATTAAACAAGCGGTACTAGACATGACACAAATAAGAAAAAAATTTATAGAACGGTTTAAAGGTCAAGAAAACCAAGAAGAGATTCAAATTTGGATAAGGCAGAAAAAAAAAATGAAAGTACAACATTACAAGAAGAGCAACACAAACAAGTTATAGGGACAAAGCAAGAAGAAAGAGCAAAATTTGGGAAAAAAGTAAAAATTCAAAGCAATCAGGCAAAAGCAGGAACACAAATGAAAAATGAAGAGGTAATACCAGAACATAGTAGAAAAGTGAAATTATATGAAAAGTTGAATTTAATAGAAAAATATGTAAATTACGGAGGTAAAAATGAGATGAAAATGAATATACAAAGGAGAAAAATAGGATTTTTATTAACAATCATGAATAAAAGGAATTATCACACAGAGTACATGAAACCAAGCATTAATAATAAGAAGTATGAGAAAGAATATATGAATATGAGCAGGTATATGGAAAAATGTGGAAAGTTTTGTGGGGAAACTAATAAGAACACAATTTATTACTGGGGAATAAACACAAAAGTAAACTGGAAAACCAGGTAAAAGATATAAAAAATACAAATATAGATCAGGAAGGATGGATGGAAAACCAACATTAGCACAGGAACAGGGAAATGAAAATTAATAAAACATCAAGATAAAAAAATTAAGCAAATTGAAGATAAATAAAGGATCATCATAAGGAAGTATCATCATAATCAGAACTTATATGGTAAAAACTAAAGATGGAATGAACAGTTATGAGTTAGTGTACATCAAGACAAAGAAGATCAAAGGAATATACAACACTGATAGTATTTTCAAATATTATATATTAAAAATAAAGTAATTAAAATCCATATTGTATACAATATAAATATAAAAATATATGCAGAGTAAAAATGAGTAAAATAAATAAGAATGTAGGTGATAGATAGGTAAGATTGTAGACAGTGAATGATTTGTGTGGAGACAGTGTAGGTAAAAAGATGATAACAAGTATTTCAAAATATGATGAATTATAAATGAATATATGATATAAATGCGGTTAAAAATAAAATAATTATATGAAGGTATGAATTAATGATGAAATAAAGGTACTATGGAACAGATAAGAAGTTGAAATAAATAAATAATGTGGTAAAAATGCGTTAATATATGAAGAAATATAAATTATTCTGTAGGCAAGAACTATTAGAACAGCTAGAGAAAGTATGGAAATGGAATGGAAGCAAACAAGTTGAAGAATAGGAAAGATGAGAGTGTTGAGTAAAATCAAAACGAGAAGAGGAAACTTATGAACTAAAAGCATAAATCACTTAAATTAATGAAAATATGTACAACCTAAATTTAAAAATTAAACAAGGACAATATGGAAAATATTATAATAATAACAATAAATACAAGTCAATATATTTTAAAAATTAATAACATGTTTGTTGAAATCTTATAATCTTCAATGATGAGATACTCAGGAATAACCAGAAGAAGTCTTGTTATAACTAAAGGGAAGAAATAAAAAAATTATTAATGATATGATTTAAAATAAAAGAGTCTGTTGAGAAAATAAAAATAGGAATGATACATGATAATCGAATTAACTTACTAAGAATGTTGATTCCAGAAATGAAAAGGTTTGGACAGCATATCTTGGACAAGTTTGTAAATAATTATACTAGTAGTTGTAGATTTGTTAAGAGTTCATCAGTTGAAATGTTAATATGAGTTTGTTGAATTTTCTTGTTGATTTGTTAACAGTTCAGATTAATTTGTTCATAATCTTGTTTGTTATTAAAGTTAATTATCTTGATAGCTAAAAGTTAAAGAAAAAAATTAATAAATATAAAAAGGTTAAAAAAATAGAGATATTACGAAAGTATTGGAAAATTTCAGCAAAATAAATTCTTTTAGTCTAAATTATGATATATATATATATATATATATATATATATATATATATATACTACTTTCTATTTAAAAAAGAATACGTCACCTTTATTTCAGCTTTATTAGAGATATTTGAAGTGCTTAATTTTTAAGTCCAGAGAATTATACGGTCTAGAACAAATTGAATAGTAACAAAAATTACAGTGTCTGAGGTGAACGCAATTCACTATAGGAAACCGATAAACTAACGTAAACTGTAAATTATTAATGCATCATTTGTTTAATCTAAAAATAGTTTATTCCATGAAAGAGCTCAAATCAATAACGGATTAAATTAGATGATGTCAGTACGCACCATTTGAAATCAATGTATCAATGAATCCTGTATATGTAAAGCATTAAAATTTAAGATATTTTAGATCAATTTTATTGCATATTGCCTTTTTCAGATTTTTAATTTAAGAATTTCTTTTTCAGATTCATATTAAGTAATATATTCATTCTGGGCGTAACATTAGTGGGTCGGGAATTACTGTATTGTTCTTAATTATACTTTTCGTAAGACTTCAACTGTACTATTCCAAAAAAATGATCATGTTAGTTTTTAAGTGTTTTTAACACTTAGTTTTACGTGCAAAACATTTGTAGTGCAGTACAGTAGCACCGGTTTTCAATAAAAGAAGATCCTAACTTTAAAGTTTAGTGAATTAAAGAAAATGTCATACAAAAATCCAAACATAATGAACGGTTATCAACATTGTTTTGAACAGGCAAAAATAATGGGCCAAACCTAGGTGTTCTAGTAAGTTATTTTGGTCCATGTCAATAAAGGTTTTTTCATCTATTATGGTAATAGTAGAGACATTGACTTACAAGTTTCGTGAGTTTTGTGGGCAACTCTCCAATTCAAACATTTAAAACCCCAACCCAAATTCAGGTGCAAGTCAAGTTGCGGTAACTATGCTGGATATTAAAAATATATTTATATGTTTAGTAGCCGTTATCCGCGGTTTCACCCGCGTACGGAATGTACAAGACATTACAAAAATAAATAACTTGTGAAACGTATGGGTTATAACATTTTTTTTAACTTTTTGAACCACCGTACTTAACTATAAATCCGCCAATCCCGAATATATTTTACTGACTCTGCAACTGCTTATGGGTCACCCATAACATTTTTATTCGACAATTTTTTTGAATAACTATAACACTACTTCCATCTATATTAAAACCATCCGGAACATACTGCTGTATATTAGTCAAACATTATAATTTATTTTTTAACTATCCTATATAACCGCAATTTGACTCTACAAAATTTCAAACACAGTGCTTAAGGGCCAGCAAACATAACATTTTTTAAAAACTTAACTTTATAATTCTGCTGCACTCAATATCTTATCTATGCAACTGCTTATAGACTACGCTATATTACCATTTTTTAACCACCATTGAAAGTATAATTTGTCTCCACCCCTTATGTGCAACTTTTTCTAACATTGTTTTAATCACACTGTATCAGTATAATTTTACTTCGATCCATGTTTCAGATATTGAATATGCAACAGCTCATGTTCTATCCTATAAAATTTGTATCCAACATGTTTACCTATAATTCTACTCCACCTTTTTCAACCACCTTGTATATGCAACTACTTATCGATCCCTCTGTATAACATTTTTTGTACCACCCTGTATGACTATAAATCCATCAATGCCCAATATATTTCACCAAAACCACAACTGCTTATGGGCACCTTATATAACAATTTTGGTCAACTTTTTTGAATCACCTTGTATGTATTAGAACTACCCTGTTTACGCTGATGCTTATTGGTCAATTTTAAATACTTCTCCACCCTACAGTTCAACTATCCTATCTGTGCAAGTGATTATGAGCTACGCTATTTCACAATTTTTCCTCATATTTTTTTAATCACATTATAAAGTATAATTTCTCTCCACACTTCATTTATACCCCTACATTTTCAACTTTTTCTAATCAAACTGTGTAACTATAACTTTACTGCGCCCCATATCTGAGGTGCTCAGTATATGTAACTGCTTTATAACAAATTTTTTCTACCATTTTTACTGACTCTATATAATTATAATTCTACTCCACGTTATATTTCAACAACCTTGTACATGAACCTACTTATTTGCCAACCAATATAACATTTTTGTAGCACCCTTTATCCTTAGATTTCTACTCCGCCCTATATTTCAACAACCCGGTAAATGGAACAACTTGTATATCTTAACATTTCTTTATAATGTTTTTTAAATCCACCTGTATAGCTGTATTAATACTAAGCTACATTTTTCAACCATCCTATATACCCAATCACTTATGGATATAAAACAATTTTTTAACCACACTATAAATTATCATTACACTCCATCTTATATTTTAACCACCCTGTATAAACAACTGGTTCTAACATTTTTCAACACATTTCATAACTATAATAACTCAAGAAAATATTTTTTTAAAGATTTTTTTATCGACCCTGTAGTCAAACAATATAGCATTTGGTTATCCACCCTGTATAAATATAATTTTACACTCCTCCCGTTTTTCAACCATCAGATATATGCAACTATTTGTGGCCCACACTATAACTTTTTTGTACCACACCGTAAAACCTATTCTAGTCCCCATTATTTCAACCACCTTGCATATATGCAGCTGCTTAAAGGAGGCATATTAAGACTGTTTTTTAGATTTTTTAAATCCATGTAATTCTACGCCGCTCCTATATATAGGACACAACAAACAAACAAACAAACCTACAATTTTATAATAGTATAGATTATACTGAATTTTGATGGAGTTCTATGGATTTATTAGTGCCTCAAACTCATTTTTGATCAACTTTGATTTATTTTCGAAAAAAATAGAATAAAAGATTTTGCAATATTACCAAGTCTGTTTAATGTATTGTTTTATAATTCATTTTACGCCACCAAAAAGTAAGAAGCCTTTTAGTTATTCAGTCTATAAAAACTGTTACGGTAAAAAATTGAGGTTGGCGTGTTTCTGAAATCGAATATCCTCTAGACTGGCAGACCAGAGACAACTGGAAAAATCTTCCAACGAATGAAATGTATAAAAGCAGCGTCTAGCGCACAAGCTGATATTATTAGTTATATTGTGTTTTGTAAATAAGTTTATTTTGATAAAAGTAAAGACGTTTTAGTGTGAAAACCCACGAAATGTATTGTATTTGGTGGTAGGATTAAGTGAAGTTAAAATCTTAAATCGATTTATACCTTCAACTAGAAGTATGGTAGAATTAGTCGAGACTAGCAAAAAATATTGAAACAAGGTCTCGATAAGCTGGACGAGAAAATAAGCAAGAAAATTTAATTGAAGGGTTATTTGCGATTTTTTAAATAAAGAGACAAGATGGACAAGAATAAACTGAACTGACAAAATGAACTTAAAATACTTGATGAAAAACACGAAGTGAATTAAAGAGACAGACTGATGAATTAAAAAGTCAATAGCAATTTGAACAACTAATGGAAATGTTAACACAAGTTAATTAATTAAGCAGTTAACAGACAAGACAAAGAGTGGAATGTGATATAAAGGAAATAATTCGTTGGCTTAAACTACAATCCTGTCAACTCGATAATTGGAAATTGTAGGACAGACGCAAAAAACTGATTAACTCCTATAAAATTCAGATTTCAATTCTATAAAAAGGCTTATGGTATAAAATTTACTAGCTGTCGCCAGTGGTCGAATTCGACCAATTGTGTCAATATCTCTGGCAGCTTAAGTAACATGAAAATTTTATCGTGACATTCTATCCTAGGACTTTAGGGAGAACAGCAATTACAGGGAACGGATCCAGATTCGGAACCTCTGTGTACTAATTCTCTTGAAAATCCTAGATGTCGGTCTTACATCTCGCTTCTAAAAATAAGTATCGAAATTCAGGTTTTTTTCAGATATAATTCATAGAACTTTATTTGTGTTCAAATTCGTAATTCTTAATTTAATATGACAACAATTCAACTGCTAATGGGCTACCCTACATATTTATTTTTTCTAACCCCCCTGTATAGTAATTGCACTCAATTCTCTAACATTTATTAAAATCCTCATTATAATAATTCCATCTCAATATATATTTCCACCACCCTGTTTATGCAACTGCTTATGGACCACGCATAATATTTTTTAACATTTTTCAACCACCGGGTAAACCATTCTGTATATGCAACTGCCTATGACCCACCATATTTACTCTTTTTGTTTATGAAATTTTTAATTATCTTCTGTAACTATAATTCTACTCCGACCTATATTTCAATCATTATATATATGGAACTCTTCGTGGTCTACTCTATAAATCATTTCCTTTTCTAATATTTTTTATCACCATCCTGTATATATATAATTCCTCTTACCCTATATTTCATCTTAACTATATATACAACTGCTTATGGGTTACGAAATGTTGCATTTCCATTTCCGCCACCCTGTATATGCATCTATGTATAACATTTTTTGCACCACCCTGTATAACTGTAATTTTACTACACCTTCTATTCCAAGAACCCTATAAATTCAACCGCTAATGGCTTCCCTATATAATTATTTTATTAGTTATAATTGCACTCTACTCGATATTTTAAACACCCTAAATATGCAACTGCTTATGTGCCACCCATTAAAAAAATGATTTCTAACATATCTGGAATCGCCCTATATAATTATGATATTTAACGATTACTTTACACACTAAACAATAACAACGCTTGCATGCCACTTCCAGAAGTACATGCTCTAAGTATATAACAGCATTGGTCTGTCTATATATAATTACTCAATGGTTTGAGTCTGGCGGCGGCGGCACGCGGCACATTCATTTGTTTGGCATTGACATTATTGACATAAATAATGAATTTTTATTATATTTTATTTAATGAATGAACCATTATTATAAATTAAGATTAGCATTCTGCACTGAAGGTCGTCAGTAGCTACTAAACAAAACAAAAATGAAGAAAATCGGTTGAGAAACAGAGGAGAAAATGGTACCTAATCGTTTTGTCTTTGCCTATTTATATATAGATGCTTTGGCATAAGTAAAAAGCCGTAAATTATATATTTATCCTTTTAGTAATTTTTTATTACCAATTTTAGGAGATATATGTTTTGCATTTTCGAAATTATTTATTATTGCGGAGTTAGACGGTTATTATTTATAACTTGTCAATAATTAAATAAGCATTTGAATATTCTTTTATTTCAGATTTAAAATTACACAAGTATGAATGAGTTATTTATGAGGTAGGTTATCATAATAGTGATGGTTGGTATTCATCAGGTATAACGCTTTTCAATTTCTTGAGATGTTCAGACTTATTCTTAGTAATTTTACACCGACTAGAATATAGTTTGGGTAACTCATTTATATTGACCGGTGATACATTTTTGGTTTCTCTTTGTGGTATAAGAGTCCATTCATCATGAATTTTCAACTGGAAGAATGTTTCACCATTAGGTCGATATTGAATGGCGCGTAAATCAGCTAAAAAAAATAATTTATTGACCATAGAAATTTTAAAGAAAATATTTACCTTAAAATCTCCCTTCACTCTTCTAGGGCGAATTGACTTTTGAAACCTAACTACATCAAATGATTTAAAAAAGTCATGGGTTAAATAATAAACCTCAAAGACTCAGGACTTTTTCTAGCTTGACCGCATACCTGAATATACTCAGCAGGGACATTAATTTTTTGATTTTTGAGTTGCTTTTCAATTTTCGCATGCATTAAAACACACTCTATCTGGGTGTGGACAACCTCGAGAAACTTTTGCTCAATAATTATTTTCGATAATAGCAACGTTCAGTAACGCATTACACATAGTTACATTGCGGTTTTGGTACGTGCACCCATCACTATAAATAACAATTTTGTTTAGCGTTCCTTGGTGCACTCGAAGAATTACTTTGCCCATTATAAATTTAACTAACATTTATGAAAATACTTCGGAGTGAAGCCCCCTTTCAGATTCATTCGATATGTAGCAAGAACCATGTTGGGTTTGTAAATCAAATATGGTAAAATTATGTACGCAAAATTTTGTCTTATAGTGTAAACTAGATCCGGTTGACCGAGGTGATAGCAAAACGACCTGAAGATCCGTGGTAAATACAAATTTTTCTTGTTTCTTGTCTTTCTGCTTCTCAATTCGTGCTTCTCCTTTTCTGTTTATATGTGCATCGTAGTCTTCATTGAAATGTGTCCCAGTTGGTGGTAAAAACATATGTGACACTGATCTTTCTTAGGAGAAAATAAAGATGTATTTTTCACATTCAAAGCATTATTGAATGAATATATTGATAAAATTTCTATATTATGAGATTTACACCAGTCATATACATAAGACCTGTACAATTCTTTCTTTGATGACCATTCTGGTAAGAGATACCTGTTGGCTGATGATTTTCGGCAATAATGCGATTCCATCGTAGGTAGACTATTAAGAAAATCATTTAGTGCTTCGTTTTCCTTTTCAAATGTTTTTTTTTATAGTTTTATTTTGTATTTCTGAGTCTCTAGGGGTATCATCGCCTTTTTTATTTTTCCAATTGAGTACTGACCACTTTCCTAAATATAATGTGTTCAGAAACATTATTTTGCATACCCTGATCAAATTGTCTTGTTTTCTTAAATAGTAATATACCCAGCATTTCTTTTAGATACATCCGGATTCACTCTATCCCTGTGACGATGATAGGAATTGATTGCCCAATACGTAATGCATTCCTGCTTTCCGAATTCTGCTCTAAATAAGATAGTAATGAGACAATGACAGGTTAATATCTTGTTTTTTTAAAGCTAACTTTAGAATTTTGTGTGAACGTGACGTCATTTTGTTTGACAATACTGAAATAAAATAAAAGTTACCTTAGTCAATCAACAGCATTAAAATAGAATATAATAAGTTTTAAAAACTTAACAATATTTTATAAAAATGTCCTCAGATTCTTGTAAATAACTATCAAATAGATTAAACAACGAATAATGCAATCATAAAAGGCATATGAAATATCCAGCCAACTCCAAATATCTTTGCCATTAAGAAATTATGTGACCCAGCTAACTCCGAACACAACTTTAATTTTAGTAATATCTATGAAATATATAAAGTTAAAAATATTTGATATGATAACTTCCTTGTTTCACCACTAATAATCGTTTTTAACACAAATCCCCTAACATTTTCCTCAGATATTTTAATAAAAACATGCGAACACTAACACACTGACATTATTTTCTAACTTTCCTATGTAAAATGACTGGTAACGCCAGAATTGGACGTTTTGCGCTGTAGACATTTTACTCTTTGTAGTTATCTGCTTTGCGTGACAGACGATTTTGAAATATTTAACATTTATTTGGAGATATTGTTTACTAAGCGGTAGATTGCGGTTAGCGTTAATAAATGGAGCAAAAATCTGAAATTCCGTCAAAAGTGGAGTTAGCCGGTATGTAATTTAAGCCAACGAAATAATGAAATAAAGTAAAGTACCTACAAGATAGAATCAGTGCTATCCAACTCAAAGTGAAAGCAGAAATTTAAAAAAACCAACAAGACTTGCAGAGAGAGAGAGAGAGAGAGAGAGAGAGAGATAAATACCAGAATACTGTAAATACCGAGAGTTCCTTTAACAAACCACCGACTTTTGATGGTAGTTCATCTTGGCCTGTGTCCTACCCGTGGCTACAACTATCGAATGGGACAGCTAAGAAAAATCTACACCTCTGGTAGATCTATTACAGTAATAGATAAGAGATATGACAAACAATCCTTGACCCAAGTATACCTGATGCATGTAAGTGGAAACACGCAAAAATCTGGACAGATTCTACAAGAACTCGAAACAGAGATTAGGCGTTTAGTACACCTGTCCTACCCATATCAATTCGCCACAATGGTATCAGCGATGTTGAAGTTCAAGGAAATCTCAAACGATTGAAAAATCTTTGAACAAATGAAATGTAAAAAAGACGTGACTTCTTGGTGCGTGTTAGTTTGGGTTAGAAGCAGTGTTTAGCACACCCGATGATAGTATTAGCATTGTGTTTTGTAACTAATTTTATTTTGATAAAAGTAAAGTTGTTTAAGTGTGAATGTGTGTGGAATTGCACCCACATAATATATTGCAATATTGTTATTTTTGCTATTAGTTTGCAAATCATAACCAAATTCATCTTAAAAATGCTTATTTACAGCATGTTGGGCTTCAGCACATACTGTGTTGAAGGCATATACTAATTTATTTTAATAGTAATTAAAGCATTTTATCATTTTCATTTCAATTTCTAAACATCAGTGAAAAATTCTATATCTTAAAAGTAGTATAATTCATTATAGTTAAAACTCTACAATTGTCTCATTATATTTTTGTAATAAAAACTCTCATAATAACAACAATTGCTAATAACTCCCAAGAATGTCATTGGCTCCCTTTTTCTTCAGGTAGATTGGGTTCCAGACAAAGGCGATGTTACGAACTTTGCTTTTTAGAAAGGGAATTTTGTGTTGGCGCAGTTGCAAATTATACGCTCTTTATTGTTTAGTATCACATGAAGTTCTATTATAATTGCCAACACGAAGAATATAGAAAAAAAATTTTAATTTTCCGAATATGTTAATATATGCCAATGTCATGTACACTTTGAAATCATATTGATATAAATATAACATTATGCCAACCAAAGCAAAGTCTCTTCATGATGGGTTTATGAGCTTCGATGGTAAAATATAGTTTCTTAATACTGGAAAAGCTATGGGATCTTTGGTGTGTTAGAAATATATAAACACACAAGTTTTTTTGACAAATCTTTATTTATTACACTCAACGCCAATTGAATAGCCTTACCGACATCTTCATAGAATATATCAGAACTTCGAATGCTTTAAAGAGCTACAGAATATTATCGCGTGTTCCAGATAAAAGCAACTACATGAGAATTTCCGAAACAGCAAGAGATACAGACTGGCTTAAGTGAGAAAAAAGTTCCTCTATTCCAAGCCCAATCAGGTGCTGTATCGAAACTAAAAATATATATAGGGATTTTCAAAATATCGAGAAAAAACATTGTGGTTAACGAAAAATTGCAAATTTTTTCCAGGCCTTCTAGATTTTTTGCAACAATAGGCAAATTTGTTCGGTCTTATGGCCGCCATATTGGATTTATAAGTCGTTAAATAGCACATAAAAAAGCTTTTTAACCATGTCTAACAGGCCTATCTGTAGATGACAGAAAATATAACAAAAGAGCGGCACTCATTTGAGACTGAAGGATGGAATCGAAAGCTTCTTACGAAATATACTTCCCTTTTCTCGTTATCTCTATTTTTTTATTTCTGTCACTCTTACTAATGAATATAAATATCAGGTGAATTAAAATAATTGTCACTATTGTGTTTATGAGTTAAGTATTAATCCTAATTTAATTCTTAAATTAAATATATCTGCAAAGAAATATATAAGTTTATATATTGAGTAAGTGTTTGTAAATAATTTTGTTCATCTGAATAAGTATTTAAGGACAAAATTTCAATGAAACTTTCGATTTGTCCTTAGCTAAAATAATTATAAACACATAACATTTATACAAAACAATACATTATGTACCTATATACTCAACAGTAGCAAAAATTAAGCTATCATTCTATGTAATATTAAAATGAGTTTTACTCATTTTATATCAACTGAAAATAGTACATAAAATTAATTAACAATAACATAATATTAAAAAAAGTATATTTGTTGTCGGTTTTGAACCCGAGAATGAACTCGAGAACTTTGATTCGTAACCAAGCGCTTTAGACACTGGACCACTATGATGAATTTAAAAGTTCCGGATGTATATAATCCACTAGTCTCTCTCTTAAGGACTTTGTTTATTGCTCTAACAAAATGATGTAAACAAAGGACATGTTTTGCTTAATGTGTATCTTTCTATGAATCTATATTCGTTGATAATATGAAAGTTTAATGCCAAGTTGTTTTTTTGTGTGGTATTATTTTTAATTTCTGACGCATGAGACTTATCACAAAGAGAGAATTGGAGTGTTTATTAGAACGAAAAGCAAATTTTGTGCAGATATTCTATATTACTTGGATGTTATATTGGTTTATTTCTTATTTATTATTGATTTTCTACAAAATTATAATTCAGAAGTCTGAATGTAAAATGTTAACTTCATAACATGAAGCTAGTCATTACATAGACATATTTAATGGCAAGTTCTTTCTGATGTCTAACGTATGACATGTCTCTAATTTAATGTATCGCAAAGAGAGTATTGGAATTTTTGTTAGAATAAACAGTAAATTTTGTGATTTTCTATGAAAGAGTAGACTCTTAATATATTACCTGGTCACTGTTTCTTACACAGAGAACTAAATTGGATGGGCATTTCAAGATCGAGGCAGTGAGTAGTGTCGGTGTCGGTGTCAGTGTCGAAACAAATGAAATCTCAAGTTATCCAATTCATTCCCTTGCTTGTCTATTTTCATATATGTAAATGTGGGCCTCCTTTAAAAAGCTTTCGCTTCAGTTATTTAAATAAACAGTTTTTCACTTAGTTGGGTGTAAAACAAAATGCCATGCTGTCATAGCTATGTATCTTTCTGTCAAAACTTTACATTTTATCTGGTTCTGTTAAGAGCTCAATATTTTGAAAATAAATGTGATATTTTTAAGTAACCTAACTATTAGAGATTTTTTTAAATTAAATTGAATATGGAAAGGAACTCAAATTGGGAAAAAGTGGATATGTATGATTGTTTCATTTTGCACCACAGGAACGTTGAACGAGCTCAAGATATGTTGTTACAGCGATATCTCAGAAGACCGCAACCTGGTGTGTCGATTTTCATAATGCTTAGAAATAATTTACTTCAATCCAAATTGAGTGTGTAATGAAAATATTGAAAATCTTGTTTTACAAAGTTTTATCGACAATACTAAATCGACTGCTCGGAACATTCTGAAAAAATATAAGTATCCTCTATATGTATAAATAACATATTAGTCAAGGACTTGAAACTGGTGACTTAAAAAGGAGAAGATTGTTCTATAATTAGTTTGTAGAAAAATACCAAGGTCTTAAGGCTTAAGGTACTGTGGACTGATGAAAGCAAATTTACAAATTGCAGGGTATTTAGCAGACACAACAATGTGTATTGGTCCGATCAAAGTCCATTCTTAAATCGTGAGGTGTGTTATCTACTGTGGTAGGATTTTAATGTATGGCGGTTAGGAATAATAAACGGTCACACATTTTATTTTACATTTTTTATGATAATTTGACTGCTCCTCAATATCTTGAGATATTACAAAATTACGTCGATGAACCAAAGATGCGGTTTCAACAAGATAGAGCACCTTCACATAATGCAATAATCATAACTGACTTTGTGAATCAGCAATATGTAAATATATAGATCGAACAACTTTTTTCTTATTTAAATCATCGATAAGTCATCGTGTATTATATCTCTTGCCGTTTTGGAAATCCCCATGTAGTTCGTTTTATCTGGGACACTTGGACTCTAGGTAAATAAAAAATTCTGAAACAGGGCAATTTGTATTATGAAACTACAGTTTTACTAATAAAATTGCACCTAAAAAACTTAAAAGAACAGGTGTAGCGTGTAATACCGCGTTTAAACGAGTTTTCAATTATCTATTCAGCAATATAGAACATTTTGATTTTTGGACGTTGGTCATAAGAAAAATCAATTTTCAATTGCATAGTTTGTAAAATAAATAATGATGTCATAGAAACGTTTAAAGTAATAATTAACAATATTTACAATAATTATAATCGAATTCATATGCTCAAACTGATCACCGTTAATTTCTTGAGAAACAAATAGACGGTGTTGACATTCTCCGACAACGTTCACACAGTTAAATCCTTGCCACAGACATAGTCCAGTGGTGTCAGATCACAAAAACTAGGTGGCCATTCAATTTACCCGCGTCTACCGATCTAGAGATGAAGAAAAGCTCATACAGCTGCTGAAGTGCTTACAATGGTGTAGCTCCATATGATTCTATTAATGTCTGCGAAGTTGCCTTAATTCAATACCTATAAATTTATTTGTTAACCACACCATATAGCCTCATTGGAGAAAAGAATATTTCTGGGAAACGTCGGATTCCCTTGGCATATTATTCCTAACCATTTCACAAAATATTCATCTTCGAACAAAATCATCGTCAATTAGTTTCTGCCCCAGTTTATTTTATATGAATGAAAAAATCTCATTTTACGTCTTCTTCTTCTTACTTCGATTTTTTACCATCGTGGGGTTACCGTTTCTTTCCCAATCTCCCATTTCTAGTCCCTTTCAGCCTTTTTTCCCTTTGGCGATCACTCTATATCTTTTCTTAACATCCGGTTTCTAGCGTTCTTTTAACATGTCCATACCATTGGACTGCTCGATTTTCTTTGTTTTAGACTGATTTATTCCCATTCTCTGCCAGAGATTTTGGGTTTTGAATTTGTCCTGCTTTGTAACCCTTAAACCTCTCTGCATATTGTCAACTTATACGGCTCATATCTTATCTGCTGTTGTTAGTGGTCACCCTAGAGTACTACATTTTTTCCCCATACTCATTGAGATCTTTTTCTTGCAGGTGCAAGCAGAACTTATTGTTGTTCCCAGGTATTTAAAAACAGTGTATGATTTTATCTCTTGTTCATCTACTTGTAAGTTTAAACAACTTGATCTTGAGATCCCATTTGTCATATTCCTCTCATAATTTCCTCAACATAAATTGCATATCTTCCTGATCTGGGGCAGATACTACTTGATCATCTACCTATAATAGGGAAAGCACGGTATGTTTATTTATTTAAAATTTAATATCCTAGTGTTGAAGGTACCACGTTTCCAAATGTTCGACTCGAGATATGATGTTCTTCGGTTGTATTGACACGGCCCGTCAACAGTTCAGCTACCTCCATAAAAATTGTAGCAACATCCTCAGCCAGAATTCCCGGTCGAACGGAATAGATTATTCATGGCCAGCTAGAAAGCAATCCTGGGAGCTGCGTTGGAATGGTGGAGCCCGTACACTCAGCATGATACTTAATTGGACGGGCTATAGTTAAAACCGGACGAGAAATACCAATTAGAGTCTTTAATTTGTCCACCTACCACATCAGAATTGTCAAGAAACAGCTTGTTTCGAGCCAGTGGAGACCATCATCAATTGTGAGGAAGAATACCAGACATCGGTGACGGAGACAGGGCCCAGTAAAGAGTTCCTACAACTATTTGCTGACCATTTGACACACCTTACACCAGGGGAATAGAAGAAAGCCAAGCAATTTATCACAAAACACTGGCAAATTTTTAACAGTCAAGATGGGACCACCGGTCGCACTAACATCATTCAGCACCGAATAGATACCGAAACGGCTCAACCCATCAGAATACCGCCTCGACGACTACCATTGGGGCAACAACAGGCAGTAGAGGAAAACATCGAGTCCATGTTGCAAAATGGAGTTATTGAGCCATCCATCAGCCCATGGTGCGCTTCCGTCGTGCTAGTTAAAAAGAAGCATGGAACCACTCGATTTTGCGTGGATTACAGAAAGCTGAATGATGTTACCAAGAAAGACTACCCCGAATTGATGACACTCTGACCACACTAGCAGGCTCCCGTTGGTTCTCCACACTAGGCCTAAAGAGTGGATATTGGCAGGTTGATCTATACGAAAACGACAGAGAGAAGACAGCGTTCTCCACTAGTAAAGGGCTGTTTCAGTTCAGGGTCATGCCTTTTGGGTTATGTAATGCTTCCGCAACATTCGAGATGCTAATGGAGTATGTCCTGAGCGGGTTAACGGGGAGGACGTGTTTAGTATACCTCGACGACATTCTGGTTATGGGTCAGACATTCGACGACCATCTGAAGAACCTGGGCGAAGTATTCTCCAGAATTAATAACGCCAACTTGAGACTCAACCCGAAGAAGTGTTCCTTATTAAAAAAAGAAGTAGAGTTTTTGAGCCACGTCGTTTCCGAGTCAGGATTCCGCACCAACGGGGACAAGATAGAAGCCATCCGTGATTGGCCCGTCCCAAGAGACAAGCATGAACTACGAAGCTTCTTGGAGCTTTGTTCCTACTACAAGCGGTTTGTTGAGGGATTTGAAACCATTGCCGAGCCTCTACATCGGCAGACCACTGAGAAAGAGACCTTCCTTTGGAATCAGGATTGCGAGACATCATTCAGACAACTGAAGGCAGCACTATGTTCCAGCCTAATCCTAGCCTTTCCTACACAGTCCGGCAAGTTTATTTTAGACACCGACACCAGCAACACAGGTTTGGGGGCCCTCCTATACCAGGTGCAAGATGGTGAAGAGAGGGTGATCAAGAACTACAGCCATGGATTCTCGAAACCGGAAAGAAATTTTTGCGTCACCAGAAAAGAACTTCGTGCAATAATAAGGGCTGTAGACCATTTCCACAAATACCTCTAGGGTCGTCATTTCTTAATCCGAACAGATCATGCCGCCCTCAAATAGCTGCTGGATATGAAGACACCGGAAGGACAAGTCGCCAGGTAGATGGAGAAATTACAGCAATACGATTTCAAGGTGGAACACCGTGCTGGCCGTTTGCACAATAATGCCGATGCCCTATCCAGAAGACCTTGTAGAGCAGAATGCGGATATTGTCTGAAGACGGAACAGCGAGACAGACAGATCCTAGTGCAGGCCAATGAAGACTGGACAACGGAACAGTGCATCCAGGACCAAATGGCTGATCCAGACATCGAACCAATTTTGTCACTCAAAACGAGAGGGGCCCCAGGCCACGGGGGGCTGAAATCGTTAAGAGCCCAATGGGACTCTCTAAGAGTAGAGAATGGAATACTCAAGCGAGTTTGGGAACGCATTGATGGCCGAGAAACCAAGTTCCAATTGGTAGTTCCTAAGAAAAAGGTACAAGCCATCCTAACCGAAGTAAATGGGATTACCGGAGGCCATCTGGGCATGAACGAAACGCTAGACAAAGTTTGCCCGCGGTACTACTGGGTGAATTACTTTGAAGACGTCAGAGCTTGGTGCCGCAAATGTGACACCTGTGCAGCCAGTAAGGGCCCGAAGACCCGGACCAAGGGCAGAATGCAGCAGTACAATGTGGGCGTCCCATTTGAGAGAATTGCCATCGATGTCGCCGGTCCGTTTTCCGAGTCTAAGAGGGGGAACAAGTACATTTTGGTCGCAATGGATTACTTCGATAAATGGCCTGAGGCATATGCGATTCCCAACCAAAAGGCAGCTTAGGTAGCGACGGTGCTAGTAGAACAGCTATTGATCAGGTTTGGCGTCCCGATGGAACTACATTCAGACCAAGGGCGTAACTTCGAATCGAATGTATTCCAGAAGGTCTGCACGATGTTGGGGATCAGGAAAACGAGAACAACACCATTGCACCCACAGTCAGACGGAATGGTGGAAATATTCAGCAGGACCTTGGAACAACACCTATCCAAGGTCGTCAGCAATAACCAGCCCTATTCCTGTTGGCATATCGCTCAGCCGTAGTAGTACAGGCCTGACTCCATCCAGGGTCCTATTCAGAAAAGAGCTGCGATTACCCTGCAATTTGGCTTTTGGTTCCCCCGAAGAATCTTCCCAAGACATCAACGATTATAACATGCTGGCAATACACGAATTAGCCGGAACGCAGATGTTGGCCACGAGTGACCGGATGAAGACACGATACGACCTCAAGGCCATTTCAGTCGGGTTCCAAGAGAGGGACAAAGTCTGGCTGTACAACCCCCAACGGAGCAAGGGTAAATCCCCAAAGCTTACACCCGCCTGGGATGGTTCATACGAGGTGGTCAAGAGGCTTAATGACGTCGTCTACAGGATTTGTTGAAACCCCAGGGCTAAGTTGAAGGTGGTCCATTTAAATCGACTCGCTCCCTACAATGGAGAGGATGTTTCTGACCGGGACGATCAGAATTAAAGGGGGCGGTGTAACGAAATTTCCCTAAGCCCGCCCTGGTTTCATTCCAGTACGATCGCTTTTAGGACAAAAAAGTTGATCTCGAAATGGCTCGGCAGCTGTAGAATTGATAATGGATTGTACGAGAGTTTTCGATGCTGGTTTTAAAAGGTTAGTTAGTGCGTCGAAGAGCTTATGTTGTATTATATTTATGATATTCGAATCAGCTGTTCTGTATATTTGATATAAATAACAGTTTCCAGAAAGTGAGAGTGAAAATTAGTTTTTAAATTTTTAATTGAACCCACGGAGTATATAACAATATTTAATGATTGACTATTTAATTCCCAATCAGTTTGTTGACTTTATCTCTGTGCATTCGTTATATCCTTGCAACTAAAAGACCTCCTGCCTGCTATTGTAAATATCCAGAACTTGTGATAGATATTAAAAAATCCGGTGACCCGCTGCTGTATTTACATTTTCGAAAATAATATATTTAACGCCAGTTAATGCTAATATAAAGTGAAGTGTTCTAAACTCCGTGGGTTCAATTAATTAATTTAAAAAACTAATATTCACTGTCACTTTCTAGAAACTTTTATTTACCCATTAAAAATCCAAAATTTCCAACAGCTGATTCTAATATTATTTACATCGAATGTCTCTTTATATAGGTTAATTTGTCGTTCTCGATGGTATTACCTTTTTCTGCCCAGCGTGGAGAATACTGTTTGGGGCGATTTCTAAAATTAAAGTCTAACTTTTTATTAACCCAGCGATTGATGTCTCATCGGAATGAAGCCAGGGCCGGCTTAGGTAAATTTCATAACAATATTATTCTAAAATTCAAGTGAAACTGAAAAAGATATATCAACGGAATTTAGAACAACTGAATCATAGTCCTGAGTTTAACTTTTGAAGCTGATCGACAATGTAACTCGTTCCTCGAAGTTCCTTGGACTTTCGTCGTCTTGGAATGATTGATCTCACGTTTTAATAGCTTTGGATCTGATATCGTCATCGGGTGAATGATGGGAAATTCAGAATACCCTTCTTATTTATACCCTTAACCGGTCATGCTGATTGAGTCGCTTAATCCCCTGTCTCGTCCAATCAACGTAGCCGTATCTGGCGATTGGTTGTCGGTGAAGCGTAGCAGCAGTGGTTCAAGAAGAGGTGTCCAAACGTTTTTAATTTGGGTGCTGGGCTCGCTGATCTAAACCGATCACAACCATCCATCAGATTCACCATGGAAAGGGAAGATAATGGGTGCCTACCATTACTCTCTTCGAGGTGTCATTCTTTTGTACGCAAACCAATATATTAGATATATATTGTTTCTGGTCGGGAACCTTCATCAGTTGCGCTTCCCATCATAGAATTTATTTAGCCAACATGGCAGGAGCAAGAAAATCGGTCCAAAATATTTTTTTCGAAAAATAGAAATTGAGTATTATCTATGTTCAAATTGCGCCTCATTGTATTCAATGATATCACACTTTTCAAAATCTGTCACAAGCTGACGGTCTGTTATAGCTCCATAGTTTTCATAGTAACTGTCAATTAGAGAGTTCCCAATTTTACTTTCTATTATCCGATTGTTTACTTTATGAAATTGTGCCCTAAGGTAACTAGATTCATCCTCTAGGTGTATTAATTTTCCTTCAATATTCATATTCGCCCATGTTCTATAAAAAAAATATACTTCCTAAATTTACATCAAGTTTAACTTTATAATTATGTAAATATTTTCTCGGAATCATTAAATTTTATAACCAGGAAAGTTTCTGCAATTTCAGTCTAGGTAAATTAGCTTTTATACATGGAAATATCCATTTAGAATTTCTGCATGTTCTCTGAAATGGCCAATAATTATTATTACTCAAAGATTTTATTAAAGCTCGGCTGTTCCGGCTTTAATTGGTGTAGATATGCAATGCTAATTAATTACATCGAAGTTACATCAATCATTGCAGTTTCAGTTTCAATAGCGGATTGTGTTAGTCATAACAATGGAAACGTAGACGTGATTCATTATGCATAATTCAAAATAGATCAGCTCGTCTCTTCCAGTGAATTTAACTGCAATGTAATATGAATCTTCAATTTGAATATAGTTAATACGCTGAGCTTTAATTTTCAAAACTTATGAGACTTTTTTTTGGAAAAAGTAGAAATTACACTATTTTTCTCCAAATAATCAAGACAGAATGGGTTAACGGGATATATTTCCGGCTCCTTTACTTGTTGTGGACTGTGCTAACCTGGAAAAACTGTGGAATCTTTGGTGTGTCACAGATGTATAAACACAAAGTTTTGTCAGTGTATTGAACCTAATAGATGTCGGTGACATCTACCGTCTAGAGAGTAATTTAAGTATATCAAGGCATACTATGCTATAACATATACCATACTCTTGACAGATGGCAAGTTTTGTAACCTAACACCAACTTTTATTCTTGCACTCAACGCACGTTTAAACAGCGAAGCTGTTATCATCATGGAGATCATCATCATTGGATTTACAATTATGCCTGAATATATAAAACTTAAAAACCATCGGAAAATTAGTGGGGAAAACCCGAAATGCTAATTCACTAATTCCCTAAGTATCTGACTTCAACAAAAGATAGTAATTGAGTTATTAAATACTTAAGGTTTTAAGATAAAATGTTCTAGGGATACTTGTGTAATAAATTATACAATGGGCTATTTGCTATTGGGCCTCTGTCGAAATTCATAAGGTTATTATTTTATATAACATTATGCTTTTGTACGAGTTCAATTTCTAACAATTATTGACTTGTCTAACTAATCGTACTTTTAAGGATACTTAGGGATCACTCTCTTCCAAAACTAGAAATTACAAAAATTGCATTTTGAAAGCCTGTACCATAAAATTTCAATATTAGCACAGGTAGAATTTCAATTTCATTCAAAGTGACCAATTAAATTGTAATAGAAGTGCTTTGTTCCATTTGTTAATACTGTAGATGCTACTTAACGTTCATTTAATTCTATAATTTCTTTGACTTATTCATATGAACCCCTAAATTAGTTTACGTTTTTCTTATCTTATCTTGTGGGCCTTTCATTAACTTGTGTATCGTCATTTGATAATGTGAAACTATGGTCACGTTTATATGTATCTAATCAAGTAACTGATAGAAACAAAGTAAGCTCTGTGTGTTTAATTATTTCGACCATTATAATGGATGTTTCGAGAAGAGAGGGATAGATGTGTATTGCCCGCCATATTTGACAGGCAGAGTCCCACATGTTTGTAATGTGACAGATCGAAAGTACACAGATTTTTTTCCTCAACATTGAGAGTTATACACAAGAACAAGGCGTCCTAATTGTTAAAAATTATTATCAAAATGATGATTGCCACTATTCGGTCGACAGCATGTTCCTAATTTATCTACTGTGAAAAGGATAACACGACCCGAGCTCGTAAAAGTCGTTCAAATTAGAATATCAGCGCGGTTTCAGAGATCGCGACGGAAAGTCCAGAGAAATCGATTCGTCAGTGTGCACAAGAATCCTACATTATGACAGGCACTCTTCAATGTATCCTTACTATAAATTACATATACCCGCCTACAATGTCCCAATTGCTCAACAACTTTAGACAACAAACCATGCAAAACAAAGAGAGTTCACCGATTTGATCCTTGAGCAAACAGAAGTGAATACGGATTTTATAAAATAATTTATTATCAGTAATGATTTTTACCTCGGTTACTTCGTTAGTCGGTAAAATTGCCTTAGGGTTTAGAAAATAACTGTTTGGTGTGCACTATGTCTGGGTGAACTATTGGATCGCATTTCTTTCAATATGAGGAAGGTAATGCATTAACAGTGAATGGCGACCTTTATCGTTCTAGGAAAAGGGATTTTTTAGTGTCTTAATTGGGACATAAAGCTCTTAATATCATGTAGGCTCAACAGGAAGGTGCCACATGCCATACCGCTGGTAAAATATTAACTGCCTTGCGTGAACTTGCTCCTTGTCGTATTATTTCCCGGTTTGCTGACCACTATTGAACGCCACGGTCTTGTGATTTACCACTTTTGGATTTCTGGTTATGGACTTAACTGAAGTCACAGGTTTATATCATCAAGCTTGTGAGCAGCGAAGCATTGATGTTTGAAGTTAGACACTATATCAATGAAACACTGACACACTGTGTGATCAGTAATTATTTTCTGGCATTGCTTGACTTTTAAATTTGGAGATTCCTGTAGTAAATTTAAGCATGTTTAAACTTTGCCTTTATTTTCCAATTTTCTAAAACGGCATGTTTTAGGTTATAGAAACATTTCTGGATCTACCTCAATAGATTACAATTTAATATGTTCAAATTATTCTTTAATACAATGCACTTTCAAAATTGTCGAAAATGGTTAAGCCGTTCTGGAGTAATTGGTAAGGATTCGAGAACATAAAAAATAAACAAAGATTCGGACGAATTATTAACCTCCTCCTTATTGAAGTCTGTTAATAATTATATATTACGGACATTACTCCATTCGAATAGTATCCAATAATCAATGTGGTTGTTCTAAAATTTTAGTCATTATCTCTTGACGCTAAAATGATATCAAAACAATAGGGAGGATACGTGGTATTTAAATATTGTTTGAGTTGTTTTAGTGATATATATATATATATATATATATATATATATATATATATATATATATATATATATAAATATTGTAATGGATTTAAAACCGACATGAAATAATACAAAAGTTTAGTAATCTGAATAAGTAAATGATTGGGGAAATGTAAATATCATTCATATTTATCTAATAACAGAAAGGAAATTGCAGGAATCAAAAAGTTAACCTAAAAATATAAACTATGTAAAAAGAATGTTTCAAAAGCAAATTGTTGAAAGGATAAAAGGTGGCATATAAAGTTAGATAATCTATCATGCAGAGTGTAGTAGAATTTGGATACTTACATAAGAAAATCTAGGCAGGAAGTCACATTTAGGTCAAACATCAAAGAGGTTAAATTCACTTATGAAAATCACAGTAGAGTTTGTAAAACAAGTTTGGATCACATATTAGGCCATGAGAACACTGAATATAACACGTTTAGATCAAAATTAATTTTTAAATACATAAATTTGTTAAATAAATAGAGAATTGAAATGTCAGAATTATAAAGACCGTTAAAGATCGGAAGGAATGATGGAACACTAAAGAGATTTACACCGTTAGAAAGAGCTTAGAGCATAGTTTATTAAAATTCAATAGTTCAAAAGATATAAAGTCTTAATTTCAGTAAAATCCAATTTTTTTTAAAGTACCTGTTAAATGACTGGTGACCAGCAGGTTACAAGTGTCAAATCAAAAATTTTGAAAACATAAATTAAGTGATTTAGATAAAATTTAGGAGAGTAAACGGTATTGAAATTCAAATTAAAATTTGTTTAGATTTTTGCATATGATTTAGAACGAACATATTTGGAAATTAATAAAATAAATTAAAGCGGAAATGGAAATAGCAGGTGGCAAAATTTATTAAATAAATAGGAAATCTGACATTAAAAAGTCCTCTTTGTTTTCCAAGCGTCGACGAGAGCAGTTCAAAATTTCGTTCCTGTAAAATCACGTTTCCATGACAACAAGGTAAATGATCTGTGATATCATTGAAATAAGTGTTCCATGTCAATTTTTGACAAGAAATTAAGTTTGAAGTTAAATTTTTGAAGTTTTGAATCATCAATTTGAAATTAAGAAATTGAATATTCCATAAAAGGAATTATTTGAAATCCTTGGATGGAGAGATAAAATCAATGTTGTTGGAATAATAAAAGTATTGGTGCAGCAGTAAACAAAGCAATTAAGCAGCAGAATTTAGTTTATAAACCAAAACAGAAATCAGGAAGCAGTAGACTCAAACTAAAATTAGGAAAAGGGGATTTCAAGCCAGACAACTGTGAGTTTTTGAAACATTATTTAATAAACAGATTATTGAAATCTAAAATCAATCAGTGATAGACATAAAGGTTTTGTTTAAATTTAGTATAATGAATATTTGTGTTTAGAGGATTGAATTTTTGTAACAAATTGATAGAAATTTAATAATATTTAAGTAAACAGGAAATTTATTTTGTTGTAAAGGCAATATTATATATCAGAATTGTATTGTGGACAATCATTATAAATAAATTGTAATTTGATTGAGAATTTAAAATTATTTCTGAGTCTTTTAAAAATTAAAAAAAATATATATATAAAGTGTAAAATATAATTTCAAAATTTAAAAAAAAGTGATAGTGTAAAGACGAAGAGAGAGAGATTTATAAGATAAGTATAAAATTCATTTATTTATATAAGATCTACAATTTTGAACCCAAGAAAAAAAGAACCTGAGGTAATCACATATTTGAAAATTAATAAATTGTAAATTGTTACAGTTAATTATAATATATATATATATATATATATATATATATATATATATATATGTTGTAAAGTCCGTGGGTTCAATTTAAAATTATAAAACTAATATTTACTTTCGCTTTTCTAGAATTTTATTTACATTTAAACCGCTGATTCAAATATCACAATACATTCCAATATACCTAGTCGTCGCGGTATAACTGAACTCTCCATCGTGGCTTGCTTCCTTTATAAGCCCAGCATAGAAAATTCTCGTAAAATCATCATCACTCCTACAGGTCGCGAGTCTTTTCGAGAACCGTTTTTTATCTCAAAGCGTTTGTTGTCGTACTGAAATGAAACAGGATCGGCTTTGGGTAAATTTCGTAACACTGCCCCCCCTTAAATTCTGATCGTCCCGATCAGAAACATCCCCTCCATGGTAGGGAGCAAGTCGATCTAAATCGGATCCGGTAGACCACGTCATTAAGCCTCTTGACCACCTCGTATGGTCCATCCCAGGCGAGTGTAAGCTTTGGGGATTTACCCTTGCTCCGTTGGGGGTTGTACAGCCAGACTTTGTCTCTCTCCTGAAATCCGACTGAATTGGCCTTGAGGTCGTATCGCGTTTTCATCCGGTCACTGGTGGCCAACATCTGCGTTCGTGTATTGCCAGCATGTTATGTCGGAGCTGGTCGGCATAATCGTCGATGTCTTGGGGAAGTTCTTCTGGGGAGCCAAATGCCAAATAGCAGGGTAATCGCAGCTCCTTTCCGAATAGGACCCTGCCTGGGGTGAGGCCTGTACTATTATGAACGGCAGAGCGATATGCCAACGGGAATAAGGGAATATGCTCATCCCAATCACGCTGGTTATTGCTGACGACCTTGGATAGGTGTTGTTCCAGGTCCTGTTGAATCTTTCCACCATTCCGTCTGACTGTGGGTGTAATGGTGTTGTTCTCGTTTTCCTGATCCCCAACATGGTGCAGACCTTCTGGAATACATTCGATTCGAAGTTACGCCCCTGGTCTGAATGTAATTCCATAGGGACGCCAAACCTGCTGAATAGTTGTTCTACTAGCACCGTCGCTACCGTGGTTGCCTCTTGGTTGGGTATCGCATATGCTTCAGGCCATTTGCTGAAGTAATCCATTGCGACCAGAATGTATTTGTTCTCCCTCTCAGACTCGGGAAACGGACCGACGACATCGATGGCAATTCTCTCAAATGGGACGCCCACATTGTACTGCTGCATTCTGCCCTTGGTCCGGGTCTTCGGGCCCTTACTGGCTGCACAGGTGGCACATTTGCGGCACCAAGCTCTAACGTCTTCGAAGTAATTCACCCAGTCTTACCGCTGGCGAAATTTGTCTAGGGTTTTATTCATGCCCAGGTGGACTCCGGTAATCCCATCATGTACTTCGGTCAGGATGGCTGGTACTTTACTCTTCGGAACTACCAGTTGGAACTTGGTTTCTCGTCCATCAGCGCTTTCCCAGACTCGCTTGAGCATTCCATTGTCTACTCTTAGAGAGTCCCATTGAGCCCATAAGGATTTCAGCACGCCTGAGTATCTAGCTACCTCGTCCCATCGTGGCCTGGGTGCCCCTCTCATTTTGAGTGACAAGATTGGTTCGATGTCTGGATCAGCCATTTGGTCCTGGATGCACTGTTCCGTTGTCCAGTCTTCATTGGCCTGCACTCGGATCTGCCTGATGGAGATACCCTCTCGCTGTTCTGTCTTCAGACAATGTCCGCATTCCGCTCTACAGGGTCTTCTGGATAGGGCATCGGCATTACTGTGCAAACGGCCGGCACGGTGTTCCACCTTGAAGTCGTATTGCTGTAATTTCTCCATCCATCTGGCCAGTTGTCCTTCCGGTGTCTTCATGTCCAGCAGCCATTTGAGTGCGGCATGATCTGTTCGGATTAAGAAATGACGACCATAGAAGTATTTGTGGAAATGGTCTACAGCCCTTATTATTGCAAGAAGTTCTTTTCTGGGATAGGACGGCCCCCAAACCTGTGTTGCTGGCGTCGGTGTCTAAGATGAACTTGCCGGACTGTGTAGGAAAGGCTAGGATTGGGCTGGAACATAGTGCCGCCTTCAGTCTCCTGAATGATGTTTCGCAATGTTGATTCCAATGGAAGGACTCTTTCTCAGTGGTCTGCCGATGTAGAGGCGCAGCAATGGTGGCAAATCCCTCAACAAATCGCCTGTAGTAGGAACATAGGCCCAAGAAGCTTCGGAGTTCAAGTAGAGTTTCTTCGCAATTGATGATGGTCTCTACTGGCTCGAAACAAGCTATCTCTTGACCATTGGCAATTCTAATATCGTTGTTGGACAGATTCAGGACTCTGATTGGTATATCTAGTCCGGTTTTAACTATAGCCCGTCCAACTAAGTAGTCATGAGCTGAGTGTACGGGCTTCACCATTCCAACGCAGCTCCCAGGATTGCTGTCTAACTGCCCATGAATAATCTGTTCCGTTCGACCGGGAATTCTAGCTGAAGACTTTGCCACAATTTTTATGGAGGTGACTGATGTGTTGACGGGCCGTGTCAATACAAATTCCTCATTTAGGAACCGAAGAACATCATATCTGGGGTCGAACATAAATCCATGCTGGCTAATTAGTTCCATTCCCAGTATAAAATCGTCCTCAATATTCGCTACCAGGACCCTATGCCGGATCATGTTGTCCCCTATCTGTAGCACGACATCTGCCTCACCCTGTATTGAATGGACTCGCCTGTGACTGTTCTCAGCTGGATGTTATTGGTAACTGGCCGAATTTCTGATGTTCTCAAAACCCTGGACTTGGCAATGGACACAGCGGCGCCGGTATCGATGGTGATGGTAACTGCTCGCCCATTGATGGTGCCTCTGATAACTAGGCTGCCGCTATCTCGGCAAAATCCCCGAATGGATAAGGTTTTGGGGGCTGGTGGAGGGTTAGTCAGCATTCGCCCCCTTATGCTGACTGGCTGACGGTCCCTGGACATGTGGCTGTTCTGTTGGTTACCCCTGGTCGGTGATCGTTCAGGTGGCCTCACTCGACAATCACGTTGGAAGTGTCCTGTCCGTCCGCAGCGGTAACATGCCCCTCTGGTGCCAGTTCTTTGTGACCGTTCTAATATTTTGTTCAGACCAGCCAGCAGCACTTGAAATGGTGACTCTGACTCTTCCTGGTTGAAGGAAACTGCTCGGACCCTCGGCTTGGACATGTTCATGACGGCCTCTACTTCCAAAGCCCAAAGTAGAGCTTCATTACTTTTCTTGACGCCACTTAGTCTTAGATTTCGCTGTACTTCCACATCTCTGATGCCGTTTATGAAACTCTGTGTGGCCAACTGGTCTTTCGTTTCCTCTGGCAGGTCTGGGTAGGACAAGTGAACTAACCGTCTAATTTCTGCTTCGAATTCTTGGAGGCTTTCACCGGATTTTTGCGTTTTTCCACTCAGTTGGACTTGGTATACCCGGCTCAAGGATTAATTGTCCTAACGTTTGTCCAGGATGGCGATGATCTTGTCGAAATTGCCTTGTTCCTCGACTGGAATGCTTTGGAGTAGTTCTAGGGCCGGACCTCTTAACGAAATTACCAGAGAAGTAGATTTTTCTTGATTATCCCATCCATTAGTTGTAGCCACGGCCTCAAATTGCCGTTTATACATTGGCCAAGATGAACTGCCGTCGAATGAGGGTGGTTTACTAAAGGAACCTTTGGTACTCACGGTGTTCTGGTATTTTCCTCGCTGTAAGTCCTGTTGCATTTTTTTAATTTCTGTGTTTAGTTTATTTTGGATGGCACTGATTTTATCTTGTACTTAACTGTGTACTGTTTGCTTGATGAAACTGATTTGATCTTGAACTGTGTCTTGATTTGAACTGATTTCAAATTTTACCTGGCTTTGGATGGAATCGAGATCATCTACTTTTCTTTCAAGAGTATTCACGGTATTTTTTATGGTCTTAATGTCATCATTTGTCTCTTTTATATCTGACTCAACTATTTACATTCTTTTATTAACTGTTTCATTAACTTGTCCTACTATTTGCATTAATTGTTCGAACTGCATTTGTCTTTTTTCTTCAGTTATTTTAAATTCATTTTGTCGCTTAAATTCAACTTGTTCTTTTTTTCTTCAAATAATTTAAAATCATTTTGTCGTTTTTCTTCTAATAATTTAAATTCATTTTGTCGTTTTAATTCAAGTTGATCTTGTTTTTCTACAAATTTCGAGAATAATCCTTCAATTAAATTATGTGGTTCGCTTTTCATCGTAGTGACAAGATATTCTAATTCTATTTTACGCTTTTCATCAAAAGATTTTACTAACCTTTGTTGAATTTCTTCTTGATGTTGTTTTTCCTTCTTGTCACGTTTTTCTAGAATCTGTGCAATTTTTTCGTCCAGTCCCTCTGTAACCTGCTTGACTATTTTTTGGTAGTTTCGTCCATACTACGGGTTTCCATAAATCAAATTAGGATTTTAACTGCACTTAATCCTTCACTTCTAACACCAAATTGCAATATAGTCCGTGGGTTCAATTTAAAATTATAAAACTAATATACACTTTCACTTTTCTAGAACTTTATTCACATTAAAACAGCTGATTCAAATATAATAACAATCCCATATACGCTAGTCGTCGCGGTATAACTGAACTGGGATCGTGGTGTGCTTCCTTTATAATACCAGCGTCGAATTCTCCAGTAAAAATCATCATCACTCCTTCCGCTGTCGAGTCTTTTCGAGAACCGTTTTTTTTATCTCAAAGCGTTTGTTGTCGTACTGAGATGAAACAGGGTCGGATTTGGGTAAATTTCGTAATAATATATTATAATGATTAGAATTTATATTTTATTTAATTTTGAATGTTTTTATCTTATCTTTCTGAATTATTTATGATTATGCTTAAATTGTTTTGTTTTTGTGAAATTTGATTTCATTATTTATTATATTTTATCTTTTGTAAAATGAATTAGCTTTTTAAAATGAAATAGTTCAACTTTAAATTATGTATTTTATTTTTAAATTCAATTTAGATCATTAACATTTTTAAATTACAAATCTTATTTGTATTTAATTAAATTTAAATGCAATTTTTTTTATTAATGCTAATTTTCAGAAATTTGGAGCTTTCAATAAAAAATTACCCATATTACTTATTATTATAAACACCTAATTACTAAAATCAAGACATATCAACAATAAACCTATTTACAAATTCAAATTTAAACACATTAATCATTGTTTTGTTTTAAAATTCAGTTTCTTTTAAATACCTCGTATCACATTGTTTTAATGTCTGGCTGCGCTCTTTTCTCTTGGGCGTGTTCTGTTACTCATCGGCTCTGCTACTGTATTTTTGGTAAAGATCATTTATAGTATGATCTTTTTATATCCGCTGCTTTTAATTGTCTAGTATTTGTAGTTGTTCTCTGCTTCATATGCATCTTTTTGACTAATGAATTATTTTTATTTTTTAATATGCACTTGCAATATTTACTTGTCTTTATTTTATTATATTTTGAACTCCCCTTGTAGATTTCCGACTGGGATATTCGTTGCACAATCAATTCGGTTCACCCGTTCGTGTTTTAAATGTCACTTTCACTTTCGTTTATTCAACATGGCGATTAATGTCAATAAAATTCAATGCACTTTTGTTTTAAATCACGGTTTACTGGATTTATTAAACAAATTGTGGTATATGTGCACTTCTGCAGCGCTGGATTAAGACTGGACAATTGTCAAAAGTTGACAAGTAATTTATAAGAAATACAAAAACATTTGCCATCTTTGACAAGATTACAAACTGACATAATTTATGAAATAAAAATTTTAATTAAACCCTTTGTAATTTGTATCATTTAAATCTAGAAAATAAAACTGGTTTTATTGATATATAAAACTTGTCTTACAATTAAGTTTTAGTGTCGTATTTTGCAATTGAAATTCTAGGTTATGACATTTTCTTTTGAACTTTATTATTTCTTTCTAAAAATGATTCTCCTTGATATTTTCTTTTGAAATGTATTCTTTGAGTCTTCCTATACCTTTTGATATAATTTTACACTTTTGGAATCGTTTAATTTGGTTCTGAACTTTAAATGATATTTTGACATTTGATCCCTTTCTTTATTTTCCCAAAAATTTAAGTTTATTGAATTGTTCTTAACCTATTCTTGTTTACATTGTACTATTTAAATCTCTGCAAGTATTTTCTAACTAGTTTCCTAACCCTTTGCTGTTATATTGTTACAATTTTTAATACTTGATAACCGTTTTACTTTAGCATGTTCTTTTTGATGTTCTACCCCATTAATCTTTATCAATTCAACTTTAACTCTTTTTATCTGTTCAATTTGTTGTCTCCTTTCAGAATTTTATATATTTTACCCTATTAATGTTATTTATTGTCTGTTTTGAACCATGACTTTTTTATACATGGTACTTTAATTTCAAATTTAGATATTTCAATTCTGTTCCTCAAAATTATCTCTAATTCCTGTTTAATTTATATTCTAATATGATTTTGTATTTTTAGCTACTATTAAGTTAATATGAAGATGTGTTTTGACTATACCACACAAGATTTTCCGGATTTACCTGATGCTATTGAATGTTGAAAAATAATGACCATCGTTTTGGACTTTAGCACTCAATTGAAAGTATGCTATATATTTTCCCACTAGATATATGATATTTAGGATTTTTACAATAAATTTAATCATATTCATCATCACAATGACATGTTTCCCTGGTGAACAATCGCATTTCTGTTCCATCTTGTACAAAAATTAATTACGAACCTTATATATTGGTTGAAATTTTCTCTGGAGTCAATAGTATCCAAGTTATAAACAGAAAAAGGAAAACACTTTTGATTTCTTTTTTTTCACTTTTTCAATTTTCATAAATTTAGGACTACTTTTTAGTTAGTCATATTGAATTTATTGTAATCGAGTGATCGAACTTCATCAAATGTTTCCTGTCTTAATTCTGGTGAATACTAAATGATAACATTAACGCCATGTAAACCTGTAGTGTGGGTCAATGTTATATGGATTTCTTTCTCCATATGATGACATTTATGTTTTAGCTGCGTCTTAGTTATAAACATAAACAAATGCGAAAATATATCTGTTTTAATGCTGTTTTTCTTATTATAAGTAAAACGTTACTTTGGTCTAATATATTAATAAGTGTACTATTTTGATGTGCCAGCTACTGAAATTTCCACGGACAATATACTTTTTGTTGAAAAATCATGTGGCAATACTGCATGAGATACAAAACTTGGATTACAGTAACCATATGTTTTGAAATAGAGATTTAGTATGATCCTTTGATAAATAACCCCAAAAGGACATTACTGAAATCCTTTTATTAAATTTAGTTGCTGTTTTATTAATACTACACTTAAATTGCTTTTTACTAATGTATATATACATATACATTTACTGTTTGTTCCTCAAATCATGTAATTGTTTTAAAAGATCTCCTCTCTATTGAAATGACCTTGGAGTTCAGAATGTTGAGAACAAATTTAATTATGGTATCTATGGGTAAAATAGTAATAGGGACTTTACTAGTAATTGTTATTTGCGGAATACAACAATGAATCAGCAATCCTGTATTCTTATTAAGAGCAAATAATCAACGTTGTAGCGTCGTTAGCTAATATGATTTATGAATAGCAATTAAAATTATTTATTTCCATTAGACATGGTCATCCGCTACTGTTACTGATTGTCATGATTTATATTGGCAAATTTTCTTAAATTCTGTGAATATACTTTGGAAAGTCTTCGATGGCACATTACATATAATATCCAAAAAAAAATGTATGATTAAGGTGTTGCGGTTTTAGTTCAATGCTGGTTCAATGCAAGTATGTAATTGACGAAGGACCTTTAGCGGAACAATCAATAAAACACGTGCCGTCGCGTAAATGAATCACCAAATAAAAGTTAATCACTGACCTTTTACGTCGAAGCTCTGCTGGTGGTGTTTTCTTGGTTCTTCTTTCTTCAGAGGCTAGCTCCGCAACAGCAGGAACTTTAGAGCTTCGTCTGAACAACACGTTACACAAAAAATAGCGACGTAATGTTCATTGAATGAGCAAACAAAAATGCGGGTTTAACAACAAACGATGCGCTGTTGCAACCACAAAGGAAACAAAATGAAAGCGGTTTAGCGGTTGTTACGACCGGAACTATAACTCGACATCGTAACACAATAACAACAAAAAGCGGCCGTCGTAAGGCGGAATCAAAAAAGCGTCCAAATAGCTTGGAAGTTAATACACGAATCACGAATACTGTCTTTATTTTACACGCAAAAAACACTTAAAATTAGCATTAGCGCGACGGAAGGTTTTGAAAAAGGTGCAGAAGTTTAAAAATCAATGAAGTAATTAAATCAAATTTAAAACAATACACTAAACAAATTGCGGGAACGCAACATTCCGCCAGCCTTGAATTACTAATTTCAAAACTAAGGGTCCACTGGCAGTGGACAGAGCTTTACAAGAGGTCGCTTCAAAGTACCACTTGCAGTTCTAACCACATTCCAGGACTCAAGGCGGTAAGATCCGCTGGATCGTTGCTACAAGGGGTTATAGGTAGCGAGTTTAAAACTGCTTCGACCTGTGCAAATACAGTAGAAAGTTGTTCGTAGGTTTGGATTTGATCTCCAACGACACGTCTTAAGTGAGCTTTAACGGATTTAATTCCGCTCTCCCATAGTCCTCCAAAGTGAGGAGCCGAGGGGGGCTGAAATGCCAAGAAATGGTTTCTCGTGCAGCAGTAGCTCTGAAAGCTTTCAAGATCTGCTTGTGAGCACACACAAAATTAGTACCACAATCACTATAGATATAGCTACATCGACCACGACGTGCAATGAATCGTCGCAAAGCTGCCAAGAACGCATCAGCAGACAAATCTGATACGAGTTCTAGATGAAAAGCTTTCGTTGCAAAGCACTTTAACAGACACAGATAAGCCTTTAAAGTTTTTGACCCCCTAGTTTTATCCATGGTTATAGTGAAGAGACCAGTAAAATCTCCTCCAACATAAGAAAAGGGTTTCAATTGTGAAACGTGGGAAATGGGCAAATTTCCCATGAAGTGATGGTAAGCAGAAAGATTAAGCTTCCAACAAGAAACACAATTAGAAATGACACTACGAATTACTTTCTTTGCGGATAGAATCCAAAATCGTTGCTGCAAAAGAAATTGAACAGTTTGGATTCCTGCGTGAAGATTGGTGACATGACAATGTTCGACAATTAGATTAGTCAAACGACTTTTACTTGGTAAACGGCAATGGAGCATTAGTCAATCTACTACCAACTCTAAGAGTTCCCTGTTCATCAAGAAACGGCGAAAGTTTACGAAGCGATTTGGGCAAAAGTTTTCGTTCTCGAAGAAGGGAAATCTCTTTAGAAAAATATTGATCTTGAACAATGCGAAGCTGAGCCTGATATAACTCAGCAGCCAAAAATGATCCATAGCCCCTACGGTCTGGATTGCGAGCGTTATCAACAAAGCGACAAATATGAGCTATAATGCGGGAATGCGATTAATAGAAGAATGTTCTTCTAAGAAAGTACCAAATAAATTTGGTGAAGCGGTGACTTGAAACGCCCCTATACGGACTTCTGTCAAAACTAGCGGTGACATGCCTGAGTCTGAGCAAGCATGTGGCAAACAATCGGTAATCAACAATTGTGGGCCTTTCCACCAAAGTGTATTGCCTAATAACTCTGATGGCAAACTGCCGCGGGAACCCAAGTTAGCGGGGTTATCACAAGATTGAATGTAAAACCAATGCGAAGAAGGAAATTTTTCCTGAATGTAAGCAACTCGATTACTAACAAATGTCGTCCAACGGTGCGGGGAAGAACTAAGCCATGAAAGGATTACCGTGGAATCTGACCAGCAACGAATCACCTTGATCAACAAACGACTATTGAATTCTCATAAACATAATGAGCCAATTTAGCGGTAAGAACTGAAGTACACAGATACAATCTGGGAAGTGACAAAGTTTTCAAAGGGGCAAGTTTCGATTTAGACATCACAAAAAAACTTTGACCAAATCCAGATGCGGTTTCGAACACAAAATAAACAACAGCGGCATAACCTTTCTCAGAAGCATCACCAAATGCGTGAAGTTCACAACTAGAAAAGTTTTCTATAGCAAGCAGGCGAGGCAAAACTAAATTCTGCAAGGTCAACACAATAGCGATAATGTCTTGCTGCAACTTGGAACCGATAAACAAACAATCATTCAAAGATAACCGATGAGGTATCTTAGCGGATGCATTAAACACTACACGAAGTTTGGTTGTGCTACTATCAGGTTTCAAAACACAATGATGCGGTATGCAGTAACAATCAGAAGCAGTAGAAGGATCTGGAACCAACTCCATAGGTTCAAGCTCTAAATACTCTTTGAGAAAATCACAATATTGTTTGTAGAGATCTGGTTGCTGTAGAAGACGTCTTTCTAAAGAGTAGAAACGTTGTACGGCGAGATTATACATTCCATCAAAAGCAAGAAGTGTATTTCCAAAAGGAAGAGGCACAACGAATCTACCTGAATCCAATCTCCTGCATCCGTCGGAAAATATTTTTTCGCAGATAAGATTATCAGGGGACTGAACCAGTGCGGTTGGAACATCTTCAATTGTCCAGAACCTTTGGAGTGATTCATCTAATGATACTACATCTTCAATTTTACAAAAAAGCGAAGTTGGGTTTATGACTGACTGAGAGTGAAAGTTAACAGAACTCGAAGACACTCTACCCATAAGGATGTAACCAAACACAGTGTTAATAGCATCAGGAACACCTTCCTTTCCGAGAAGACGTCCATCCAACAAAATTTGAGAGAATATATCGGCACCTAACAAAACGTCAATAGCGCTTGGGCTATTGAAACCAGGATCAGCAAGTTTCAAATTGGTTAGATATGCCATATTAGCCACGTTAATGGGCGCAACAGGCATATCATTGCAAATGCGGGATAAAACAATAGTATCAACATCAAAATTAAACTCACGCTTTACTATAGAGCGAAGAGAAAGGGTAAGAGAGCCCTCAGCAGAGAACCTAGCCCGTTGAGTTGAATCGAAGCGGGCATAGGTCGGAAGCCAAGGCGTTTCACAGCCTTGCTCGCAATGAATGATGTCATGCTACCAGAATCTAGCAGACATCGCAAAGTTTGATAAGAACCGTGCTTATCTAATACCTCAACTAAAGCGGTAGATAACAACACATTTGGATTGTATGACAAAAGTGAACTATGACAAGAAGTCTGCGGTAGAGAAGTTTCGGGACTTTCAACAGTATTAATGGATCCACCAGATGGGGAAGCCAGGTTTGCGGGGGGAGCACTAGATTCAGACCGAATGCCTGAATCACCACGATTTACAAAATGAAGCAATGTGTGATGGCGTTGTTTGCAGTTGCGGCAAGTGGATAAAGATTTACAGCGATTTGACTGATGAGAATCGCCTAAGCAATTAAAACAAAATCTAAAATCTTTAACAAACTTAAACCCCGCGGATAATGATTTGTTCAAGAATTCAGAACATTTGTAAATCGCATGATCGGATTTACAAACTATACAATTTCTATTCTTAGTGACAAACAAAGATGTAGTGAAACGGGAAGAATGTTGCTTTGAATTCAATGGTAACCTTTTGTCAACACTTCGCTTTGCCTTGCGGGATAATTCAACATGTTCAAAGGCATCGCAATGCTTCGACAAAAAAATCAACAACTTCCGAGCGGATCGGAAAGTCATCTTGAGCGTTCACAGTAGCATGGTGAAGTTCAAACTTAGCGGCTAAATTCTTTGGAACTCGTTTCAAAATCATCTGAACGACACAAAAATCCCACTGATTTACTGGTAAACCCAAATTCTTCAGTGCTTCCAAATTATCACTAAAGTCATCCAATAACTTCCGAACCTCTGAAGGGCTATCTGAAATTAGTTGGTGGAATTGTTCTAAAGCTGACCAATGAGACTCCGCGATTAAACGAGTTCGCTTGAATTTTTTCAAAAGTGTTTCATAAGCACTCACGTAATTGTTTTGTGTTAGTTTAAAATTCCTAATAGCCTCAAAAGCAGGACCATTTAAAGCTAACTGCAAATATTTGAACTGCATAGTACATTATTGTGAATTAATGAATAAAACAAATCGATAAAAGTACCAAATTCTAATATGTCTCCACTAAATGAAGGCAAATCAATTCGCGGCAAAGCAACACTTTCCTGTTCCCGAGCTATATTTTGTGGCGTAGAATTCTGAACAGATTTCAGTTTAGCAAAAATAGACCTAATTGAATAAAACAATTTTTCAAATTTATTGCGAATGTCATCCTCAAAGTTAAAATCATCGTTTGCATCTGAAATTAAATCAACAATCGAATTGTGATGTTTAAAAAATGTTGAATGAATTGAATCAACCATATCAGTCATGCAAAAAAACAATTCAACGTCGTCACCTCTTAAGGCTTTCTCGGCAGCAAAATAAATATCTTCTAATCTTTTCCGATTGTCGATGATTTTTAAATTTTCAGAGGTTTTTGACATCTTAAAAAAAAATCACTGTAACGCCACTGAACAAATCTAACACGATAGAACGAAAATACTATTCCAAAAATATACAATTTTTTACTGTTGAAGTAGAACATATCTGACCAAATGTCAAATAAATTCAAAAAATGAATGAATATCCCGAATTTGCTTTCTCTTTTAACAAATAATGAAACGAAAATTCAATGATTGATAAGCTTTGCACAGAATTAACTCAAATTGCATCCGGCTCGAAGTTGGACCAAATTATGGAATGTCTTCGATGGCACATTACATATAATATCCAAAAAAATGTATGAATAAGGTGTTGCGGTTTTAGTTCAATGCTGGTTCAATGCAAGTATGTAATTGACGAAGGACCTTTAGCGGAACAATCAATAAAACACGTGCCGTCGCGTAAATGAATCACCAAATAAAAGTTAATCACTGACCTTTTACGTCGAAGCTCTGCAGGTGGTGTTTTCTTGGTTCTTCTTTCTTCAGAGGCTAGCCCCGCAACAGCAGGAACTGATTTTAGAGCTTCGTCTGGACAACACGTTACACAAAAAATAGCGACGTAATGTTCATTGATTGAGCAAACAAAAATGCGGGTTTAACAACAAATGATGCGTTTTGCAACTACAAAGGAAACAAAATAAAAGCGGTTTAGCGGTTGTTACGACCGTAACTATAACTCGTGAAATCGTAACACAATAACAACAAAAAGCGGCCGTCGTAAGGCGGAATCAAAAAAGCGTCCAAATAGCTTGGAAGTTAATACACGAATCACGAATACTGTCTTTATTTTACACGCAAAAAACACTTAAAATTAGCATTAGCGCGACGGAAGGTTTGAAAAAGGTGCAGAAGTTTAAAAATCAATGAAGTAATTCAATCAAATTTAAAACAATACACTAAACAAATTGCGGGAACGCAACATACTTTATATTTCATGTATTAAAAAGAAACACTACGAATTACGAAACAAATTTATATATAAATATATTAACGTAATGTTATTAAAGTAAAGCTAACCCCGCGTCGGTATAATAATAAAAATGCGTTTGTTAAATATTTTCAAGTTACAAATTGTGTTAAATCACCAAATAATATAATTATTTATTTATTATTATTATTCGTGTCAAAAGCGTTGCATACGTGGTTAGTAAAGAATACTATTAAACAGATAGAAATAAGATAAATGTCAAACACATTAATAAATAAGCAAACCTAAGTAGACATAAAACAGAGCATATAAAACTGAATAATGTCAAACCAAAAATTTGCCACCTCTACTGACTGTAATAAGTCGTCTAGCGTGTAGGATGCTGGATACTGAGGATAGTTATATAAATGCTTGGTAGTTTGTTCGGCAGCATATTCGCATAATGTTCGTGGATCTCTTAGATAGTTCCTTTTGGCCATATTATTTTGTGTTCTGCCAATTAAACTTCTTAGCCTGTTCAGTAACTTCAAAATTTTCCATTAGAGGTCTGCGCCTAGTGGGAGGTTCTCTGAAGGTGGTATCTATGACGATGTATCTGGATGTCTAGTAGTCTACAGGTTTTATCGGGTCTTTAATGGGGATACACCGTCATTAACAGCAGTTTTTTGAAAGCTTTTCCTATATTTCTGTCATGGAACGGGAGGGGAGTGTTTAGTTCCACCTTGTACCTCTGGGTGTTAGCGGCAGCTTCCCTTCTTATATCTGTTGCTGGTGTCCTGGCTAGGCTGTAAAGTTTGTAGGTAGACTTTGCCCCAGGCATCTAGAAATTATTCTATTCTCATTCAGGGTAACATTTTCATGCTTGGTATGAGCAGATCTATACCAGACGCATATTCTGCAGCGTCGTAACATAATGCAAGTGTCAATATTCTAAGTGCTATCGATTGGGTATCAGATCTAGTGCTTATGAGCTATCTAATATTATTGCGTCTGGATACTTTTTATATTGTATTTAGAAGATGCTTCCTGTATGATAGCGCACGATGCAGTGTAACCCCTAAATGTTTGAGGCTAGGAGAACGCCCCAATTCCTTGCCATCCCATTCCAATATTATTTTTAATTTTCTATTGGGATTTTTGTTACGTAGATGGAAAGCGCCTACTTCAATTTTAACCAGGTTTGTTTAGTATTCTGTGAGCGTATGGAGTTCATTTGATAGATACCTCTCACCATTTCGAAGTTCTTGGCTCCAGATACTAGCGTCAGGGCATCAAGATAAATGAAGCTTTTGTATTAGGCGGTTGAGGCTGGTCGTTACTGTAAATGTTGAACAGGGTTAGTGACTGCGCTAACTAGGGAAAAACCATTTTTAATACTCTCCACCTACTTTCCTTGCCATCTAATGTCATAAAATCTACGGTTCTGGATGAGAGTTCTTACGAGGCATGTAAAATTATAATCTCTAGTTATTTTATATAGTTTGGGTAACATGTGGTTATGTGTACAGTGTCGTAGACTGCAGAGACATTCACAAACACTGCTCCTGTAACCTGGCCCCGCTCGAAACCATCCTCTAAATTCCTGGTCAGATTGCGGATCTATGCTGTGCAATTTTTAAGTTGGTCTAAATCCAACGTGATGTGGAATTAGTTCTATGTTGGATGCCAGGTACTCATTGTTGAAAGGCGATGTTACTAACAAGGAACAGGTGCAAACCGTATAGAAAGCACTACCAACATCATGCATTATATAAAATTTTTAATACAAACAGTATTTATTCAACAAACGTTACGTGACAAATAGCAAGTAGTAATCATAATCACTCAATGGTAAATGATTTAAAATAAATGATAACCCCTTTATTTAAACAAAGTAATAATATAGTATCTTTCCAGTTTGCTTTGTTGTTATACAAGAATTAATCCTTGGTCAATCATTTTTTTAATACTCAGAGTACACCAATTATAAGTTAATTATGTTCCTTGCAATTTTAGAAGTTCTTACAGTTTATTGCCGTTCACTTAGGAAGTTACATATTTACTTCAGCCAAAGACCTGCCAACTTTACAGGCGTTCTTTAAATTATATTCTGGAAGTTTTTAAAATATTACTGTGTTGTCTTGTAGTAAATTAGGCTAAAGAGGTACTTCTTTTAGGTAATGAAATTCCTAAATTACGAAAGTTCAGATGAACACTTTTAGAAGATTAGGAGCCCCACTCCTGAAAATAGTACAGCTTTCCGATTCACTGTCAAAATAGAGGTTCATTCAACTTTTATCTGTTAAAGTTAAACTGTATTTGAATTAATTAGCAATATCAATTGAGGGACATCACAACGATTAATTTGGTATAAGCTAGTAAATATTTAAGGCGTCTATATCTGAATAAACTTTAATAATAATTTTTAGAAAGGATTTGAAAATGAAAAGATTCTGTATTTAGACTGAAGTAACAACAAAATATTTTGTTTTGATATATTAGTTAAATCAAATGAGGGAATTCAAAACATATTATGGATTGAACCATTGTAAGAGTGGTTTGATGGAAGAATGATTTTGCAACTGTCGGCTACACATTTTATACCATGGGTATAGTTCGAGCTGGCTTCCGCATGTCGAAATCGACGGTTGAAAATTTCACATTGGTCAGGTTACATGTCACAATATTTTGAAGTAAAATTGTTTTGTAGATGTGTATATGTGGTTAATAAAGGTATTTTTCATTTAAAGTTTAATGGCGAAATATTACAAGTTATATAGTTATTGTATGTATAACGCTAGAAACAAACAAAAAAAACATATATTTGGGGAAGTTATAGCAATTAGACTTTGACTTAAATGGTTAAATAGGACCTATCTATATATAGCTTATGTAATTTATCCATTTAAAAATTTAGGCAGTATTTACAACTTTGAACATCATTTTTCACCTGTAAAAGTTATAGAGTTACAACTTTTGACAAAATATTTAGGTATATTGATTCAGGAAAACTTAAAGTTGAAAATACATATAGAACACCTCGTCAAAAGAGTTAAAAAGATTACCTATAAATTCTACACTCTCCGTAATTTACTAAATAAAAGTACTTATAGTGTATATTAGTCTTGTCAGTTTCATAATAAGCTATGGTATATGAGTTTGGCGTGCAGAATATAAAACACACTTAAAAAAATAAAGGGAAGTCAAAATTATATATTTAGAATAATCTTTAGGTTAAATAATCGTCAAAGTGTCGAGAGAGAGTGTGTGAGAGGTCTTTACATTAGTGAATTGCTAAAGACGATACATTCAAGGAATAACCTCAATAAAACAAATGATCCACATATACTAGACAAAAGGACAAACAGTTACTCATATCAGATCGAATGATAAAACTATATGTCAGAAATGAATACTATAAAACGGTTTTAAATTTACAAAAAACTAACCAGGAACCACTTAACGAAAAAAATTAAAATATATATAGTCCAGAACTATAATAGCTATTAGCCATAATTGAAACACTAACAATAAATTACTTTATTTAAGGAATGATACCCCTATTTACTAATCTCTACTTGTAATTCATGTTTAATTATAGAAAACTTAGTGAAGTGTTAGAAGTTCATTATTGTGGACAACACCATCTTTATGTATTCTAACACTTCCCCTTGTTGTACACAATCAGCAAAGTTCAAACCCAAAGACTCATTTTCGGGTGTTTTTTTAGAGGTATAGAACTTTAAGTTGGCAACTCTCTTTTAACCGGCGGTCATCTTGTTTGAAGCCACACGATCAACTAACAAGGCGAATGGGCCCAAAACAAGATTGCCGTTGATCTCGTTTTCATAAGCAAATTTTGTTTAGCGATGAAGCTAAAGATAGGTCAATAAACAAAACTGCCGTATTTGGAGTGATGATAATCCTCAAGTTCATGTTGAGACACCGTTACATCCAGAAAAACTGACTGTTTGGTGTGCTTTATGGGCTGGTGGAATAATTGGTCCGTATTTCTATAAAAACTATTCTGGCCAGAACGTTACAGTCAATGGTGATCGCTATAGAGCCATGATTACTAACTTTTTCGTTCATCAATTGAACAATCATGATCCACACGAGCTGTGGTTTCAACAAGACGGGGCAACATGTCACACAGCTCGTGCCACAATTGATTTATTGAAAGAAACGTTTGGTAACCGCATAGTTTCACGTTTCGGAATTGGCCTCCAAAATCATGCGATTTAACGCCGCTTGACTATTTTCTGTAGGGATATGTGAAGTCGCTCGTCTACGCCTATAAGCCCGAAACGATTGACCCACTTGGAGCACAACAATCGCCGCGTTATTGCTAATATACGGCCACAAATGTTGGAAAAAGTCATCGAAAATTGGACCTCCAGATTAGACTACGTCCAAGCCAGCCATGGCGGTCATATGCCAGAAGTCATATTCAAAGTATAATGCCAGAAGATTATCTTTCGGATAAATTAAATTTGATGTCAATTTTAAAAAAATATCCTTGTTTTATTCCATTTCAAAATTCTAAAAAAAACACCCGTTACTTTACGTAGTTATGTTTTGTTTTTTGTTTTAATTATATAATTATTACTTATTCTCAATGATTAGTAAAATAGAATGAATTGAGATAGGTAAGTATGTGAATATCTATTTGTATGTATATATGTTTATATGTTTATGTACGTATGGGTGTATAAAATGTATGAATGTCTTGGATAGTAAAGTAGCAAATTTTAATTGTGCATTCGGCACTAACTTAAATATACTTGAATGTTCTCCTGGATACAATACGAGCTTAAGCTTACGTGTCCATTTAGTATTTTATTTAGCATTCGGCCATTAACAGATATGTTATTTTTAATTCTTACTTACCTTGGTAATAATGTTAGTGACAATCTCATTGTAACAACTATAATTGTATTTTTTGTTAATGAATTGATAAATTGAATTGAATTAAGTATCCCTGCTGTCCTTGTTAATGATTTTTTTACAAAATGTTAAAATTTCTATTACATTAAAGAAAAGCATTAAACTATTACATAGTAATTTTGATCAAATTAATTCCCTTCTACCGCAAAGTATGAAATACGATTTTGCAAAACTTGTTTCAATTCATTTTAGCAGAAGAGTGTCAATTCGTCCTTATATCCACTGTGTCTTCATAAGTTTGAATTAAATAAAAAAGTTTCTTATGAAGAAAAAGTTATCAACATAAAAACAAGTTACATTTTCAACAGTATAAGAGGTTTGTCAAAAAATACGAATTTTGCTTAAAAATTAGGTACTTTATCTTTTTAATGTAATTAGAATTGAAAACTTTACTCAATTACGCTATATTACTATGTTAAGAAGGCCCCTAAAGTAATTCCCCTTTGTGGAAGGAGATGGTATTGTGAAAGCAATTGTCGCTGTTCATCACTTGTGGTGCAGTTACCCAGCTTCAAGATGGAGGCTCTCAATTCGTCTCTGTATACAATGTCTCTTTATAAGTTGAAATCAAATGAAAAACTTTTTCATCAATTGGAAAAAAAAACTTTTTTCCAATCATTTCACTCATTTCGCCATAAAAAAATTTACTCAACTATTATATATATATATATATATATATATATATATATATATATATATATATATACGTGTTAAGTTGTCACCTCCGTATAGTTTAAGAGGCTGTCTGACCTCCAGGTCTATCAGATTATATTTGATTATATTTCTGTAAGATTGCTTTATATATGATTGTAACGGTTTTACATTAGAGGGGAAAGAATTTTTGTAATTCAAAATTTTATATATGTAAATATATTTATATATAGTAGTAGATATACAAGATACGTAAGGACCTCATTTACTGAGCATTTCAGGTATTGTACTGACCTCCATCGGTGTTGCCTGATTTATGAATTTGTTACACTTTCTACCAACGCAAGTAACGACTTTACATGCGATATGTAAATATTAAAGTTTCAAAACATAATATTTAAATTTGCAGAAATAAGAAGATTTTTAACTGAGGTATTTTATTGCAATGATTTACCTACTACTGATATAAATCTATTTATTATTTAGGATATCAACTGTAGAAATATTATTATTTTATGTAATTCATAATTTATTATTTTTTTGCGACCAATGCGGCCTATTATAAATACATTTTTAAAAAAACAAAAACCGACTTCAAAAGAAAATTAACTAAAAAGCATGAAATAATATTTTGCTACAATTAAATACTTTTTATGAAGTCGGTGCCAAGCGAAAGTGAAAATATTTTGTGAGGTACATTGATGAGTTATACTTCGCAACTTCGCTGTTCAAATTGGCACCGACTTCATAAAAAGTATTTAATTGTAGCAAAATATTATTTCCTGCTTTTTAGTTAATTTTCTTTTGAAGTCGGTTTTTTTTTTTTTTTTTTAAATGTATTTATTTTACAATTTTCAGTGATGCAATGTCTGTAATTGTTAATGATTTATCCTACAGCTGTAACATTCTATTAACATTTTTTTAACCATCCTTCATAACAATATTTGTACTCCGCCCTGTATGTCAGCTATCATAAATTTCCAACTGCTATGAGCTACCTTATATAATTATTTTTTCTTGCTTTTTACTAACCATCCTGTATGATATAATTACATTCGACGTTATATTTCAACCATCTTGCATAGGAAATCTTAGGGATCACCAACATTTTAATAACTACCCTATATAATTTTATTTTTACACCACATATGTATATTTATATGCGTGAAATTAATATGCAAATTCATAAGATTTTCCTCATCAAAAAATCGCCCGCCTCTGCAATTTTATCACTTTGAAAAGTTGAATTCTCCAGGTGTGAAAATATAATGCTAGGAAAATATGAGGTAGGCATTAAATAGTTACTTGTTCGGAACATACAAGTACATTTTGTATTGGAAAAATGATTACAAGAGCAGTTTCACTCTCAAATCACCCTGTATTGAAAGAATTTTTACAAGACGAATCTCACTCTTACGTAGGTTACTAAATCACCCTGTATTGAACACCTTTAAATTAAAAATCAGCTATCTTGATTGTCGCAAACTGTCAATAACTTTTTTAATTATTTAATTTCTCTGGAAAACAATTTTCCCAAATATGAGACCCTAACCAATCGATTTCTATCTATTGAAACTTCTAAATAAGAAAATTTCATCGAAATCGTTAGAGCTTTTTTCCACAACTCAATTATATATATATATATATATATATATATATATATATATATATATATATAAACAAACCTTGTTCGTTATATAGTATTAGATTATTTCTATTTGATAACAAATTTATATCTTAACAGAAATGAAGGTACTTTAATTTGTAATTAAAAGCCCTCTTTGAAGGCAAACTTTGTCTACAGTTAATAAAAATTTACATGGAATGATTACTGTTTATGTTTTAGACCATGTAAAAAATCTGTTTGTGAAGAATAACTTTTTTCTCTGAAAATTATGAATAAAAAGAAATCGTTTAATTTATGAATACACACTGTATATTCATATTAACTGACACTGATTTTGATTAATTCATCTTATTTACAATTTACCCCAAGTTCCGAATAGTTAATACCAGTAACTCCATCTAATCTTATAATACCCGCGACTCCACCAAGACATAGAATATAAGAAAATAGGTAAAAAGTTTTTCCCCATTCTATAAGAAACGATAGAAGCTATGTTATTTGAAAAAAAGTTCTGACCTCTTTGAGATATCACCGCACTAATCTAATCCCTTTTCAATTTGCCCCACGTTACGAATAACATTTTTCAAATTTTATATAATAATACCGGCTGCTCCACCATGGCATAGAGTATATGAGAATAGGTAAAAATAGTTTTTCCCCATTTTCTAAGAAACGGTAAAAGCTATTTTAATAAAAAAAATATGGGACCACTTCGCTATCCCGCCAAACAGGATCCAGTAAAATGGTTGAAATCCCTCAAGCCGTTTCCTAGTAATCGGTGAACAAACATAAAAAAAAACATAGATACAGACGAATTGAGAACCTCCTTCTTTTTGAAGTCGGTTAAAAAATATATGACAATCAACTAATTTTTTTTTTCATTAAGTGTAGCAATTAAGATTTTATCATAGGAACAGTTCTTGGAAAATTTGTTATATCAATCAGTCTTTTTATTCCGTCACTGGAATGATAAACCTGAATGTTTAAAAAGGGGCAATTTAATTCAGTTATGTTATTATAGAGTGAGCACGTGTGGGCTGGAACAAATTCATTTAAAATTCAGGTGTTGGTTTTATGGAAAAACACTCGGCCACTTCGTTTTTTTTTGACTACGGTTGTGATGACAAACTCATTTATACAGGGTGGGCCAAAAATAAATTGCGACCATCAACTTCATACTTTCAAATGGAAATATTTGTTTTTATTTTATTTTTGAATTCTGCATTGAATCCTAAGTATTTTTCATGTACAATGCTCTATACCGAAAATTAACAGTTATTAAAAAATATATTTATTTCTAAACTTAAGAAATCAACGGCAAAAATAAGGTATATGTTGGTTTGAACATATTTATTTACACTTGGTTTATATAATTGTTGGCAATATTTTTGTCGCATGAATGGAAACCCTTTTTTTTATGATGGAGTTTATATCAATTGTTTATGTCCATATAATCTGTACTATAATTTTACTTCAAAGAAGTAGTTGTCAAGTGCAATTGTAAAGTTTCAAAGTATGGCGCGTTGAACTGAAAAGCAGCGAATAGAAATTTTGAAGATGGTAGGATATGGCAACAGAACTCGAACACAAGTTGAAGTTTGCGAATTGTTTAATATGAAGTACCCGGCGCGAAGTAAAATAGAAAAAATATTTCTAGAATATGTAGTAAGAGACAATTACAAAACCAAACATTTTCCAGAAGATACATAATTAAATGTTTTGCTCGATTTACAAGAAAATCCTCACAAATCCAGTAGACAAATAGCCGCAGAACAATCAATAAGTAAATCTTGTTTTCTAAAATGCTTGCATAGAAATAACTGGCACCCATACAAAATTCATTTAGTTTAGAACGTACTGAAGATGCTTTGGACCGGAGAGTGAAATTAAAATTATCCGATAATGCATTTCTGATAATTTCTAGGCTTACCATTTTTAGGCAAACTTGTTCAATATGAGATCACATACACAGCAATTTATATTGCGTAATAATTACTTTTTTTTTTTCCAAGTTCTTATTATTTCCTGGGAGTCTCTGGTTTGCAATTTTGGATTATAAATTTGTAGTCTGTAAATTAAAATCAGAATTATGTTGCAATTAGCAATTTCTGATTTATTACTATTGACAATATGGTTTAAATTTATGTTCTATGCGTTTTAACAAACTTCATTTCATACAATGAACTTAAATTGTTTATAATGCGATTATGCAAAACTCAATAATCTGATAGAGTCCACAAGTACCATGTTTAAAGAACAGCTCGTAAACCATTATTTTCTGAATAATCTGTGCTTCAGCTTGAAAACTGACTAAGTTCTATATAGTCAAAAATTTTCAAATTATACAGGAAAAAAGTTTAATATTGTTTGTTTTGCTTTATTGTCGAAAAATGCAAAATGAAATGTACTGGTTGGTAACTGATGCATTTATTATATTATTCAACAAACAATCAATTTAAAAATAGAAAGGATTCCGGCTGTCAAGTTCGAGAGTGTCAGTTTGTTTAAACTGAGAACACAAAACTCAAATTCAAAATATGAAGAGGGAAGCTGAAACGAAATTTATTAAATACAGATAATTTAATGAATGAGGCAGGTTTAGATAAAAATCAAAAGTGCATTATATTAATAAATTCATAGAAATAAAAACGAAACAAATTTATTTTAATTTAAATTGCTGAAATATTTTTGACATATATAATGAAAGAAGAGTATAAAGAAATGTCGAAGCACACATAAAATATTTGAATGATGTTCTGGCAGTTACACACAGTAACTAAACTCCGTACATTTTACAACAATTATTAGAAAAATACGGTCCGAATTTTAGAATTGTATATAATTTATGGTCTATATCTAAGATTTAAAATAAACTTATAATTAAATGTGTAGAAATAAAAAAAGTTTACACAATAATTCTAAATAGAGGACAGACTGTAAATGACATATAGAATTTGTTTTGTCGTTGTAAACAAATTGGTTCAAAGGCAGTAAGGGTACTCACCCCCAAAACTACCCCCTAAAGTTCACATATTATTTAGCCTCACATTCCTCATTATATTTTATTTAGTATTTCCGTTTGTTGTACATTGATAGTCTTATCCATCTATTTAAATTCATTTTATGCGCAACCAAAAAAGTAATCTATCTAAATTGGTAATGAGCGACGGGAAGTATATTTCGTAACAAGCTTTCGCTTCCATCGTTCAGTCCCAGTCTTTTTAAAATTAAAAAATATATCTAAATCTGTGTTTTATTTAGTGGTGTCACGGTTAGAGAGGAAAAAAGGGCCTTCTATCAAACTGTACGCCACTGGTTGAATTAATTTAAATTGCTTCTTTACAACAATTGCCTTTCAAAGTTTATTAAAAATGTAATGTGATGAAGTTTTCGCCAATATGCGTTTTTGAATTTTAAAGATTAACCCTAAATCTGGAATATGAGTGGTGTAAGGATTTATTAAACAAACTCTCAAGGCTGTAGCTAGAAAAATTGTTTGGGGAGAGGTGATTACTTTAGCCATTTGTTTTTAATATTGTGCACTGATTGGGACCGCGAATGTTAGTTTTCTATTCAGTATACTTACAGTATATAAAGAGATATATAGAATAAAATAATATATTCCCATGAAGAAACTTGTTAATTTGTTAAAATTGAATCTTCAATTCCCAAATTTCGTTTTCAACCTCGAACCCCCCCTGGCTACGGCCTTGTAAACCATATTTACTTTTGTGTTTCCTATTGATCATACCAATTTAACTTTTTTGGGACATGTTGTATTTATATAGCCTGTTATCGCTAGGATTATTTTTTTATGAGTTGGCTTTGCCATTATACAGTGCTATCTATTCAAAACTAGCCAGGCAAAATAACTTTTAAAACATCCTTAAAAGGAAAAGACAAAAAACAAGTTTTTTATATATAAGAGGGACACATTTTACACGTATCGGCCACTCTACAGTTTCAACCCTTAACCGGGGGTGAATATAATTTCTTTAAAGATCTCACAACAAGGTAACAACAATTAGAGCGAGAAACTAGTACAATTTGGAACTGAAAATCGAAAAAGTTGTATTAATGCTATGAAAGAACTAATAACTGTCCTAGGGAAGTAATGAGATTAACAGATAAAAAATTCGAAAAACAGAAGGATACCCATATAAAGCCCCTGACACTCTAGAAATACAGATGACTGCCAAAGGAAGACCAGAAGTTCTCGTGGAAGAAGTGGAGTCAGCGGTTAAAAACAGAAAGAATGACAAGACAATAGGGAACGTCGGAATATCGCCCAAATATTTTCGCAATATATAGAAACCAGACACATACCACACAAGATAAGTGTATCGGTAGTCTATAAACTGTTTACTGAAAGTAACAAATACCAACTCAGTAGAGATTATCAAATACTACTCGCCTTGATTTTCATGGACTTCGAGAAAGTGGTCAACACTAGATTATCGAAGGCGAGCAGAATGCCGATAGACCATGTACATAAACATTGATTAATATGCAGGGCTTTCATTTCAAAACTACGCACCCAAATTATTTTTTAAAATATCTTTAAAAGAAAAAGACAAAAAACACATTAATTTATATTTATGGGGGACACATTTTACAGGTATCGGTCACCCTGCGGTTCCAGCCCCTAAGCGGGAATGAATATCACTTCTAAAAGTTTAAATACAAAGGGGTATTATGTGATATTTTGTTTTAAAGTTCTCTTTTTGACAATCTCTTGAACCATCATTTGTTACAATAAGATTATTTTTAAATAAATAAATAAATAATAAAGCTTTATTGCCCAACAGTAAAAAAACTATTAACATGACAATATTAAAGAATCCTGAAAAAAAAACAGAAAGCAAAATATACTAAAAAATAACAAAAAAAATAAACAAAAATAAACAAATACTCGATAACTACGATATCAAAAATAAAGTTAAAAAATTATAAACTAAATAAAGCGTTGGCCCTACTCAAAATAACAGACAAATAGTCTACATGTATATCACATTCCCTACAAATGAGGTTGAAGTTTTGTGTCATACAAAAAACGGGAGAGTTTATGCCTAAGTTAGTTTTGTAACGACTATGCCTAAAAACCACTGGATCTCTGAGAAAAACAGAAGGTACATTGAAATTTAGCTGCGATAACAAGTTCACTGCGTCTATTTTGTTATGCAGAAGCTTGTATAGAAAAGTGAGCGAACATATTATTCGCCTGAGCTCCAAAATTTCCACATTAAATCTATTACACATAAGTTGCTTATTAACTGCTCTATTGGGATAAACTCCATCAATTTTAAAACATAGATACTTAAGAAACTTTCGCTGTACACTTTCTAAAGCTAACTTCAGAAAATTATAAAAAGGTTTCCAGACGATCGAGGCATATTCTAGCCTGGAGCGTACGAAAGAATAATAAAGTACTTTCAAAGCATCTATACTATGAAACGATTTACAGTTTCTGACAATAAAGCCATACAATTTACTAGCTTCGGCAATTTTAAGGTTAATGTGTTCGTAAAAATTCAACCTAGTATCAAACCACACACCAAGATCCTTAATTAAAGTTGCGCGTGGATGGCAATCATCTCTTATCATATAATTAAAATCTAGACAAGCTTTCTTCTTGGTAAAAGACATTATTTTGCACTTAGACACATTCAAATGTAGATTATTCTGCAAGCACCAGTCACTAACAACATTAAGATTCTCTTGTAGAAAGTAGCAATCATCAATACCTGTAACCTCAACAAAGATTTTTAAATCGCCAGCATATAATAAATTGTTACACTTTAGCCTACTTGTTAAGTCATCAATGAAAAGAAGAAACAGCAGAGGTCCCATATTTGACCCCTGAGGAACCCCTGATGTAGCAACGTATTGGTTTGATTTAAATCCATTATAGAAAACAGATTGAATTATGTTGACAAAATAAGAATTTAAAAAAGTAATGAGTTGACTACCGAATCCAAATTTAGCCAATTTCCCAAGTAGAACACCGTGATCCAATTTATCAAAGGCCTTTGCAAAGTCGGTGTAAATAACATCCACTTGACTTTTATTATCTAGACATTCCGCCAGGTACTGAGTTATAATAGTGAGGTTCGTAACAGTCGATCTTTTCTTCAGCTGTGAATCAGAAATTTAATGACATATATAAGGATAAATGTGATCGTACAAAATCATCTCAAAAACCTTGGAAAAGTTCGACAATATAGATATTGGCCTATAGTTCTCGATAGCAAATTTGTCTCCGGATTTAAATACCGGACATATTTTAGCTGATTTCCAAAAAGAGGTAAACGTTAAGGATAATGATAGGTATATGATACTGAGAGGAACATCCAGAACTCCAGCACAATCTTTAATAAGAAAAGACGGAACACCGTCATATCCAGATGTAAACTTATTTTTCAGCTTCTTCATAGACTGAAACACAGTTAGCTCGGAAATAGTTGGTAATTCAAAACTTACGAGCGTGATAATTGGGCCAACAGAGTTAATGATTAGACTGGACTGCCCAAATGCACTCTGTAAGAAATCAGCAAAAGCATTAACAATTTCCTGCGGATCCGTAAGAACCCCATTATTAAATGTGATGTTGCCAGGAATTCTGGATATACCCTTTTTATCACGTATAAACGACCAGAATTCTTTCGAGTCAACTCGTATCAAAGATTGGATACTTCCAATATATTCCTTATATGCTGTGGTAATTTGTCTTTTCATCACTGCCCTTAAATGTTTGAATTCTTCGAAATGAGTAATATTATGAGCCTTCTTAAATTTCTTATGCAACCTAGCCTTTCTTTTAATATTTTTGATTATCTCAGAGGTAAACCACTTAGGAAATATACTTTTGTGTGAATTAAACCCCGGAACATGCGCATCAAATATATTATACAAAGTTGTAAAAAAGCCTCTAAGCAAGCATCTACGTTATTAAAAGATCTTAAGAAAGACCAATCTACACAAGAAAGAGAGTAATATAGCGAGGCAAAGTCTGCTTTCCTGAAGTTATATGAATTAGGACATTGATTAGACCGAAAGTTAAAATAAGGTTCTGTCTGGAGTCGAAAAGTTAATAACTAATGCTGGATGATAATTATCTTCGGGAACTAACGGATTACAATCATGTGAGACAGTAATATTATCTAAATTGGAGCAAACCAAATCCAATAACCTCATCATGGAATTTCTAACATCGTTAAACTGGTGTAAATTGTAAATTGCTAAAAAGTTATTCATAATTGAAGACTTTCTGTTATTTGGATCGTGATGTACAAAGGCAGGTATATTAAAATCACCTAAAATAATAACCTCATCCTTATACATAAAATCTAGTTGATCAAAAGATTCAAACAATTGCTCAAAAGAATTCAGGTCAATATCAGGTGGAATATATACAACTACAACATAAAATGATTTATGCCAAAAATTACATCTAACCACAAGAAGATCGATCTCAGGAAAGCTGGTATCCATATATGTACAGTTCACAACACTTGAGATAAATCTGCTATTCACTGCTAAAAGTATGTCGCCGCCACTTACACGATCAACAATATCAAGCTTCCGATCTTTCCTGTAAACATTGTACTGCATCGAAAAGAGTTCACTGTTGTTCACGCTTGAATTTAAGTTAGTTTCAGAAAGAGCAATCAAATCAAATTCGCAGTCCGAGACCGACGCGTAAATCGTATCAACTTTTGTTTTGAGGCCGCGAACATTCTGGTAGTAACCCACCAAGAATTGCGGACTGTTGGGCATCGTTAGTTTCCCATAATCTGAGGAACGCCATTGATGTATTTAATTCGTAAATTGGTTTCCCCAGCCTGTTCACGATCCTTCAGCTCTTCCCTTAGTATACGAAAGGCATCCTGTTGTCGAGGTGTACAATCAAAGGTAATTGATATAGGCTTGTTCCCATATTCTCTATGATTCCTTAGTCCTTTGACTTTCCGGATTATACTGTGAACCGCATTTTCGCTATCTAATTTAACTCTCGACGTTTACGCTGATCAAATTGACCAAGCCTAACAGGCTTAATTTCTGAAAGTAAGTAATCGGGTGCAATCGCTTGAATAATACTATCAACAGCAGACTTATCAGCATTTAAGCGAACTTGCGAAGATTCCCGTTGATCTTGTTCTTCAATACCAAAAATGATTATGTTGCACTTTCGCTTATTTCTCTGGTTAATTTCCTCAATAATTTGTTCGAACGGAACGGGTTCCACGGCAGATGAACCATGGCTAGTTTTCAGTTGCTGAATGTCATTCTGCAACTGCAAAATGAGGGCCTTCAATCCTTTTAACTCGTTACCGAATTCTCTACACTTGGAAGATGACCACTCTAAACCTTTATCAGTGTTATCATTAATGACTTTCACTTCCTCTAGGGCGATGTCCACACATGAGTGCTTATATGATTTATTGCAATCGCACCAGCCTATCATGAGGCTATTTTTAAAGTATTTATTGCAGCAAGCACATTGTGTAGTAGATGGCATCTCTAATTTGTTCTCTTTATTTGTACTTCAAATTTAGTTACTCAATAATAAGACAATTGGTACTATAAAACCAATCTAAAATGCTACGCCAATGCCAAAAGTATAAAAAAGGCGAAAATATCATATGCCAATATAGAGGTTAGATGATGACACTAAATTGAAAAAAGCGAAACTAGCTAAATAAGTAATCGTTGATACAGGATATAACTCACGTGGATTCTCTAGTGCCTTAATAAACTTGTGCACACCACTTATAATTTAAATTTGGCCTAAAAACACTGATTTTGCAACTTTAAACAAGGAGTAAATATAAACACTACCGAGTATTCGTACCATAGGCGTAGATCCAGAGTAATATCATTTTAAACTTTTAATTTAAAATAATTATTATTTTCTATGTATTTATTATTAATATTGTATTAGCGTTAGAATTACCTTGTACTTAAATTAAATGTTCAAAAGGTCAAGGAGCGTTAGGTCGGGAGATGTCTCATTAAGCCAATTTCGTACAAGCAAGGCTTATAATCTGGAGGTGCTCCCTCCAGCTTTTCTTCGTCTAGCAACAAAGTTCTTGATTTATTCAGTTTTCTAAAGATTCGGCTATAAGGGTATTTATCACATTTTCTAATAATAAGTCCAAATACAATTCTCCAATTAAATTTGTTTCCACGAATAAAGAACCTATAATTTTTTAGTTTTATATGTTGGTTGTTCTCTTCCTGAAAAACTTGTGGGTTGGTATTGTTCTAGTATCTACAATTGTTTAGTGCCAAATCCATTTTAAAAAAATCCTGCTTCGTCAGAAAAAGAAATATTAAAAAAAATAGAGTCTGCATTTGCCGTTTGAATCATTAATTCGCAGAACCTTCTGTCATAATCATCCTTAGCAAGCCGTTGAAAAGCTGTATTTTGTAGGGAATGGATTAATTGAGGCATGACGTTTTATGCACAGAGCCGAAAGAAAAATTTGTTAACCAGTTAACCTTGAGAAATTTATGAACTAAATCCAACACATACCTAATATTCTTATCGGGATGTCTCTGATGAAAAACATGAGTAGTTCTGCGTGCGCCACGTTTTTCTTTCCCATAAATTTATATTATTTCAATTCTTCCTTGTAAAGAATAAAACATCGTCGAAATTTGATGGTCAGTTTTTAACGCAACTACTACCTACTAATAATAAATTTGTTACATTTACACTCACAGATATCTTTCGCATAAATATTTAAGGATTTTGTCTCACTTCTATCTCTGTAATTATTCTCATGCTTTTTTGTAATTACAAATAAAAATATTATTTTTTTACGATTTCTAGGTCAATACTCTGTAACAAATAATCTGACTTAAAAAAATAATGTTTTCAAAAGATTGGCAAAAAGAGGTTTCAGATGATACCCCTGTGTATTTAAACTTTTAGAAGTGATATTCACCCCCGGTTAAGGGTTGGAATGCAGGGTGACTAATACGTATAAAATGTGTCCCCCGTAAATATAAATTAAAATGTTATTTTTCCCTTTTCCTTTAAATATACTTTATAAGTTATTTTGGGTGACTAGTTTTGAAATGAAAGCCAGGTATATATTATGGACCAAGTGATTAATTGGACACTACTCCAGGGCTTTTGGAAAAATGATTTGACAAAAGCATAATATCTATTTAAATCATTAAATGGCCCATACATAAAGTCAAAGTAAAAAATAACATGCTTTATTGCCTTTTTTTCTCACATGCAAACATCAACAAAATTTAAAACACAAGTAACATAAAACTTCTTTGTTTTGTAGACCATCTTCCCTATGATTAAAACCAAACAATTTTAATAATAAGGTTAATAATTTGTACTTATTTTGAGAGGGTTCTACATTTAGAAACTACTAGTTCTTAGCTGTTAAAAGTCAAATTAAAAATATAAGACAAATAACACAAAATGGTAGGTAAACAAAAATAAGGAACACGATGTAGTGAGCAGTGAAGCAATTGGAGTCAGCAGTCAGTCATCGCAGGGCCTTTGTCCTCCCCTGGCAGTGGCAGATTCAAGGGGGGCTCAACTCCCCCCTCCCAAGCATTTATTTTGCTAAAACCTACCTTCAGCGGGACCAAGTCTCCCACCCCTCGATTATCACAGCAGTATTCATAATGCCCAGGCAGTTTGATAAATAATGAAGTTTAGATAATATCACTTGGCCCGACGTAGCTTGCCATTATTCATAATGCCCGAGCATTACAAATAATGCCCTCATTAATCACTCCTATCTTGGCGCACGCTAGGCGAGTCAGCTTATTTGACATATTTATCTTGAAATTGTTTTAATTTGGTAATATTCACATCACTTAAATTTTTAGATTTTTTTCAAATCCATTTTAACATTATCATTCATGTGCGAAAATTATATGGCAACAAATTGTTCTAAAAATACATTATTTTCGGATTTAATATGATAAGCTAGTTTTTGGTGTTTTATACATTTTTTCATTTATGATATTTTTGATATTTTTGAGGTTTATGACATTTTTGACGTTTCATTTATTCCTGGTATTTCTGATATTTTTCTATTTTTTCACATTTTTGACATATTGACATATTGTTTTTTGGCTATTTTTGGGTCTCGTTTGCATTTACGGTGATGTTGGTATTTTCACTCATATTTTTATTTTGACGGTTTTTTTTTATTTTTCTCGTTTTATGTTTTTGACACAATAACTTTGATAATTTTGTGAAATTTTATATTATTGTGATGTTTTGGTGTATTTAATATTCTTAACCTTTGAAGGTTTATACTTTTTTTCAGTTTTTGGAATATATTGTTACTTTATAGGTCTTAACTATCATTTGAAAATTTCAACATTTTCTAATTTTAAAGATATTGCCTGCACTAAATCTGATGTGACCCCACGCCCTCACTACTGGCAAACATTTAAGAACAGATTCAATTTATCACCTCTCATGGAATGAATAAATACTCCACATTCCATTTATCGGCTACGTGATGATCGCTAAGTGATTAATTCATTTCAGGAGAAGTGAATGTATACCAACTTTGGCGCCTGCATCTTTTTTGTTGCTTAAAAATTGCTGACACCTATCGTCTTCCTGCAATAACAGAGTCTTCGTATAATGACACCTCAAATCTCAATAAATTTAAGGAACTAAGATTATAATTCTCATATCTGTATTATTTTCGGTTCCCAAATTAGTCATTTTTTCTTGAAACATTCATCGCTTCCCCCTATCGTATACCTGAATGTTCACAATTTGATAAAACTCTATTGATTTTAGAAGAGTATGTATATCAAGATTCACACCAGTATTACTTTCTATTTCGGATATATTAAATTCTTTCTAAAACAATACTAACCCCTTTTTCATCCATTTTGACAAAATAGCGACTCACATATTACTTCATTTAATGAAGGACTCAACCTCTTAATTCTTTACTTCAGTTTCCGGAAAAATAGTAACTTTTTGGAAAAAAATATTTCCCCTCCTAATACCCATGAATTAATTAATTTTTTGCAGAATGACCATACTCATAATTATTTGTCTGGAGAGAGAAGTATATACACCAATTTTAACGTCTTGTTAACCTTGTTAAAACCTACTCTCATACATATCAAATATACAAAAAAATCATAAAAATAGGTCGAGCCTTTTCGGGGGAGTTCGACCACAAACACCGTGACATGAGATTTTGTCCAAATTTTATTTTTATTTATATTTAAGAATTTATTAAATAATTTTTAAAATTTTGGAACCTAAACTTTTGATGACTCTTTGTTTCTTTCCTCAGGGATTGGGTTCGGGGTTAATGTATCTATTTAATTCAACTATTGATTCACTTATAACACATATGTGTTAGTTTATCAACAACATTTATTGAAACCTAATTTTCTCAGACTATTAATATGTTATTATTTAATCATTGCCACTGTACTGAACTCATAACTATAATTTATTATGACATTAGACTGTTTTTAAATTATATTTACCAATCAATTTTTTTTTCTGGATATGGACATGAAATATATTTTACAACCTATTGTCGTTCCTGTCAAATATACATAAAAAATCATGAAAATCGGTGGAGCCGTTTTACGTATTAGATATGCCTTTGCTTTAAATACTGCTACTATATAAACCGCGATTACTCTAAAACGCATATTCTAACATTCATGAAAGTCATAATAAATATTTGTTCAAATCGGATTTTTGAAAAGTAGTATTTTCAGTATTCATGCCATATTTATTTTCTATTTGAAATCTGAAAAAAATAATTATCATTGTTAGGTTTTCTATTATACGAAAGTTATGTATTTCTGCAACAAATTATTAAAGGTGAAGTAGTAACGTAGTTTTGATAAACATTTACGACTATAATTCAAGATTTAAAGTGATATTTATTAAGAAATAAATAATAGTGTCTTTCAAGCTCATTTAACCACGGTCAATAAACAGAGAGAGGATGTTTGTTTCCACAATGTGCCCTACTTTGATTTTGCCCTTAGGTATATTCAGGCAGCCCCAATTATATAAATAAATTCCTAACAACTAAAATTAACCCATCTACAATCTTAAATCCCACCCAAAATCGAAAAAGTTGAATATTTTCATAAAATAGCATAACCCATGAAATCGAAATTTGCAATAAAGACCCAAAACCTTATTAAACGACTGAATAATTTTACATTTAATTAGATCATTGAGTTCTCTAAAATACAAATTACTATTATGAAAATTTGTAAAATTAAATTAAAAAATATATCGCTTATCTTTAGCCACAGCCAACTTCAATATGAGATGTAATAGAGATGCTCTCACAGATCATACAAAGAGAAGATGCTCTGTCACGCATTCTCGATTTCACAAGAAGTAGAAGAAGAAGACCTGATAACAAGTTACCGTTCAAATTCACAGCGTTGCTGAAATTTGGAGATTACAACGACGAACGTACAACCCGAAGGTTAGAACTCACTTGTTGTATCACCCTTAGGCAACACTAGCTCCCGTGGTGAACCCTTGAACTATATGGACGACTTGAGGATAATTTAGATGCGTTCAAGCCTCCACTAAAATTTTGCTGATTAATCCATAAATATTCTCAAATAAAAATATATAAGGGGACTACGTATATCGTATACCTGCTTCTGAGGCCACAACGATACCTTTATTCATCCGCGTAGTTGATAACTGATCCCTGTCGGGATCGATGGTAAAATGACGACGTTTCGGCAGAGTCACATCTGCCCTCTTCAGGTCGGTTCGCATAATTCTCGTAGCCTTCTGCTTTCGATTCTAGTTACTCGAATACTCGAGTATTCGAGGGTGATGGGCAGATGTGACTCTGCCGAAACTTCGTCATTTTACCATCGATCCCGGCAGGGATCAGTTATCCACTACGCGGATGAATTCCCGAAAACCATCTAATACATTTAGTGCCCGCGAAAACTTAAAAACAAATATATATATATATCATTTAAATTGCAGGACTATTTTAAAATCTATCTCTCTAACAGCAAGTCTATTTTTATTCCTTTGAAAACATGTTTTGATATTACGAAAAATATTGTTGTCACCCCAAATATCTCAAAGGAATTCAATAAAGTACAACGAAGATAAATTCGGCAGATCATATATCGAAAATCCAACACTGCTGTTGACTACTAAAATGCAGAAGTGTATTTCCAAAGCCATTGAGAACACAGTCATAAATTTAACTGACAGTAGGCTATTAAGGCTCGGTAATAACGTCCTGCTGATGTGTTGTCGCACATGACGATTCCTGCTGCATGAACGGCAGCAGCAGTAGCAACACGACCAACACAACGGAGATTCCCACTTGTACACGTCAAAATTCAGGAAATCAATGGCGTAACACACAATTAATTAAAGACTAGAAATTAGATACAATATATGAAGAATTTAATACTTTATAATTTCGTATAAGCATGTATGCAATATAATTATAAAAAAAAGAGATCTTCGTGAATTAACTAAATGTAATTCTTGCAGCAAAATCATTATTGATCTAGTTGAGCATGATTTTGGTTAACATCTTGACGAATGAGTATTATTATTCAACTGATTTATTAAACCTCTTGAACACATTGTAGTTCTCCACTATTGCTTGTAAAACATATGTGAGGAATTCTTCAACAAGAACCATTTTATTTCTCTGTTTTTTTGGTGAGCTACATAAGCTGAGGTATAAAAAGGGTCCATTAAGCTATAAAAAGTTTTCTGCAAGGTATTCCCTCCTGATATCAATATTTGTATATTCCCCTTGTCAGCTGACAATTTTTGTCGCTAGCATCCAGTACAGAAACCAATTCAATCATTTATTACGTCGTAAAATTAATGTTTAAAAACAAATACAAACTATTAGACCCACATTTCGAAAAAACCCTTTTAGAAATATATAGAAACATCTACATTCTACTACTTTTACTTTTATGTAAGATTTCTACTATTCCAAATAGATTCAATATATTCAAATTCAAGTCGAGAAATCAGAAGAAGAAATTAAAACATGGTATAATGAACTAGAAATTTTATTAAAAACAAGAAAACCTTATGAGGTGAGGTTGATTAGGGAAAAGTCGAGAATATCGTAGTAGAATCTGCTAATTGCAGACACTTTATTTAAACCACCCAAAAATGTTATATACATAAACGTCCCCAGTACACAATGCCAACAGAACCGTAAGGAATCAAATATGCTATGTGCTTATTAACCAAATAGAGATGACACTTGGAACAAGCTCAAAGATATAATTTTAGAGGTAACTAACAACAATATAAAGTCGATTCCTATGAAAAAGAGTACAGAATGTATGACTTATGAAATTCTAAACTTAATGTATAATAGACGAGAAGTTGAAAATAACCAGAAATTATAAAAAAATAAATAATGAATTAAGAAACAAAACAAACGTAGCCAAGGAAAACTCGATTAGACAGAAATATGGAGAAATTGAGCTTGAACGTATGAAGACATGCATATCTTAAAGACAAAAAGATAACACACAATAATAAGAGAAGGATTTTGCGAAAAACGCTGACGGCAGAATAATTTGTGATAAGGAACAGAAATTACAACAATGAGAAAGGTACATTCAGAAAATGCTCACGGATGAAAGACGACATCTAGACACCAATGATGATTATATAGAAGATCATCATCCTCGTAGTTTACATGCTATTAATCAACAGAAACACCAAAGAACACAGGGCTCTGACCAGGTAAACTTAGAGGTGATTCAATTTAAGTCAGGTCGCCAAGAATGAGTTCAATCAATTTTTATACCCCTATCCAAGGATATTTAACGCATACAAACTTATAAGCCTAATGAGTCACGTTCTCAAAATACTACTAAAAGTCATACTCAGGAGAATATATAAAAAAGCGAATCTGTTATCAGCCGAGAACAATTTGGGTTTCGATTGGTTTGGGTACAAGAAAAGCTTTATTTTATCTAGAGGTCCTAGCACAGAGCAGAAAGATTTACATATTTGTTTCATTGACTTTGAAATGGTGTTTAACCGAATGCGTCATGACATTAAGTTTTTATATTCTTGAAGGGCATTGGGCTGGATAATATGGATTTGAGAATCCTTAGGAATCTGTACTGGCACGAATCAGAAAAAATATAATTTGATAATACCTTGCCATTGAAAAAGATTAGTATTTGTAAGGGAGTAACGCCGGGGTGTGTTCTGTCTTCCACACTTTTGAATATATACTCGGAATACTTTACGAATAGGAAAACCCTGGTAAAACTTGAAAAGCGTTATTAAAAGTATACTGTGGCATCATAATATTTATGGTGTTTCATTTGAAGTAATTGAAAAAAATGTTTTTTTTATAAGTTCACTCAACTTGTTTAGTATAACAGTTACAAAACACTAGTGTGGCATCAATTTTCGGTATTTTAAATTATCTCCTATATACAGGACGTTAAATTTATTTCAAAAATGGTAAATTATAAATATGGGACGGTCAAATATTATGTGAGCCTAATTTTATTAATTTTATACCCTTGCATAAGCAAGAATAAAGAAATCGCACACTCCCTCCCACTAAAAGGTATGATGTAAGATTTTTTAACGATTTCGTAAAAAAAACTTGCAAACACATTAAACGAACAAACGAGTGTCTTAAGGTACGATTCTGATCTATGCGGCAGCCGGCAACAGGCATTGCAGTTGCTTCGCAGCATTACGAACTTTTCTTCGATGTACAGCATGAATAATCAAATGTTGCAAATTTTACTGCAAGAAGAACAAGACAAGTGGTTTTTGTTCCCAAGAAGTATCGTAAATCGTACCGAAAACATAGGTATTTAATAAATAATATAAATATACTTAGTGGTTTTATTAAGAGATCTCTTTCAAAATATTTTCTTTAATACGTGCATCCCAATAATTATGATTTTTGCTATAATATAAACAGGGATTTTTTCTGTGTTCTTTGGGAATAACACCAGATAAACTTGAAAGTCTGTATATTTCAAAAAATTCAAACGTTTCAAGATCTAAATCAGACCCAGTTTTCAATGGTATTAACACAAATGAACAAGAAATTAAAAAATTGAAAGGATTCGTAAAAAAAAATGTAGTAATCACAATTGTACATTAACGTTTGACAGTCAAACTGATGTGCCTAAGGAATTTACTGCAAATTTGATATATACGGGGTAGCACTAAAAATTCTAAAGATGTGAAATAATAAAGCTTCTTTCAAATTAGAAGAATCTGACAAGTATATCTTTAGAATTTCATGCGGCGTTCCCAGAAAACAAATAAACAGGGGTATCTAGACACTAATTTAATAAAATTTTCGCTTTTTTGCCCTGACAACACGACTATAATGTCTAACTGCAACGGCAGTACCGTGATTGTACGGTAGTGCAGTCTGCCGCTTCGCAGCAAAACAGGAGACGTCCTGTCGCACGGCAGTTGCAGTCGTATGTCGTAATCAGTCTCATAAAAGTTATTACTGCAAAGTAATGCCGTCTGCTGCCGCGGCACATGCTGTTACCGTCCGCCGTTGCCGTTTACCGCCTGCCGCGTGGATCCGAATCGTACCTTTAAAGGCAATCGGCGTTATATTTTAGCTATTTCAAGGAAAAGGAATTCGAAATAACCGTAGTAACAATAGTTTTATTACTTTATATTATAAGCAATTTTCTCAAAACATTATTTTTTGCAAATTTGATTTCTTATGTAAAATTTGAAATATCCCCTCACCCCCATTGTCATTGAAAGTAAGGATACATTCTAACCCAGGTTCCTAAGCCTGTTTACGTTATACATTAACACACGCTAGGGTGTACCATTTAAAAATGTATAGCTTTTGTTCTGTTTATATTAATGAACCACCGTATATAGTTTAGAATAATTTTAAATTAATATTACCCGGTGGCTTAGTAGGAAAATGTTTCAGCTCCCAGAATTTTATAAATATTGGATCTTGATAAGAGGTCTTCACCCGAAATCGTAACCCCAGGTTTTTTTCAATTAATAAAAAATTGTAACAAAATTCTGCGTCTGACGTAAACGGCAAAAATCTGGGAAATCGACATTTGCCCCTTACCAACCGCACTGAGGCAGCATGGTAAGGTATGTCTCAAAGACTATGTAAAATTCTACACATTTTCTCTTCTTCTCAACTTCGAGCCAATTTTTTCCACAAAAAGACCTTAAGCTCTTCTTCTGTTTTTTTAGCTACAATTAAATACTTCGGTCGATGCCAAGCGAAAGTGAAAATATTTTGGGAAGTACATTGATGAGTTGTACTTCGCAACTTTTCTGTTCGAATTGGCACCGACTTCAGAAAAAGTATTAAATTGTAGCTAAAAATTATTTCATACTTTTTAGTTAATTTTGTTTTGAAGTCGGTTTTTGTTTTTTTTAATGTATTTATTTTACAATTTTTACTGATGCAAGAGCTTAATTGGATGCAGTTTTCAATTCTAATAAACTTTCTCGATATTGTCTAACATAAGGTATTTTACTTTCATTTATTAGCTACACCAACCTCGTTTTCTGTTGAATAGAATAACTTGTTTTGTATATGGATTTAGAAAATTTTGTATATGATTCTAACTTAGGTGGATCCACTATATTATAGACGATCTGAGTATCATCATTCTTTACGCCTGTTAATTATACTGACATTAATTTAATAGTCTCCCCTATGCGGAATCTTATAATAAATCGTTAAAAAGTTTTAATTGATGTAACACATTAGGACCTAGTTTTTAATTACAATTAACTTTGTCTGATAACAATTTGAGTTGTTATTAAAAATAAAAGTACTTAACGTAAACAAAATTTATATTCTTTATCAAACAGTATATGTTTCCGACCATGCAAATATTTTTATGACGAATATTTTTTCTCTAAATAATATTCATATGAACATTGTCCGTTTGAATTCAACTTATGAAGACACACTGTATATCGAAACCAACTGAGAACCTCTACCTTGAAGTTGATTAACGGACATTTATTTGGATTTATTTTCAATAAATTTTATTACAATTTTTAATAATACAACACAATTGGATACAGTTTTCATTTCTAATAAACTTTGCTTGATTACAATTTGAGATATTATAAAAAAATAAAGTTAAATTTTAAACAAAATTGATATATTTTTTGAAACCTAGTATATAGTTGGAACAGTTACAGAAATACTTATACAATTTTTTGTGCAATGGCATAGGTAGATACAGTTTTTAATTGTAATTACTTCTATTTGATAACAATTTTACATCTTAACAGAAATGTAGATATTTTATTTGTTAATAACAAATCCTCTTTCATGAGAAACCTTGTCTACATTTAAAAAAGTGACATGAAATGATTACTGTGTACCTTTTAGACCATGTAAATCTGTTTCTGAAAAATAACTTTTTCTCTTAAAAATTATTAATAAAAAAATAGTTTGTTTTATGAATACAGACTGTATATACATATTAACTGACATTTATTTTGATTAATTCATCTTATTTACAATTTCCCCAAGTTCCGAACAGTTAATACTCCATCTAAGCTTTCTGTATGAAAATGTCATTAAAAAAGTTTTTCCTGATTTTCTAAAAAACGGTACAAACAATGTTATTGAAAACAATATGGGACCACTTCGGGATACCCCAGAACTAATCCAGTTCCGTTTTATATTATACCCCAGGTTCCGAACAGAAAATCTTTCTATACTTTTAGTACCAGCGACTCCACCAGAGTTTACTGCATAAGAAAGTCGGTAAAGGAGTTTTTTCCGATTTTCTAAGAAACGGTATACGCTATGTAATTGAAAAAAATATGGGATCACTTCGGGATATCACGGAACTAACCCAATTTCTTTTTACCATCTGTCCCATGTTCCGAATAAAATTGTTTCCCAATTTTTCATAACGGCGACTCCATTAAGGCATAGAATATAAGAAAATAGGTAATAAGTTTTTCCTCATTCATCCACTTTAGGATATCCTGAAACTATTCCAATTTGTTTTCAATTTGTCCCATGTTCCGAATAAATTTCTAAATTTTCAATTCGGCGACTCCACCAAGGCATAGAGTGTATGAGAATAGGTAAAATAGTTTTTGCCCATTTTCTAAGAAACATATATAGATATACAGATTCCTAAATATATTAGTCGTTTTTTATACATTTTTGTGTAGGTATTAGTTTTAATTAAATGATTGTAATTTGTAATAAGGAATTATATAAATGTTAAAATTCATATCCGCTTTTTATATGTTCCTATCATAAATGCCATGTCAACTTCAAAAAGCAAGCCTGACAGCTCAGAGATGACAAGCGATGGCTATCGTAATATACTAATGATGTTCACCCAAGTTGGAATCTCATAACTAGATTACTTTTTTCCCGTTTTTGTACTTTTGCTGACTTGACCATACAATGTACGGCATCACACACCCTCTAAAGCTAAACCCCAGATATATTACATATCAAAAGGGTTTAGCTCTGTGGGAGCCTTTGCCAGGTTCTCAGGCCCGTGGTTTGCGGCGTTACTGCAGTTCCCCATGAATTTTCTAACCGTCCGGGCTGTTCCTAACAGGACGGCTTTTTGCATCAGTTGGTAAAGATGTTCGTCCAGACCGAGGTATTTCAAATTGTTTAATAGATGTTTTGGGCCTACTCCTGTTGTTGACATAACAATTGGTACCGTTCGAGTGTTGTTCATGTCCCATTGTTTCTGTATTTGAAATTCTAAAACCCTATTTTTGGCTATTTTTTCAGCCTGTTTGATATTTATATTATTGTTGTTAGGGATTGCTATATCAATTAAGGTTGTTTTTCTAGAGACTTTATCTACCAAAACTATATCTGGTCTATTGTGAGCAACAGTCCAATCGGTCAATATCGTCCGGTCCCAGTATAGGTTGTAGTTGTTATTTTCTAAAATAGATTCTGGTTTGTATATATAATAGGGTGTTCTTACCGACTGCGATAGCTCAAATTTAAGCGCTAGCTCCTGGTGCAGTATTTTTGCCATCTTTGTATTCAGTTGCAGCGAACGCTTGGCAACCTCCTGTGATATGCTGGATAGATTCAGATGTTTGGCAACCATATCTGCATCGGTCGTTGTTGATAGAAGGGTCTTTAACGATGTACTTTAGATAGTTCTTAGTTGGAATTACTTGATCTTGGATATAAAGTCTTCCGTTTCAGGAAACATATGATCTGAGATCAACCAGTAGTTCGACGCTGAACTGTCGACATAATCTTGGTTGACGTCATTTATATGTCTTCCATGAAGCGGCTTCTCTTTCCATTTGAGCAGTTTCTGATCAGTTGTCTGGTGGTATACTTGAACTTGTTGTTCTGTCAGGCGCAGAGGTGTTGAGTCATCAACCTGACATATCTGTGTAGATCAGAAAATTCTGCGAGTTTCTGGAAATGATTACGCAAATTAGAAATTTGTTGATCAGGTAACTTGTCTATATCTGCCAATCCTCTTCCTCCTTCATACCGTGACAACGTTGTACGTTCGACAGAGCTCTTTGGATGGTGATTTTGAGCTTTTGTTAGTAGAATTAGAACTTTCTGTTGTAGTTGTTCAATGTCAGTCTTGCACCATTTAACTATTCCGAATGAGTAACTGAGTACTAAGCACGCATAGGTGTTAATAGCCTGAAACAGATTTTTACTGTTAAGCTTATTTTTCAACAGTCATCTTAACCTTCCATAGAAATCTGTTGATAGGTCCTTTTTCATGGTGGAATGATCAATTCGTTGAGATTCCTTTATTCCAATGTATTTGTAAGTATGGCTTTCCCCCATGGATTCAATTGAGGTGCCATCTCTCATTTCGTAGGGCCTCTGCTGTATTTTTCCTTTTACTATATTGATAATTCGGCATTTTGAGAATATCATGCAGCTGTTGTTTCGTAGCTGCCATCAACTTTAATTCGTCCATGTATAACAAATGGTTTATCTTTATTGCTTGTACGTTGTTGTGTTTGAGACTGAACCCAAAGTTAGTCGCGTTCTGTTTGTGTGAGAGTGGGTTCATGGCAAGGCAGAACCACAGCGAGCTAAGAGAGTCTCCCTGGAATATACCCTTTCTGATTGGGATAGAGTCGGTTTGTATGGAACAGTCGGCTTCATTCAGAAAGATTTTGGTTTGCCAGGTAGTCATGACATATTCTAAAAAGTTAACAATACAAATATTTACTTTATAGAGTTTCAGCACCTGAATGAGCCAATGATGTGGAACTGAATCAAAGGCCTTTTTCTTGTCCACATATGCCATGTAGAGATTTCGTCGTTTGGCGTGGGCTTAATAACAGACAACGGAATCAATTATTAGTTGTTCTTTACACCCAATGCCTGCACGCATCAATTACTCTAACGAAGATTACTTCAGTATGGTTATGATTTATGGAGACAGTAATACAGTATTCTCATGAATTGTGACACATTTACTGCTAGATATCCGGAGAAGCAGAGGCCATCAGAGAAAATAATTAAACGAATAATAAAGAATTTTAAGAACTTCAGACCAGTCAAATCAACAACTAAGGAAATGTTGTTGATGACGCCAATAATGAAACTTCAACTTTGGCTTGCTTTCAAGCGTATCCGAAAGTAAGTATTAGGCAAACAGTACCAGAATTGGGATTTTCTAACAGCTCTATTCATAGTATATTGAAAAAGCACAAATCTAATCAGTACTCCTTTTCTTTAGTGTAAAATCTTGAACAAACTGATTTTCCGAGACGCGTAAAATGCCGTGAATTTATTTTAACATAGTTCCAACGAAACCGTTTACTTTTGGACAATGTCATTTGGTCACATGAAGCAAAACTCACCAAAGTGGTCCTTTTAATAGGCAGAATTCCCATTACTGGAGAGACTCTAATCCTCATGAGTTCCGATGTAGAAATTTCCAAGAGAGTTGGCAGTTTAATGTTTATTGTGCGGTATGAAACGACGGAGTGGTAAAACTATATTTTTGTAACAAAAATTTAAATGGTAAAATTATAAAAATGTTTTATATTTTACTTTATACCCTACTTTTTAATTTTTATAGGTGAAGGTTATTTCAATATTTTACGAGATTTTGAAGCCATGTATCTGAAAAAAATTACCACAGGCCAATTATCGGGAATTATTTTACCAGCATAACGATGCACCTCGCTACAATGGCTACTTAGTGGACAACTATTTGGAAGAGGTTTTCGTTGACCAATGGATTGTAAATAACGAACCTTTTCTATGGATTATTTTGTATGAGGTGCAATAAAAAATAAAGTTTATGATAGTCCTTTAACGACCAAAGAGGATTGTATACGAGTGGAATGCATTCAGAAATTTAGAGCCTAAAGCAATAAGAATTATTTTGCATTTGATATTTTCCAAGTAAACAACATTTATTACTTTTAGATATTTTATAATAATTCTTGATTTGACTGATCCGAAATTCTCTACGTAGACATTCCAAAAAACGTTTTTAAAACAGGTTGTTTAGCGAAAATTGAGGATTACCCGCAGAGTTAAACGTCAAACTATCTACTCCGCAGAACTACATCTGTCATTTTTTACATAATTTAAGAGATAACATGTGGTTAATAGAATGTAACTGTAATTTAAAGTAGCATCGAAATATCCAATAACATACAGGGTGTTCTATTTGATATAAGAAAGTTGTGGTGGACTTCTAGTATGACCGGAAGTGTAACAGTTTTAAAAATATTTTAGTCAAATACAACGTATCGGCTTGCATATGTTGCCAAATTTCCAAAATTTTAATATCGATATTTTTTGAGTTACAGGTTGATTATAGTCATGTTTTTATTACAATCACCTAATTAAAAATAATTTGTGTGTACAAATCATATCTTTCTATGCCAAAAACCTTTTAAAATACGTCTTTTGAATAATGTTAGGGGAAGTGATGGTTCAGTGATGGCTCTGTTGTATTCGAAGTTGAATGTTGAAGTACAGACTTTAAAATTGAATTTACATACAGTAAAACAAATCCGCAAGAAAATTAAACGACAAATGAATTTACTCAAAGGTTTGATAATCACTATGTTCATTTCACTTGGTTGTAAAATTAATTCGTCGTAAAATGGGAGCATTGTAAACTTCACATAAAATAAAACGCTCTCGAAAGAAAATCACATTTGCCAGAAAACATTTAAAGCCATGAAATTATAATTCTGGTCAGTACTTTGCCTCATATAATTGAAACTTTTGCCGAGTTTTAGAGTTTTAACGTGTTTTAAACTATAAATATGAGCGATTGAAAAATGGACATTTTTTCAAATAACCCAATCCAGTCGGCTAGATGAACCTATCATTTAGTAGCTATTAAAAATATGATAACAAACTTATTTTTGACACTAAAAATTTTGTCTTCTAATTGTTATTTGTGGCATATTGATTATTTTTATGTTTTCTAAAGAATAACATCACAATTGAGATAAAAAGCTGTATATTGAACGAAAAAACCAAAGGTTTCAAAGTCGATTCTGATTTCGTTGTCAATGGCTTTATATCTATTGAAAATTTAAATTGCAATTTTTTTTTCATTTTGCAATTTACATTTCAATACATATAAAGCCATTGACAATGAAGTCAGAATCGACTTTGAAACGTTTGTTTTTTTCGTTCAATATACAGCTTTTTTATTTCAATTGTGGTGCTATTCCCAAGAAAACATAAAAATAACTAAAAAATTTTATTCGGTTGCTGAAAACTGCCAGTTGTGATTTTTACAACGTTATAATTAATTAAGGAATAAAAATTTGTTGATATCATTTTTCATGTGTAATGCTATATTCCTTCTTCAAGAAAAAAAAATGAAACAACTGTGGATTTTTTTTCGAAAATCTACGAATTTGAACGCAGACCGCATTAGAACGGCGGGCTTTTTGTCAAATCATCCGTGCCGGCAAACTTAAAGGCGTTTCAGAAACTCATATAATAAATAGGCGTCGACTCCTGTTATCGTATTCTTAAAATCGGAAAACCCAGGAATAAATCTCCCCGATGTCTAACCATCTTTTCGAAGGCTCACATATAAAATAACAAATGTTTATCATGCGGAAGATTTGGACACAAATTCCAGAATTGCTTCCACGACTATACTATTATACCACGAAAGTATTAGGTTAACTTTTGATCTAGAGCAAGAGTTTACGTCAAGCTCTGTGCTTCTCCTCACGGGTTTCTGATCTCAGACAACACATCAGCAGGACATCATTACGGGACCGCAATAGCCTGCTGTCAGTTAAATTAATGGTAGTGTGCACAATTGTGTAACAGCACAGGATTTAATTCAACAATTTAGTTATCTGTGATGTTGTCTTAAGAAACAATCTCGACTATGTCTAAGTGTTCCTTCCTTGTTCTAAGAGCAATATCTAATAGTAATAATACTATGCAGTTTATACTGGATGAATAAATTATATCAATAAATAGCTGTTTCTTTTTTTATCTCTGTATGTGATAAACATAGGTACACTATTATTAAATGTGAAAAGTATGTTAGAAATAAAAATATTGAAACAACATATATAAGGAATGTTTGTTCCTTTGTTGTTCGAGTACAGTGTCATTAGTCATTAGTAAGATATATATATATATATAGGTTAGATTGTAGTGCTTCCTGTATGGAACAATGTAATTTTCTTTGTTGTATCCGGTGTACATCCGTTTCTCGGTTTGTGCTCTGAAAAGAAAATTTTACCTGATGTTTCACCAAAATCTCATTTGGCATTTTCGAAGCTGAAAATCTGAAAACAGCTTCTGGTTCAGTTACAAATAAAAATCTTCCATGTTAAAAAAATGAAGATCGAGTAGCAAGTCCCACAAACATAGAGTGTTGTATGTGAGAAAAGTAAACTGAAGCATTTTCAAATACAGGTTTGCTGTAAATGAAAAATTCTTAATAATTAAAATACAAGTCCAAAGGAACAATCTTTATACTAGTGGAAACCTTGTTTCAAAGTTTCGGCGACTTATTGAAGAAAGTTTTGTTCGCAGTTTAAGTAAGTCTACCAATAGAGGTAGTAGAGAACTCAGCATACCCCAATCAACTGTCTGGAAATTCTGAGTACCGAGATCTCCTGATCTCACCCAATGTGACTACTTCTTATGGGGTTATGTGACGGGAGCTGTTTACACCCCACCTATACCAACAACTCTGAACTATCTACGGAACCATATCACAGCTGCCGTGCACTCAGTAACAGTATACTTATATTTATAAATAAATTCTACCGGTCTTAGTCTCTGAGAAAGTCTCATAACACATGAATACATATTTAGTTGTGATCTTGACATCTGCAGTCAGAAATACCCTAAACATCAATTTTTATCGTAAGGATTCTTGCAGAAAACCAAAATAAATTCCATTTAAAAGGCAAACATCCTCTCAACGTCTTCAACTTGTTGAATAAGAAAGGACTCAATAGTTTATTTGAAACGAACAGAGCGCACTGTCGAATGAATAAATGCGGAAGGAAATTCCACATTACCTTTTGTTGGTAAATAATTTATGAAAACTCGCGTTTCCTCAAGGGACTAACAAAGTGAATTTAAGAGACATTGTTAAATTGCTGAAATGGCGTCATACGATCTTTTTATATGCTTCGTTCTTCCAAATAGAATTCCAACATTTTATTACCACAAGATGATTACAACTTGTTTTGTAGGCTTTATATTAAAGCTCACTTAATCGAATAATAACAATTGGATAAGTGTAAAGCTGCCCATCATATTTTAACAGGAGTTTAATAGAAACAACAAAAATGTATTTTCAACCAGAAAATATTGAAGTGAAGCCCTATATAATCTCTTTTTGGATCAGTAGTCTGAAAGTTAAAGGGGAGAATGTGTGTAAGTTTAAATAATAAATTATTAAATCTTTTAATCAAATTATTTTAAAAATACAAATAAAACGTATTTGTATTTTTATTATGACGTTTTTCATTTGATACATTACCTTACGGGTGAACATTAATAACAAAAAAAATCTTAGTTTGCATTGAAGTTTATAAATGACTTTTCTTAATGGGTCGAATTTTTTATATTTTTTAAATTATTTAATATACTATTTAATCATATGAAACAAAGATACTTGTATTCCTCAACCGTATTACTACAATACATTAAAGGCTTGTCGGAAAAACTTCAACGTACAGGACACGGGTATGGAATCTAAATTATTTTCACCAGCAACAACACCTTGAGGAGCATCATCATAAAAACAAAGCCGGATAATCCTACAGTACCAAAAAAACTGTATATACCGCATACCCTGTGAATGAGGCAATCTCGGCATTGGGAAGACTAAGCAACCACTGGACAGCAGGGTTAAGGAACACCACATAGCTACTCAAAAGAGAGAACAATGTAATTTTCTTTGTTGTATGCAGGAAATATGACATATGTTCAGCCAGGAAGAAACCGAAAACCCGCACCAAGGGTAAAATGTAGCAATACAATGTAAGCGTCCCATTTGAGAGAATTGTCATTGGTGTCGTCGGTATATTTCTCGAGTCTGAGAGGGGGAACAATTACATTCTGGTCGCAATGGATTACTACAGCAAATGGTCTGAGACATATACGCTACTCAAACAGGAGGCAACAACTGTGGCGACAGTGCTTGCCTAACTTTGAATCCAGTGTATAGGAATCAAGAAAACGAGAGTCACTCCAACAGTCAGACGGAACAAAATCTCTCCAAGGTCGTCAGTAATTAGCAGCATGGGATAAGAATATTCTCCTATTGCTGTGACTGACTCCAGCCAGGGTACTCTAACAAAGTCTGGATTAGCTAATCACTCATGAACTGGTATCATCAATTGGGACCAGGCAATGGTAATTCACAAGGAAGAGCACTGGTATAAAAGAAAATTCATAGAGACATCAAACATATATAGACGCGAGATGTAAGACCGACATCTAGGATTTTCGAGAGGAATGACACCTCGAAGAGAATATCAGCATACATAATCTCTAATGAGAATATAATCCAAATCTAACATCCAAATTAAAACCGTTTGGAGACCTCTTCTGGAGCCACTGCCGCTAGGCATCACCGACAACCAGTCGCCAGATACGGCGACGCTAATTGGACGAGACAGGGGATTAAGCGAGCCAATGAGCATGACTGGTTAAGGGTATAAATACCAGGGATAATCTGAATTTTCCATCATTCACCTGATGACGATAGCAGATCCAAAGCTTTTGTGACGTTGTGAGATCAATCATTTCAAGATGATGGAAGTTCAATGAAACGTCTAGAATCGATGTTTTATATTTTTGTTAACATCTTTTGAACAAATGATTTTAAAAATACGAAAAATATAAGTATATAGGCTATGTATGTTCTAGCGCAAAATCGACCAAAATTACATGTAATTTCCCATAAGAGATTCTAAGGTTAAATTCGCCGAAAATTTACCTCGATAACCTTGAAATCGGTTTAGGGGTGAGAAACGGTGCAATTAGTGCCATTTTCGCTTAACGTGAAGGTGTAAACGGCATATTAGGGGTGCATTCATCATATTTAAGGCCCTTTTGGCAATTGACGGGGCTGAAATTCGATTGGGAGTGACATTTGTTCTGCGATCGTGGGGGCCGCGTTCTCGGACCGAAGCGAAGCGACCAGGACTGCGGGGAATTAGGGCTGCTGTGACACATCATAGAGATTAACTGTTACCATGGGGGCCCTGGCTGCTGTGACGTGTTGAAGACGGTTGACTAGGGCTCCGATGAGGCCCCAGTGCTGCTGTGAAGATGGATGGGGGCCGCGTATAGGTTAGGATGCTGATGACAGGCTGTGATGTAATGGAGGTTATGTACAATTGGGTAGGGCTGCTGTGACGTGGATGGGGGCCCGCGTAGAGGTTAGGTTATGTCGTTATTAGAGGTTAGGTTTCGCGGAGTGGGCATATAGGTTAGATAGCTAACAGGTAGGCCATAGAGTTGGGGCGTTGACGTATGGCACGGAACGTTAGTATGGGGCGTTGTCGTATGGCATAGAACGATGGCACGGAACATTCACAGCTGACAGGTAGGCCATAGAGTCAGAGGTACGGAACACCAGTGATAGCGCACGTATTGTACTACAGACTTAATGACGTAATAGATAAGTAGTTACCCCTTGAAGCGCTCTCATTGTTTAATTACCACGTGCTCAGCCATACCAAGCTCTCATTGGTCAATAGTCACTACCACATGATCTGTTCAATCGCGCCAAATTTCAATGATGTACAAAATAATTTATATATTTATATTACAAAAACCGACGCAGTGATGGGGAATCGAATCCCAGTCCACCGGTTTCATATTTAAGCACGTAGCATATGCGCCAACAAGGCGACCTTACTTACTCTTTCTATCAGTTGATAGTATCTTGAATAAATCTTGATTAAAAACGAGTTTAAGACGCGTAGTAATAATATCAGTGAGGTTGGAGACACGATGACCTTGCCGAAATTCACAACCGGACAAAGGTCAAACATTTTGTGTGTAGAAGACTATCGTCACAGAGCTATGGTTGGCTAAAATACGTATTAATCAATATACATGTGGATAGATGGCGTGTAAAAACATTATATGTAGTGATAAAAAAAGATACAGGATGTCTCGGAAAAATATGTCCCATAACCAGAATAATACAGGGTATGTTCACAACAGCATGTTGTTTATGAAATTTTTGAAAATAGATACAGGATTATTGATTCGGGATTTAGATGTGGAAATTCGGGATAATAGAAACGGGAATGTGGGAATTAGATACAGGAATTTGGGGAGTTGATATGCTGGATACGAGAATAAATTATTATATATATATATATATATATATATATATATATATATATGATTGTTGGTCGGTATATTTATTACATGTGATATGTTTGTATCTGTACTGGAAATGAAACAATTTTAGAATAAAGGAAGGATCAAGGAGAAGACGATCATAGTTTCTCGTCAACAATTGGCGGATGCAGCTCTGTAAAAATGACTTTACTTAAATCAATTTGTGCTATTGACATTAATTTTGGAAAACATCTTGTATGTTAATATACCTAATGGAACAAAGGGTATGGGTGTTTGTACCATGGTCGGCGAATGCGCAGATCCCTCCGACTACACGTTGATGCGTCAGGAACGAGTAAACGATGGGCAGCTACCTGTGTGTTATGCTCATCTGCCAAACAGCACGGAAATATTCAAGCTGAAGCTGTTATTTTCAGACGGTACTGATGGTGACACTGATTGGATATGATGATAACCTACAGTTTGACATTTAACAGGAGTTACACAAGTTGCTAGTTTTAATTTCTACAATACTATCTGCTATCTCAGTATTATTAGTTAAATTTATTGTGAAATGTATAAGGAGGAAAATGAATAAAAACACATAATTCTAGACAATTCTCTCTTTATTTATGTAATATACTATCCATTAACCAATTATAAATTGTCAAAATATTTTCTCGTGCGCAGCGTACTGGTTCGTTGCACAGGCAGTGAAAACTGCATAGAGATTCGGAAGAGTTCAAGGTAACGGATTTCTTGTAGTTTTCCAAATTTATTAGATGATAATTTGGTTCGCCATCTACGTTGCGTAGTTTGCGCAGATTGCGGATTTTCAGCTCATGGAATAACTTGGAACATGAAAAGTCATATTTCTGCCCACCTCGCACATATATGTGTGCATGTGGTGAGAAAAATTCTCAAAATATCGTTCAAGGTATTCAGACTGTAGTGACCATCAGAATAGTAGAGTCCATGCAAACGGCTTTCTAAATATCTTATTTGTCTCTTGTCGGCTGGTGATAGAGAGTTGAACTGGTTGGGTGGTTTAAACAAGAACACACCTGTGCGTTTACTTGTCTTGATTACCAGTCCCTTTGAAACGAATCTTCCCTCGATATTGAAACCTTGGATGTCGACAACCGCAATTTCCATGGTGACTCGTCGGAAAGCTGAACCGAAACTGATTTGAGAAGCAGCAGCAGAGTGAACTACGACAGGTTTCGAACAATTTCGCTGAGTGGGAGAAATTTCATTATGCAGTCGTGGATAATTATGCAGAAGGCTCGGGTCTTATCTGGAAAGCCCGTCTGGCTTTCAATGTCCAGCCGAACATCTACAGTCGAGGATTTCATGGTGTCCTCGCGTCGGGAGCAATCGATGACGAATAGGTTATATGTCTTGAATGCCACTTAATCCAGAAGGGGGTGTTTGTCGGCACCAAAGCTAGGATAAAAGTCTGTATACCGTTTGTACGCCTCGCCATACTCGCTCTTTGAAAAATCTAGCTCACATCTTTCCATTGGCCAAAATTCGCTATTCAAATTTAGGCGAACATTGGAAATGTGAATATTGCCAAATTCCGTTGGATCTTCTTTGATGTTGCTATGGCGGTCGGTTTGGAAGGCTAAGATAACGTAACGGGACTCTCCACGGCGGCACACGTTTTCACTGCCCCAATTTCACAAGTAGCACCCACTTTAGAGCTGGCAGCTCGTGAAGCTCCCACTTACGAAACGGCATAATGATAATGGAATCCGCTGTGACAGCCTGCAGCAAATCGAGTTTAACGTCATCATTGGGGAAAATATGACGGACTTTGAGTTCTATGTTTATTGTCACTTTGCCGGTGGTAGCACCATCACTGATTATAAGGCAATCATCATCGCTGCGGCTTCGCATCAGACGAATCGTTTGTTTACCGCACACATCACCCGCTTGCAGTCGTTGAAGATTGAGAATAAATGCCCCAGCGGAATGTACATATGAAAGGTGTTGTCGGCTGTATAAATGCTTTATGTGGGAAATTCCAACCGGCTATGAAGAGGTCCTTGGAGCTGTTGGGGTCATAGCACAAGTATCCCCGAATTGTGCTCACGCGACCTGTATTTCACACTGTTTCAATTTCCTTGCCGCACAACTCGTAAGTGGCGCTGTCGAAGAAGAAAGCCCCCGCATTTGGTGATTGAGAAACATCTCCATTGCCTGCTGTCTTCACTACTTGTACCTGGATTGAGATGCAGGAATCAGCCATGGAAAACCAGCAATCCGTTTGATTGACGGTGATCTCGATGATATCATTGTTACCGAATGACTTGACGTACGGGTAGTACGTTCGCACCTCCTCGCGTAGTACACTATCATCTAAACTGGGTTTGCGAAAGATATCGAACATTTGGGGAGTTGACAACATGGTAGCTGAGCGTTTGTAGAAACAATCTGTTTGAGAGCGTAAGTGATCTCTTGAGAGGTTTCAGGGCAACTGATGGCGATCGAGGAGCAGATGTCCTCTTATAATACGGTTCTTCATTATCAAATATAAGACGACCGCCCATTGTTATTGCAGTTGTTTCAAATAGAGTCGTACGATGATTTCCTCGCCGCGAAAATTCACAAGTTCAGAGTCTTGATTCAAAATGCGTAAAGTTAGGTTATGTATTTCGTTTCGGCAGATAGATGAGATGCTGTGGGGTTTCGTCGATAGCAAAGCCGGGATCTACGTCGATAGCGAATTCGTAGATTGTATGAGAGGGTTTGCTGTTGTAGAAAGCTCCCGAATATTGCTGTCGAGATGAATGGTGCGAACTTTTATAATGATCACCGGTAAGTTGGAAGTGTGAAGCTGATTGGCGGGCAGCAGTTGTTTGGAAAAGCCGAGAATGTCACCGATGCTGTCGTTCGGTTGAAAATCCACCACGTATTTGCTGCTAAAGATTTCACACTTGAGTGTGTTTTTGTTGGGCTTCAAACTAAAGATTTTGTCTGTATCCTTTGTCGCGTGAATGCCTAGTGCCTTTCTGATATAAGCTTCAATGTCGCTAATCTCGTATGAGCCTTCAGGTAAGTCGATGAATGTTTGCGTGTTTTGCTCGTCAAACAGGTAGGTCTTGTCACCTCTCTCAATATTTGGGATGCTGTTGTATGAGTGAAAACTGAGTAAAGCCAACCCGTAATAGTAGTTGATATCCAGCTCAATAAGTGGTCGAAAATCAATCGATAGTATGGGACTGCGACCTTTTAGGATGATAATCACAGACATGACTGAACAATGTTCCTGTTGCAGTCTATTAATATAGCAAAGTGCTGAACATACCGATGGTTAAATTAACAATAATGTACACATGGTATTATTATTTTTTATTAAAGAGAAATTTTAAGCATAAATGTCCACAATTCCATTGCTTATAGTTTTGATAAGCGTTGTTATTGTATTTGAAGACGCGAGATGTAAGACCGACATCTAGGATTTTCAAGAGAATCAGTACACAGAGGTTCCGAATCTGGAGCCGTTCCGTGTAATTACTGTTCTCCCTTAACTCCTAGGACAGAATGTCATGATAAATTTTTTTCAGGTTACTTCACCTGTCAGAGATATTGAATACTCTCTTCGAGGTGTCATTCCTTTGTACGCAAGACAATATATATTATATATAAATATAATATATATTGTTTCTGGTCGGGAACCTTCATCAGTTGCGCTTCCTACAATTGAATGTCCTCTCGAACACTTCTTTATGAATTTGATGCATTTCGTTAAATTTTGAAGAATTCGAGAGGACATTCAATTGTGGGAAGCGCAACTGATGAAGGTTTCCGACCAGAAACAAAATATATTATATTTATATATAATATACAGGGTGTAAATAGTTTGAGTGCATATATTTTAGGTGGAGGTAGTATACACCAAATTAAACAAAAAACTCTTATTATATGGTCAGTAAGCCTTAATAACCAAGAAAATCCCTAAAACATATTAAGTAAATTATTGTCAATCCGGCAACGTCGCTCGCGTTTGAAGCAGATTCACTCTTAGCGCGAATAATAAAGGAATGACTACGCCGACAAAAAAAGTAAACACCTGTGTTTTTGTATTGACTGATGATATTGACCTTAGAATTAAATAAAAATGTATGAAATATTTTGTTGAAAATATTTACATTTCTAATACAAGGTATTGCAATTAGAATTTGTATTTGGCGGTTTCTTTTATGGAATTATACAAAGTTGGGTAAATACATATGATATTCAACTCAAGAGATCTGTAAATGTAGTTTTTTACCAGTTAAATTATTCGAAGAGTCATTATTACTGATTTAATTAATATTATTTATATTAGACAAGTAAATATGTAATCCTACTTACCGAATTTATTATAATGATAGAACTGAGTTGAAACAACGGATTATTCACAGCAAATGTTCAAAATGCCCACCATTACTATCGACACAAGCACGACACCGTTTAATCCAATTTTCACGTATGCGAGAAAAAATTCCTGGAATATTTCGGATTTCGTCAGCAGCGTCAAAAATGCGTTGTCTAAGGTCATTCTCGTCAATAATTGGTGTCGTGTAAATTGTCGATGTTTTCTGAGGAACCAACGACAGAAATTGAGTCTTGGTTGGAAATCATCAATTGAAAGCCCTTGAACCCGCTGCATGTGATATGGATAGAGCAATTGTTCCCGTAATGTTCTATGAACAACAGTGTGAGAAATTTGCAGTTCACTTCCAATACTCCGTGTGCTACGATATGGGTTGATGTCGATAACGTCTAGTATTAGATCCTCAGCAGCTAAGATACGATTATGTCGCTGTGGTCCGCGATTGTTTATTTGTGGTATTACACTACCTGTTTCCAGAAGCCTCTGCGAAACAGCTACGAATGTCCTAGCATTGGGCAGGCGTCTGTTTGGAAACCTTTCCTTGTATAACATTCTTGCTATTCTGCAATTACGTCTGCTTTCCCCATAAATTAAGAGCATGTCATGTCTTTCCCTAATTGTATAATCGGCCATTATTTATCACAAATAAATACTGTCGCACTATTCTTAATTTTAGAACTTACACACTAATCACAACCGATTTTATTTATTTAAAAAATATATTAAATGGAAAGCAAACCACGAAGTCTACATCAAATAGATATCATTCAAATCACTTTACCGTTTGTCTATTCTTATTTACAAGAATCGAAATCGCAAAAAACAATCGTAACTCTCAGTCGTCGTTAAAGTAAAAAATGTAGTAAATAAGTTGGTCTGTATGCCACGTTGCCATATCTATTCGGAGAAACTTACACTAAATTATAAAAGCATATTTCGAGTTTAAATAATCAATTTTCATTTTTAATGTGGCTATTAAAGATGTATAAGCTATTGAGTATTTACATATTTAGATTTACCGACATTTTGAAATCGAAATTATTGTGTTATTCACTGTAGCAAGGGCTACATAAAATCTAACCTTACGTGTTTTTTTTTGGAAAAACTATAGTTTATTTTAGAAAATGTTATAAAACTTTTTGATTTGTTTTTGCCTGAAGTATTGTTCTTCAAAATCTTTGCACTCAAACCGTTTACACCCTGTATATTGTCTTGCGTACAAAGGAATGACACCTCGAAGAGAGTATTCAATATCTCTGACAGGTGAAGTAACCTGAAAAAATTGTATCGTGACTTTCTGTCCTAGGAGTTAAGGGAGAACAGTAATTACACGGAACGGCTCCAGATTCGGAACCTCTGTGTACTGATTATCTTGAAAATCCTAGATGTTACATCTCGCGTCTTCAAATTTAACGAAATGCATCAAATGCATAAAGAAGTGTTCGAGAGGACATTCAATTGTGGGAAGCGCAACTGATGAAGGTTCCCGACCAGAAACAATATATATTATATTTATATATAATATATTGTCTTGCGTACAAAGGAATGACACCTCGAAGAGAGTGTTGTTATTGTAGATGATCCTGACTGTATTGCCAAAGTATTCAGCTAGTTCCCGGGGAGGTTTCAAGCCGCCAAAGCTTGGAACGGTTTTTCCATTTCGTACATAAGCTACCCAATGTGTTGTTGTTTCTGGCATCCAAATTAACGATGGCAGACTCCTTTTGATGCGAACGCACTGGTAAGCCATCCCGCATAAACACACCCCTAAAGTGGGGTATTTTCAATTGTTTGGCATAGTGCTCGAGCTCATGATTGTGCAATGCTCAATCGGGTAGCTTTATTGGGAGTTTTTTGACTTTTTTAAATAGAGACCGAAATCACCTTTGCGAGACTTTTTCAGGGAAAGACCGCTTCCTTTCTTGGCAAGCTCCTCCATGGCTTGGTTATGACGTTGATCCTCTTCCAGTTTCTGCCTGGCGTTCTTTGCATCGATCACAGCCTTGGATACGCCACTGGCTCCATCGGCTAAGGCCTCCAAAGCACTAAGGCCTGCAGACAGGGGTATGAGAGGGAGAAAACCACCCCTAGACTCAAAGGGAATCATCCGAGGAACACTCGGGCTGCTCTCAATGCCATTAACGATGATTTACGTATGTCACCACCACTACCACCATCACCCGATCCAGTGATGGCTCTTATGGTAGGTAGAAGCACATGTTGTCGAAAATATTTTTTCCCGAGTCGTTGCTTCTTCATACCAAGTCGCATCTTACGTTTAGCCTTCATACCCGTAGTTATAAGCCAAGAGGCGACTTTTTCACCAAGTGACGGGTCCTTCGACTAGAATCTCTCCCAAGCGCGATTTTCCAACTCGTAATCGGCCTTGTGTCGATCTGCCAACGACTTGTATTTGTTGTAGGCGATGTCGTGTACACGGCAAGCAGCGTCTGTCTTGTTGATTCCCAGCTGACCTTTGGACACACGGTCTTCAAGTTTCGTACCGGGTCCGCAAAACTGATAACCAGGTAGATGTAGCTCAAAGGGTAATTTGTTGATGGCGCTATTCAGTAGACGTTCACCTATTTGGAGAATCACTAACGACCTCATCCTCAGTCTATCGTAAGATGCAATTGAAACAACCGGATGTCCAATTGCCCATTGAAAATTTCGACTTTGTTGATGGCAACACACCAACGACAAGACGACACGGACAACTACTGCCAAATTCCGTTCGTGCGACCATCTGCGGTCCAAGCGGATCTGAGAAAACCAATGCTGTCCTTTCGCTCCTGTTCAGTGAAAACGTCACTCTACTAACCAAAGTACCAGCTCCTACAAGAAGTATTCAAGCAGATTAAGGGCATCTCATACATTCCCTTTAACGTCAATGAGGAGGTAATCGATCCGACCGAAGAGTGTGAATGTTCAGTATTCATCTTTGATGATGTCGCTGGCGATAAACAGAAAAAGATTCAAAGCTTTTTCTCCATGGGTAGACACAGAAATATCGATGCAGTTTATGTGTACCAGACGTACAACGTCATTTCGAAACAATTGATTCGCGACAATTGTAATGTAATGTAATTGTCATATTCAAACAAGACGATGTCAATTTAAAGCACATTTACGACGAACACGTCTCCCCGACATGGACTATGAGACATTTAAAGTATTGTGTTCGGAATGCTGTCGGGATCGTTTCGGGTTTCTTACGATTGTGAAGGAATACAACTTGAATGATGGCCGGTATCGAAAAGGTTTCGACAAATATATAAAGCTACACTAATATGGATTGTCGTTAGTTGTCAAAATGTCTTCATTGACTAGCAACATTGCGGCTACTGCACGAAAGAAGAAAATCAAACAATTGGCCCGTTCCATCCGCAAAAAAATTCTCAGTCTTAAATTGGGAAAGTCGGAGCACGATGACACGCTCAATAAGTTATTCGGACCTGTGGTTACGCCCCTGCAGCAGATAGCTTCGACAACGACCAACTTTCTTAGCAAAATACCTACGACTGCGATTAAACATGAAACAATTAAAAAGCAAGATGTGATGCTGCAGCCTGTTAAAAACAGAACCCAGAACCAGTCTTTGAAGAGTCACAGTTCCTCAATGAAGTTCCAATAGCAGAGACTAGTATCCCTACAGATGATGATGATGGTGGAGATGTTGATGGCGGCGAAAAATCAATGTTCGATGAGTCGGAGCCCATATCTCCCAAAGTAGTGGAATCCTACCTCGAGTAATACCCAGTAATTTCACACAAGTACCTAGTGGACTTTTTCAGTAATAGCGATAATGTCGACAACATATATGGTCCCAATATGACGAGCCGAGTTCCAAGTGGTATCTCGGACAGAAGGATATCAACTTTAACCGTACAGGCCATATTACCGCTGACGGGTTGCAGTTTCAAGGAACCCCCGGACTTTATCAGTTAATTTTCTACAAAGACCCCAATTTCGCCTCGATGATTTAGAGGCATACTGTCAAATTTTGACAATGACATCGGCACACAAGAATTCGGCAGGACGACTAAAAGCCTCCAGTCTCTATAACATGTTTCCACCTCCAGGCAAAATGTCACGTTTCGGCTCTGGCATGAAGTTAACGTACAATACAAAGCCTATGGAGTACGTCTACTGGGACGACCCTAATGAATTGGTTGAACGGTTGAAACTTGAAACTTGAACTTGAAACTCATCGCGTCCAAAGAGGCTGGTAACATATCGCACGACAACGAAATAATTGCCATTATAAATTAACTTAAGGAAGCACGCATTATACGTGAAAGATAAATTTTATGTAGTTTTATTTACGTATATCTATCTCGTCATTCATAGTTTTAGTATCAACAATCTGTGTTTTCACATAATATCGCATTCATGAAAATACCCTTTTCCTTTTCCGCTGAAGGAGATATCGATGCTGAAAAACTCAATGTCAAAGCGCCAACAAAATCTATGGATGCCGTCCACAAGCAGTACGTCGATAGGAAAATAGAAAATGGAATGAAACAAATACGAGACGATTTCCAAATGGCATTCAACAAGTACAGTGATCAGGTTCAGCAAACATTTAATTACGTTTAAACGCACTCAAACGACGAGCGACATCCAGCTGTCGAATCTACGAGAAAAATTCAACTAACTGGATGCTCAACTCAAGGAAACGATCGCAAAATTTGAATCTGCACTAGCTACCGTCAACACCCGAGCATCTGACCAGCGTAGGCGCATAGACGAAGTGGAACTTGCTGTGAACCGTAAGAGAAGAGAATTGGCTGAACTAACTGAAGTTAAAGACAAGATTACTAAAGTAGTAGTGCCCGAGCTATATCAAGATATGCAAAAACTACATGATGATATTAAAAGTCAAATGATGGAACAAAATGGCAAACTTGAAGCACTCGCTGATGATATTGCCAAGATTAAGTTACATCACTAATAATACTTTACCTACCTCCTTTGGTCGATGGATACAAGTGTCATGAAAAGTATGGCCAACAATAAAAACTTGACTTTGTCAACTTTTGGCTAGTATCGACGATGACTTCTATAGCGAAACATTCCAAGGAAAAGGTGCAGGTAGTTAAGGAGCTGCATCATTCTGTGCGCAGAAATTTTCCGCGCCGCCATGTGATAATCAAGGGTTTCGATGACCTGTGGCAGTCTGATCTCGGACAAATGGATCAGTATGCAAAATCCAACAGAAATGTCAAGTTTTTCCTAGTCGTAATCGACTGTTTTTCAAAGTACGTGTGGACGAGACCACCTCCAAAACCGACATGGCAAGGAATACTACAACTCCCATTTCCAGCGGCTAATGAAATCCCACGGGATCAATCATTACAGCACCTTTAGTACGATGAAAGCCTCATCGCTAAACGAACCATTAGAACGTTGAAAGAGCGTCTGTACAAGTACTTTAGTTTGAATGGTTAAGGACTACAACCATCGAAAACACTCCAACACAAGGATGCCACCCGTTGACATTAATAAGAGTAACGCTCGTAACATTAACGTATACAATACTATAAAAATTGCCGGTGTTGGAAAATTCAAAGGAGATGTTGTTCGCATCAGCAAAACCAAACGCGTCTTTGATAAGGGATATCTACCGAACTGGGCCACGGAATTGTTTAAAATAACAAAAATATAACTAACCCCGTTACGTATCTCTTGGAAGATATGTCTGGCAATCCTATTCAAGGAGACTTTTATGAGGAAGAGCTACAAAAAGCAGTCTACCCAGATGTTTATCTTGTCGAAAAAGTACTGCAACGAAAAGGCAATAGGGTTAAAGTTTGTTGCCTTGGTTTTGATCAGTCACATGATAGTTGGATTAATGCTAGCAATAAGCTATAAATCAATCAGTACTACGATTTATAAACTTGTATAAATTGGGTGTTTGGTTTTATTTCATCAGTTGCGAAGATGGAGAGTCGTGAGTACTATCAATCGTATGAAAATCGATACCGTACCTTTGATAGTTGGCGATCTAATTTTCCAGCTCAAAAGCTAGTCCAAGCAGGCTTCATTTACAAACGCGAAGGGATAAGTGACGATGTCGTTGCATGTCCCTTTTGTCGAACTGAGGGATACAATTGGCAACCTGGTGATTTAGAGTGGTCTACGTATTGCAGTTTTTTCGATCTCAATGATACGTGTCGCATAAGCAGATAGCCATTTACCAGAGCAAAGCAACACTTGACAGTCGACTTGCAACGTACACCGACTGGCCCATTTCTCTAAGACAAACACCCCAGATGCTTGCGAATGCAGGCTTTTTCTATACGGGATATGGTGACAGGATAATTTGCTACTATTGCGGCATAGAACTGAACAAACTCTTAACTACCGACAACATTGAACAGATGCACACAAAAGCGTTCGATAACTGTTTACTGCTCAAAAATTACCCACTAAAACCCACCAACTCCAACACTTGTAAAATTTGTCTCAGTAATGACATGTCAATTGTTTTTCTGCCATGTAGACACCTGGCCAGTTGTTTTGATTGCTCGCAGAAAATAGACCACTGCTGCATATGCAGAAAACATATAGCTGGCTATTTAAAAATCTTTCTATCTTAATTACTAAAATAAGATACATATTGAGATATATTTTATTTTATTTTCCAATATAATTTACAGAATTTTTGTGCAACATAAAGGTTTGAGCATCTCGAGAAATCTCCGTAGCAATGTTTTCCGTTTTCCAATATGATTCAATGTTGTCCACAAGATCACCATCACACAGGGGCGTCAAAGAATGATCGAGGTTTCGTAATGTATTTCCTCGAGTAAACCATTTTAATTTTTTTAGCCGAGACTTGAGCATGTTATTCACATCAACGGGATGTGACACATTGTACCACTTTTTAACAACTCTAGCATTAGGATGTTTCTTCAGAAAGACATTTATGGTTGAATGGAAAGACGCTCCCTGCCTACGAACCACATACCACTCATTCTCCCGTAAAGTTAACAGAGCCATACATCTCTGTTTGCTGCGGTTGATGGACTGTGGAGCTACTCGAGGGCTTACTTCATCCCTAAAATGGGTTACAACATCAGTATGGATTTTCTCTGATACGGTCGTCAATACATCTTCATGTCGTTTGGCTGCTGTGACAAACTCCTCTTCCATTCTAATACATTTCAGCTCTTATACGCTCCTGATCTGCTCGGATTCGTTCTTCTTCCGCTTGACAACGATCCTCCAAACAACATTCGTCATAGCATTTTTCATATTTGATGTACTGTATGGAAATGTATTTTAACATATTGTAGAGCAAGCGAATTTCTGTTGCTTTATCACTTCGCATTTGCATCAGTAGCAATTTCAAAGTCATGGTACTCATAGAAATGTATTTCTTTGGGAAATTTTGTTCCTCTTCCATTTCCTCATACACGACCGGTGTCTTGATCAAACGTAAAAAAGCAGTTTTTTTGTTCTTGTAACCACACCAGTCCAGGACATTCTCATCAATGACCACTGTATCCGTCATTGTAAGGTTCCAAAAGAAGGCGTTGCGTTGGTCGTTTTCAATGTCGAGACCAAATTTGTTGCACACTTCTGTATACGTCAACTTACTCATCGGTGTAATCCTATAACGGAAAACCTCTTGCTGTTGTGGAGGCATCCATCATAATACTGACTAGCTCACCAGAGCACATCTCAAAATGGTGGGTGCAATTTTTTTTCTTTTTCCAACTTTGGACACCTTAGAGAGGGCGCCAGACACACACAAACATATAGGCAGCAAAATAAGACAAATTTACACTTACAGTTATATTGACAATTTAAAAATAGTGGCCAGCCAAAACAACAGTTTCTTTCAATTACAATAGTGCAGTTTGATCAGTATACAATCAGTAAGTAGTGACTTTAGACTTATCTGGTGCAATGCTCTCTGGTTATGGCCGGGCTGTCTGGTTCCTCAGCTATATCGGGAGAGAGAGAGAGAGAGTCAGTTGATTTAGAGGGTTCGGAAGCCTTCTAGGTATCCGTGACTTTACTGGTTGGAGCTTCCCTGACGACTAGTAGCAGTAAATAGTCGCCCCTTTGGTGGTAGGTGCTATTCCTCTAGCGTCCTTGGGTCCAGCTCATTTTTGTGCATGCAGGAAAAAGATAAAAACAGAGAATTAGTACGTGCTACCCCTTGATTGGACTTGCTGAACTCCCCCAAAATTCTAAATTCAACCCTGGTTTGGAACTGGGATACGATAAGTCACTTGAATGTCTGTTCAATATAACGATACGAGTCTCTATTTACATTGACACTTATGGTCCACTATTATTACGATAATGTTCCTTGATATTAAATCAAACTATTTGTGAATTATAGATAAACCGAAAATAAAATTACAGAAAAACTTCCTTCTCTCTGCAAGAGAGGTACGATAAGGTATTACAATAATTATTACAACAATGAAGATTCAATTTCTCGAAAAATATACTAAAATAAGATAACTGATTGGATCCAAACATATGCTAATACAAAAATAAAGATAACAGATTTGATCATATGTTAATACAAAAATAAAGATAACAGATTTGATCATATGCTAATACAAAAATAAAGATAACAGGTTTGATCAAAACTCTACGATACCAGAACGATATTCCTTAGATAGCAAGGAAAATATTATAAATATGACAAATTTCCTGTTTATTTACTTTAGTGAAAAGATAATGATTTCTAAGTACTATTAACTTCGGTTGATTTTATTTATTTCACCTGACTGAAGGTCATGGAAATTTTCATAAATCTTTCCAAATTTATAAATAATTTGGTGTGATAGTTACCACCTTTAAACGGTGTGAAGGAGTTTCAGCAAGTATCTTGTATGAGCAATTTAAATAAAAAATTATTAATAATAATGCCCGCAAATAGATATACATATATTCACATATATAGCCAGGTAAATTGCAGCTAATAAAGGAAACAACTGAAAGAGAAGATATATATGACATAGGTAAAATATCGGCAAATTGTTCCGTGCTACTTCTAAAATCTAGCAAGAAAAACCCCAGGTAAGTTAACTCTAACTCAAATACACTCCCTAATTTAAAGAGAGGTAACGAAGTAAGTGATATATAAACAATTCTACAGTGAATGTGTTTAAATTTAATTAAAAAAATAAAAGCAATCTAGGTAAGACTTTAGATATAGAAAAATCACTTACTTCGCTTTCCTCCTCTGCTAAGTAGACTAGGTTGGCATCCAAATTTCCCAGATTAGCTTCCCCTTTTCCTTCAAACCTAGCAATGGTGGTCTCGGAAAGTAAACAAAATGGCTTCACTGTACGTGATTGCAACGGAAAATCAGGAATTCTCCCTTTCAGCTACAACCCTAGAAAATGATAAAACCACAGTTCCTGTTCCTAGTTTATAAGAGAGATGTAATTAAAGAGAAAAAGAAATATATATACATATATATAAAGGCAAAAAGCAGTAGCACCTAGCACGTGTTCCAATAGAAAGGTTATGCTCTATAAAAAATTATAAAAAAAATTTGATTCCCTTTCACCACCTAAACAGGAAAAGAAAATAGATCATGTAGAGTAAATACTCCTTTTAAACAATCCAACGAAGCTATATGATGAACTCTGGTCGGGAAAACATCTTCACACAGCTTCCAAATTTCAAGCTACGATAAAAAATAAGACATGTGCATATATACATATATCTACGATAGATAAAAGATAAATCGATATTTCAATTGATCGGTATTTTCACCATCAATTTTACTATAAGAAACGGTACAGAAAATTTAATCACGAGAAAAGAATATATACTTGCTTTACTCACTTTCTTCGGTAATCGAAACGGTACGATAAGATAAAAATGGCTTCCTGAAAATGCCAGGTAATATAATCGATCTGGTCTCGTCGATTGACAAAAGGGAAGAGAGAGAGTCAAAACGTGAATTTTTCGCCGGTACCCAGCAAATAAGTACCGCGCAGGTTTCTTTAATGCGGTAGACGATACACAGAGTCGAAATAAGAATTAATTCAAAGATAAACCGATTGATATTACCGATTTAGTCTATTTTACGAGTTACATTATGCAAATTAATCATTAGGCGATATAAGGGGTGACGAAACATACTTTTATAATTAACTAATCAGCCATGCAAAGCGAATAAAATCAAATTTGAGGAATATTTAATTTAATAACAGCTGAAAGCGAGATACTAATGTTTTACGTACCTGAGATGATATTCTGAACTCAACAGGGTTGGCGTACAAAATTTTACATAAAACCAAAATATAGAAAAATCATTAACATTTGCCCGAAGTGACGATTTAATCGTTACACACCCCGGTCACGTGGGGAAAATTTTTCACAATGCAATTGTGAAAAATTTTGTAGCGAGAATACTCTAATGAGTCCCATTCTAATTTAACAAGATACTAGAAGCATTTACTCTCGAATTATTCAACAGAGTAGTTAAATAGGAAAACTTCAAGTTGATAACGAAAAGAGAGAATATATGTGTTCGGTAAAAGTAGATGTCGAAATTAGGGAGCTTAATAGTTCAGATTTAATGATTCAGAGGTAATTCGAAAAAGGAAAGAAAATTCAGAAACATCTAATCGTTTTACACTGCTTGCAGGAAACTTTATTAAATCCATATCGAAATTTACTAAATGTATTCTGGAAGATATTTCAGTATAAAATAGATAAATTAGACTTAACGGGATCATCTGCGGTAGACAAACATGATTCCCGGTATCAAATGTTTGAATTCAACTCTATATTCAAGATAAAATTTAAGGTAAGATAAGAAGATAAGGAAAATACTTAAACCTAGTAAAGAGTTAGCAACACTTGCCGAAAGGAAATTCACCCTCCTCTCATCCATGGAAGTGAAACCGCTCGCTGCACCGGGGTACAGATGTTCTTTTCGAGTCTAGATGTAAAAAGCTCGCCGTTGAATCATCCGTAACTCACCACATCCCCAAAGCATCGAAAAGTCCCACACTCCCTAAACAGAAGGAGCCGAAATGGGCCACATGGCGATCTACTAACTAAAGGAATTCTTCATACAACTACGAAGAGAGATAAAAAAAATATATATAAAAAAATGGCTCTACGAGGATACTCCCTCGTCTGGAACTGTTGGCCAATCTTCCGACTATACAAGTAGGTGGGGCTAAGATCGAACATAGTAGTACCACCCAGCATATTATTGAGGCTTCTCGAAGATACAACGGCCTAAGTGGCACCCCCCATGCTCAATCCTCCCAAGGACTTCGTGTTGAACACAGTACATCGAAACGAGACCAACACCCTTCCTAACAGGGTCCTACAATTCAAAAAAAATTTAAACGATACGATATAAGATATAAGGGACGAAATAAGATATAAGGATACAAAAAAACTAATGAATGACACCAAGTAGTTGTCTCAATAACGTGATAGCCAAAACTTGAAACGGTGACAAATACTAGAACAGATAGGATTTCTGGACGTAAAGTACCAGCAGGGATCCTTCACATCATAAAGGAGTGAATTGTCTTCCAAATTCTAGTCAAAAGACTTGTCACGGTAGGGGAGATACTCTAGTTGGGCAGTGACACAATTTTCAAATTTTCTAAAGGTAAAATATTAGAGATATACTATTATTTATCACTTGTCGAGTAACCATAATTTAAACAAAGATCATAATTCAAAGTGTAAAATAACAAATGTTGAAATTACAACTAAGTATTTCAAAGAACTAAATACAAATCCCGAAAAGCGCAAAAATATACGGCAAAAATGACATAGCTCTGAAACGAAATATGATAATGCTACAGGGTGTCAAAGATAGATTAAGTGATTTACTATTTAAGAGACAGAATACTCAACACGCCACAAATAGGAAGTGGATACTAGAATTCAAGAAATTGTTCTATACAAGGAACATCAAAACACTGGAACTCCAAAAATATCCAAATCTTGCTTATAATCAAAGGGAAAACGTGAAAGATACTCTAAAAGAACGGTAAATACGTTGACATAGTGAAGGTGATGCTAGCAGCTCTAACACACTGCCAACAAATCGTCTATCCTCTACGACATCACAGAATCCAGGAGTGCAACACTGCACCATCCCAATTCCAATACGATACGAGACTCTCCAGACAAAAAACCAAAAGATAGCAGCCCTAATTCACTGCTCGAATTTCTGGAGATCTCCACTAAACTGACTTCTATAAGTCACGATACACTGCATCATGCAGCTCACTATGAGAGGATGAACGAGATAACAATCTATAAAAGATAAGGTAATGCTCACCTCAACTATCCAAACGGTATTCCGATAAATAATGAACATTATCATAAAACTGTCTATATAGCCAAAAAAGGAAAGTTAATTTTATCCACGATAAACGGTACCTTAATTCTTGAGAATTACGTTAACGTGATAAGAAATATACACATATACAGAAGATAAAGAAAATCAAAATTTATTATTCTCATAAGACTATAAGATAACTTCATGAATCTTCACTGTAAGAGATGATAAACTACTAGATTTTAGAATATGCTGGTATTACTGTAGACTCATAATGGTTTGTCAAAGGAAACTGGTAGTGGAGAATGACAAATAGTTCGGAAGAACATCAAATACTCTAAAAAAGAAAACTCCACTATGGTAGGGTACGACAAACCGTATAAAATTAGTTCCTACCAATACCTAAACCAGACATCTGTGAAATCCACTTGACGGTACAAGTTGACATAAATAGAAAATTACGACAGACAAATCTATAAGTACGGCAGTATATTCGGTATATCAGATACTCTAAGAAAACATACCCTAAAATCTGAAAACGTTATGAAAAATAGTTAAGCCAGTTGGTAAAATACTAAAGTGAAATTGACAATCAGTTAAAATCGAGACTTGGGTCTTGGAATCTAAGAAATTGTTCCAGATAAACATCAGATAATGCAGAGAATCCAAATTCCCAAAAATGCATCTTAAATCAACACTCGATAAGTCGATAACTGAAATAGGTATAAGAAAAGGTAGACAAAAAAATATCATTAATTCGACAAACTAGCAACTATTATATATAACGATAAGAGAGTTAATTTGTTCAGCGATAATTCATACGATGACATTCTGGATAAACCAGAAAGAAGGTAAAGTGACCTAAAATTCACAGCAAAGCATAAGCTGATGAGAGAGACCAAGGAAAAGATACAAGAGATAGGAACGATATGAATTAGTCTACAGAAGACCTAGATGTTGTGGCAATAGATAGAATCCAGTTGGACGGCTTTTACGTCCGCGCATGGTTTCACCGCCTTGGGGTATTCGTCGGCCCACCCAAGAGACCAAGAAAAGATAAGATATATACGGTAAGAAACAGAAACGAAACGATAGCATAGAATAGTACAACCATAAAGGAAGTATTCCGAGAAGTTTGGTAATCTATAGACAGATATGGTAAAATGGAACGATATTACTCCAAGGAGGAATCGTCTTCTGAATTCGAAGATTCGTAGGAAGAATGCTCATTCCCAACTTCGGGGTCGGAAAAATAGGATTTCAAATCCTTAACATGCCAATTGCCTAAATTATTCCCAGCGGAATCCTTCAATTGGTAAACCAGATTAGATAATTTCCGAATAATAGTACACGGAATGAATTTCGGCGCTAATTTGGCGGAATAATCATTAGCTGCTTTTGATAAGGTATAATTCTTTTTCCACACTCTATCCCCAACATGAAAATTAACGTCTCGTTTGCGGAGGTTATATTGATGAGAGTTTCTCAAGTATGCCTGGTGTAACCTTTTTTTTGGAAATTTTTGTATATCCTCAGATTTCTGAAGATTGTCGGAAATCGTGGGAAAATTTGTATCATTCTCAGATATGTTCCCATAGTAATCCCCAGTCAAAGGAACGTTGCGGCCAAAAACCAAAAATGAAGTGGCAAAATGGGTAACATCGTGTTTAGCTAGACGAATGGCTTGGGCGATTTTAAAAATGTTGACATCCCATTCTTTATGATTATCAAAAATAAAACTACGGATACAGGTAACTATGGATCTGTTAATTCGCTCTGTGTGATTCACTTGGGCATGATATTTAGCGTTGTAAAATATTTTCTGGATTTTATAAGCTTCCATCAGGGACTTGAATTCCTTACTGGTGAACTGACTACCGTTATCACAACAAAACACCTGTGGGACTCCATACACTAAGAATAGTTGGGTTTCGATAAATTTTGTGATTCTCTTAGAGGTAGCGGTAGGCATTGGGTGGACTAAAACATACTTGGTAAACCAATCCACGAGCACTAATAGATATTGGTTTCGATTTTTCGACCTCGGATAAGGACCTAACAAATCAGCTGACACCATTTGGAACGGAAAATTAATATTCCGATATGATCCCATTAAACCAGCACGAGGTAAATTTGAACTCTTGAAGGCAGTGCAAATATCACACTTCCTAACATAACGGTAAATATCCTGTCTCATTTTGGGCCAGTAATAGAGTTCTATTATGCGATGAAAAGTCTTCGATACACCAAAATGTAGCATCATCATAAAATTTTTGAAAAATCTCTAGTCGATTTCCTTGGGGCACAACTATTTTCCAGTCAGTAGTATTGCTAACGATATCGTGGTGAGCAAAAACGTGCTTATAAAGGATATTATTTTCTACCTTGAACGAAGGGTAATTTTCTGGAGCCTTTTTAACTCGCTCAATCATAGAGTGGTACCATTTATCGGGTTTGAGATTGGAAAGATCGAGAGTGGAGGTTTCAGGTATGGACATAGACAATGCTTCTGCTACTACATTTTGTGATCCCTTGCGGTGCACTACCTTGAACTTGAACTGGGACAAACGAACTAACCAACGAGCTAACCTTCCTGAGGGATTTGGAATGTTTGTCAACCATTTAAGGGAAGCATGATCGTTTACCACTGTAAACTCGGTACCTAACAAATATCCTTGAAATTTCTCAATGCCGAAAATGACTGCCCATAATTCCTTTTCAGTGACTGAATAATTCCGCTGCGTTTTCGTTAAAGTTTTGCTAGCATACGCTATGGGGTGCTCCAAACCATCACATTCCTGGTAAAGAATGGCTCCAACTCCGTAATCTGACGCATCACACTGGACAACGAAAGGTTTAGTGAAATCAGGGCTGGCTAAAACTGGTGCAGAGGTTAGACTTCTTTTAATTTCGGTAAAAGCATCATCCGCTTCTTGGGTCCAGATAATTGGTTGTCCTTTCTTTCTACCTTGCAATAAGTTGGAAATCGGTGCAGAGATCGAGGCAAAGTTTTTTATGAACCTCCTGTACCAACCATCTAATCCTAGTAGTGGACGAATTTCGGTAGTAGTCTTGGGCTTAGGAAAATTTAAAATAGCTGACACCTTCTCCGGATCGGTTCTTAAACCTTCTTGATCTACGACAAAGCCTAAATAGTTTAAGGAGGGTCGACAGAATTCGCATTTCTTCCAATTTACGGTGAGGTTGGCATTCTTGAGACGTTGATACACAGATTGTAAGACACGAATATGAGTTTCAAAATCGGGAGTTGCAACGATAATATCTTCTAAAAATACGAAACAATACGGCTCTAAGGCAGGTCCATTTACCCTGTCCATCAGTCTAACCATAGTTTTTGGGCTATTTGACAACCCAAAGGGCATGACACAAAATTCGAATAAACCCTTACCATAAACAGCAAAGCTAGTTTTGGGTCGAGAAGATTCCTCTAGAGGGATTTGGAAAAATGCCTGTTTTAGGTCGATAGAAGTCAGAAACTTAGCATCCCTGAGTTTATTTAAAATGGAATCAACTAAAGGCACGGGATACTGGTCGGGAACAGTTACTTCATTCAATTTCCTGCCATCAAAACAGACACGATACTCTCCAGAACGTTTTTCCACCAACCACAAGGGACTACACCAAGGTGACTTAGAGGGTTGGATGACTCCTAACTTCAACATTTCATCCACTTGTTTGTTGAGCTCTTTCTGCATAGCCGGAGATAAAGGGTATTGCCTGGATGCAATGGGCTTAGCGTTACCGGTATCGATACTATGGGTGATTAAATGTGTCCTACCGATTTTGTCCGGAGGTGACAAACTCAGAAATAAGTCCATGATCTTTTGTAATTCGAGTTGTTGATCCGGGGACAGGTCGGAAACGGATTGAATAGTATTAATCGTGGAAATTTGTGTGACTTCATGTTTGTACGATAGGGAGGAAAAGTTAGCTTTTATCTGGAATTGTTGCAGGAAATCCATACCTAATATAAGTCTATGTTTAACGGAAGGAATAATCAATACTTTAAGATAGTTGACGACATTGTTAAGAGAGATAGGTAACATGACATATCCTAGGAAATCTTGAGGTTGACCATCAGCGGTAGTTATTACCAAAGGGTCCTGGTACTGAATAGGTAAATTAAAGTCCTGCAGGATTGAGAGTCCAGTTGATCCCAATACTGAAGAGGTACTGCCACTATCTACCAAAGCTGTTATTGGCCTATCGAAAATGTTTACAGGAAGATACGGTCTGTTATCCAAAGGTTTTCTAACAAATAGGGGACTCAAATTACATGTGGGACGACAGAAAGCTTTAACCTTCAGGAGCCACTGATTCCATTCCTGAAGGGAGGATAGTGCATCAGGCTTTATTGAGGAGAAGGCGTTTTGCCTTTCCCATTGATGTGGGGAGGAGTGGAGGAACTTGGTACTGGACTTTGGGTTGAAGTGCTGGCGACAGCGTCCAGATGTCCATCTCCAGCTGGTTCGTTTTTTGCCGTTTCGGCTAGACAATGAGAACAATTCCGCTTCGTTACTCCCTTTGTACCACATCCAAAACAGAAAAATTTTCGGGGATGTTTGCAAACATTATAAGTATGTCCTACCAAATTACAATTCCAACATCGTGGCCCGGAAACATTTACGGTACTAACATTTCGAGAAGTGAAGCTAGGCGAAGAACTAACATTTCGAGAAGACGAGAGATGGGGTGAGAAACTTAAATTTCGGGATGAGTTGGTTCTCAAGGAACTGGGTGCTGACACTGAATAACTCAGATCTGGTTCTAACAATCCACTGGAGGAACTGGGAGGTGGTCGATAACGTTTACTCCAAGTCATGGATTCCTCTAATTGACGACACACATCAGATAATTTGTCTACGGTATCAATAGTAATTAAAGCGACGTGAGAGAGGAAATGGGGAGCTAAATTTCGACGAATTTTGTTTACGATGGTCTTCTCATGCGGCTTCGTAGAGAGACGGTTGAACAGTCCTACCATACAGGCTATGAACAGAGTAACCTTCTCGTTAACTCCTTGAGTTCGAGTGTCTATCTCGCGTTGCAGATCTTCATCATAAAAATATGGTAAAAAGTCCTTTTTCAATCTATTCACCAATTGGTCCCAGGTTCCAATTTTATCCTTGATGCTAATGTACCAGGTTAATGCTGTTCCTTTGAATAAGTCACATGCAGAGACAAACAGTTCGTCCTTGCTAACACCTCGGGCAATTCTTAACGTTTCTACTTTCTCCAGAAAAGAATGAACAGATTCTCTGGGATTTTGTCCGGTAAAATAAAGGTTCCACTTAAAGGGAGAAACTGACTTAAAGACAGGGGTATTTGACGAAAATGATTGGCCATGAGATACTTGCTGAGGGGTAGACGCTGAAGGTACTAATTTAAAAGCCAAATCGCCCTCCAACATGAGTAGTTCAGTCTGCAGATCAGATTTTTCTTTTTCTTCTTCATCAGAGTTCTCGGACAAACGGTGTATTCTACCCGAAAGATGGGTAAGGCGGGTTGAGATTCGCTTATATATACTGCAAGTGGTAGTTCCAGCAAAACTAGAAATTTGTGTCTTGAGATCGGCTATAGTTTCCTTAATTTCAACAACGTCATCGTCATGTGGGAGTGGGCTAGATAAGACACTTTGTACAAAGCTACGATTTGCGTTTTCTTGAGTTAATGGTCCTCTTAGCAGTTTACGCTTGGAGTCAACATCTCCTATTGGTTTTACCTTGCGAATCGACAATTCATAGTCCAATTCTTTAACCTTCAAATGATTTGAGTCCATTTTAGATATATACTACTGAATACGGATGGCCAAATAAGAATAATAGATAGTCACAAGGAATTCTAATCAAAAGTAAGGTAACAGATAACAATTAATGTCAGTCGACGAGAAAATTTTCACGGTACAATAATCAACTATAACTAACAGATATCAAGGTTCCCACACGGTACTTACTGAGTGATATGGGCGGTAAGATAAGATAAGGTAAATAATACCACACCACTCAAAAACAACAAAACGATATAGTGGGTACAGTGATCCCGAGTTAAGAGATTTAAAACGATAAGGTAATTTAGTTCCAGGTAACGGTAAACGATAATAGGTAATTGATTTCAAGTAAACGGTACACAGTAATCGATATTTTAAATTTAAATTAGATAAAGTGCATTTTTGGAAGCGATGAGTAATTATCAAAATTATTTAAGATAAGTAATCAAATGTTTCAATTATTTGATATAAATAATCAACCAAGTTAATTTAATTCTCTACGAGAAAAGATATAAAAGATATATCCGATAATAGAAATTCTGATCAAACTTACTTATTTTGCTGCGACGTCTGTCTGTGCCAAATTTATATTAAAGTGTCCACGTTGGTTCGCCAATTTTATATTAAGGCCCCCACGTTGGCTCGCCAATTTTTATAACGGAAAACCTCTTGCTGTTGTGGAGGCATCCATCATAATACTGACTAGCTCACCAGAGCACATCTCAAAATGGTGGGTGCAATTTTTTTTCTTTTTCCAACTTTGGACACCTTAGAGGGGCGCCAGACACACACAAACATATAGGCAGCAAAATAAGACAAATTTACACTTACAGTTATATTGACAATTTAAAAATAGTGGCCAGCCAAAACAACAGTTTCTTTCAATTACAATAGTGCAGTTTGATCAGTATACAATCAGTAAGTAGTGACTTTAGACTTATCTGGTGCAATGCTCTCTGGTTATGGCCGGGCTGTCTGGTTCCTCAGCTATATCGGGAGAGAGAGAGAGAGTCAGTTGATTTAGAGGGTTCCGAAGCCTTCTAGGTAGCCGTAACTTTACTGGTTGGAGCTTCCCTGGCGACTAGTAGCAGTAAATAGTCGCCCCTATGGTGGTAGGTGCTATTCCTCTAGCGTCCTTGGGTTCAGCTCATTTTTGTGCATGCAGGAAAAAGATAAAAACAGAGAATTAGTACGTGCTACCCCTTGATTGGACTTGCTGAACTCCCCCACAATTCTAAATTCAACCCCGGTTTGGAACTGGGATACGATAAGTCACTTGAATGTCTGTTCAATATAACGATACGAGTCTCTATTTACATTGACACTTATGGTCCACTATTATTACGATAATGTTCCTTGATATTAAATCAAACTATTTGTGAATTATAGATAAACCGAAAATAAAATTACAGAAAAACTTCCTTCTCTCTGCAAGAGAGGTACGATAAGGTATTACAATAATTATTACAACAATGAAGATTCAATTTCTCGAAAAATATACTAAAATAAGATAACTGATTGGATCCAAACATATGCTAATACAAAAATAAAGATAACAGATTTGATCATATGCTAATACAAAAATAAAGATAACAGATTTCATCATATGCTAATACAAAAATAAAGATAACAGATTTGATCAAAACTCTACGATACCAGAACGATATTCCTTAGATAGCAAGGAAAATATTATAAATAAGACAAATTTCCTGTTTATTTACTTTAGTGAAAAGATAATGATTTCTAAGTACTATTAACTTCGGTTGATTTTATTTATTTCACCTGACTGAAGGTCATGGAAATTTTCATAAATCTTTCCAAATTTATAAATAATTTGGTGTGATAGTTACCACCTATAAACGGTGTGAAGGAGTTTCAGCAAGTATCTTGTATGAGCAATTAAAATAAAAAATTATTAATAATAATGCCCGCAAATAGATATACATATATTCACATATATAGCCAGGTAAATTGCAGCTAATAAAGGAAACAACTGAAAGAGTAGATATATATGACATAGGTAAAATATCGGCAAATTGTTCCGTGCTACTTCTAAAATCTAGCAAGAAAAACCCCAGGTAAGTTAACTCTAACTCAAATACACTCCCTAATTTAAAGAGAGATAACGAAGTAAGTGATATATAAACAATTCTACAGTGAATGTGTTTAAATTTAATTAAAAAAATAAAAGCAATCTAGGTAAGACTTTTAGATATAGAAAAATCATTTACTTCGCTTTCCTCCTATGCTAAGTAGACTAGGTTGGCATCCAAATTTCCCAGATTAGCTTCCCCTTTTCCTTCAAACCTAGCAATGGTGGTCTCGGAAAGCAAACAAAATGGCTTCACTGTACGTGATTGCAACGGAAAATCAGGAATTCTCCCTTTCAGCTACAACCCTAGAAAATGATAAAACCACAGTTCCTGTTCCTAGTTTATAAGAGAGATGTAATTAAAGAGAAAAAGAAATATATATATACATATATATAAAGGCAAAAAGCAGTAGCACCTAGCACGTGTTCCAATAGAAAGGTTATGCTCTATAAAAAATTATAAAAAAAATTTGATTCCCTTTCACCACCTATACAGGAAAAGAAAATAGATCATGTAGAGTAAATACTCCTTTTAAACAATCCAACGAAGCTATATGATGAACTCTGGTCGGGAAAACATCTTCACACAGCTTCCAAATTTCAAGCTACGATAAAAAATAAGACATGTGCATATATACATATATCTACGATAGATAAAAGATAAATCGATATTTCAATTGATCGGTATTTTCACCATCAATTTTACTATAAGAAACGGTACAGATAATTTAATCACGAGAAAAGAATATATACTTGCTTTACTCACTTTCTTCGGTAATCGAAACGGTACGATAAGATAAAAATGGCTTCCTGAAAATGCCAGGTAATATAATCGATCTGGTCTCGTCGATTGACAAAAGGGAAGAGAGAGAGTCAAAACGTGAATTTTTCGCCGGTACCCAGCAAATAAGTACCGCGCAGGTTTCTTTAATGCGGTAGACGATACACAGAGTCGAAATAAGAATTAATTCAAAGATAAACCGATTGATATTACCGATTTAATCTATTTTACGAGTTACATTATGCAAATTAATCATTAGGCGATATAAGGGATGACGAAACATACTTTTAGAATTAACTAATCAGCCATGCAAAGCGAATAAAATCAAATTTGAGGAATATTTAGTTTAATAACAGCTGAAAGCGAGATACTAATGTTTTACGTACCTGAGATGATATTCTGAACTCAACAGGGTTGGCGTACAAAATTTTACATAAAACCAAAATATAGAAAAATTATTAACATTTGCCCGAAGTGACGATTTAATCGTTACAATCCATAACCTTACATTTTGATCAGCAATTCTTCTAAATTGAGCGGACATAATCATCGTCATCTTGAATGCACAACCTCAAATGAACAACTAATACAAACTGAATGAGTTAATGTTCCCGTAGCTTCCTGCCGAAAAAAGTGGAAGGGTGGTGGCATTAGTCCATTTTTTAATTTCCTGATTGTGATGCAAAGAAACCTGTTTCTGCAAGAAACAATTTACTCAGAGTCCCTACTCAACGATGGTTTGAAATATCCAATGACAGTGCTGGCTGGTGACGTCACAAACACGGGAGTAGAAAGTAAAAGTGGGCTGCTTGTATGCAGCCTACTTTCACTGCCTAGTCGACAATGGTTTGAACTGACCAGTGAAAGTGAGAACTGGTGACATCATAAACACGGGAGTAGAAAGTGAAAGTGGGCTGCTCATATGCAGCCTACTTTCACTTTTCTATGACGTCACAGACAACAATTGTAGAGCTTGTTACCTATAGCGGTAATGTTGAATCAGATAGGTAACACGGAAATGTTGGTATATTTCAGAATTTTGGTTAATGTTTGGATCAGGCCTACTAAATTTCTATAGACAGATAGATCAGCTGGTGACAACATAGGGCTCTATCGGAAAAACATATGTATGTCTTCTTATGATATTGCTGAGAAAAATACCTAGATCTGGGGAAAAACCTACCCGAACATATTTGTTTGTGTACTACTGAGACGATATATATTTTAACGACTTGGCAAATAATTTACATGGTTGGTAATAAAAACAACTCAGTAGTTCTGACTGGAATATTTTGGTAATAGAACACTTCGATTATAATTATTCGTAGATTACATATATACTTTTAGAAGCATGTCAATGGTGAACTAGTAGGTAGGTAGTTATTTGAGTAAAACAATATTATATATTTTAAAAGTTTATTTTTAAATTATATATATTTTTACAATTAACTCTACTCTGTGGAAATTTCAAATAACACTCTTGAATGTAGATTAGTTCCCAGCTGTTGTTGTAGTCCTTTGAATTTCAGGTATAACTTCCCTGTGGACAATTTTTCAAGATTCGGTTTAAATGTTTGTGTCACCCTTTTCGGTAAAAATGTAACTTTATCTTAAAACTCCAGACAGATGCTTTCACCAAATTGTGGTTTCACCAGTTTTGCTGCGATGATCCTGTATGGAGTTCCTGGTTGTAGATCCCGCACCTTGACCATTGGTTTGTTCTCCACTTCTCTCGAACTTATTGCATTAATTTCCTGTAAAAAGTCCATCTTATTCTTCTTCGATTATAACAACAACTAATGCGTGTAGAGTATTTGTTGGGCTAGTGGTAACTTGGTAGTCTGATTACATTAATCGATTGCTGCAGACGGAATGACCTGACAACACTATCTGCTTTATCTGTAGGTCTTTGAGAAGCTTCTTGTTATCAAGATGGTAGCGGTGGTGGTTGTGGTGGTAGAGGTGGTAAAAGATCAAGATCCACCTAGATTGAACGTAAATAGATATACAGGTTTTCAGTTGGGGTCGTCAGAAGTTCTCTCTCTCCCTATTCCCAACTGAGTAATTAAAACATCCCAAAACATATAACAAAATATTTTATTAAATTGTTCTAGTTTCTAAATCTTGTAATATAATGTCTTTGTAATAATACAGGTGCTCTTTTAAAGCAATAGATAATTGCGAGGTATCATCTAGACAACATGCTCTTATAATTTTTTCAATAGGAAGCCTACATAGCAAACATGTCCATGTAGCAATCTCATCTAACAAGTCGTGATAAAACTTGCAAAAATTCAGTTTATTCAAAGATGTTACTTTAGCCAGTATAATGGTATCGCCGGCTAAAAGACTACACACATCAGTATAGTTTAGATATAATACCGATACGTGTTTCATAAGCATAATCTGTTTCACTTCGTCATATTGTACTCTAGATATATGCAAAAAGTCACCACAAGATATCGGTTCTGTTAGCTCCATTGATGATGGTGATGCTGATGAGGTGTTCTCGAAGAAACTTCTTGTCAGGTGGTTCAATTGGACAACGACATCCCCCCATTCCACAGCAGACATTACAATTTTCACTAGGGAGCCTTCAGTTGTTGTTGTTGCTGTTTTTTGCAGGATAACCACTGGTGAGTAGGATCTTGCGGAGCTGAGTGCACATTGGATCTCACAGCATGGAGACTCCAACAAGGGAAACCTCGAGTGTAATAGGTAGTACTTTTCCATATTGGCTGCATTTTCATACATTTGCAGGCCACGGTCCAAATTGGAGGTGTAGTCGGTACTCGAATCACCATCACTATAACTGTTTTCACACGGTTTCAATTCAACGTCAAAAGTGTCACTACTGCTGGTGCTGCTGGTGCTATTACCCTGATCACTAGGTGAAAAGTTTATACTTCTACTAGAACTAAAGTCGGTAAAATAACATTGCTTCCATTTTCACTATTGCATAAAACTGAAATCCTGTATGGGAAATTTCACTGTGTTATATGGTTAGCCCTACTCTTCAAACACACCCTCACTAGACGAAAAAATTGTCCAGATTCTAGAAAACCGTGACAAGAAGGAAAAACAACATCAAGAAGAAATTCAACAAAGATTAGTAAAATCTTTTGATAAAAAACGTAAAATAGAATTAGAAAAACTTGTCACTACGATGAAATGCGAACAACAAAATCTTGTTTCCACGATGGAAGAAAAACAACAAAATCTAGTTTCCACGATGAAAAGCGAACAACAAAATCTAGTTTCCACGATGAAAAGTGAACAACATAATTTAATTGAAGGATTGTTCTCGAAATTTGAAGAAAAACAAGGCAAAACGGAAGAAGAAGACAACCGCAATTTGAACAATTAATGAAAATATATATATATAAATAAGTTAATGAAACAGTTAATGAAAGAATGCAGATAGTTGAATAAGACATAAAAGAAATAAATGACGACATAAAGATCCTAAAAAGTAATGTGGAGACTCTTGAAATAAAAGAAGATGGCATCGATTCCATCCAGAGCCAAGTGAAATTTGAAATCAGTTCCATTAAAAACACGGTTCAAAGTATAAACGTCAATTTGAAGCAGTGGCTATAGCTAATGGATGGGATAATCCAGAAAAATCCACTTCTCTGGTAATTTCGTTAAGAGGTCCGGCCCTAGAACTCCTCCAAAGCATTCCAGTCGATGAACAAGGCAATTTCGACAAGATCATCGCCATTCTAGACAAACGATACGACAATCAATCCTTGGGCCAGGTATACCAAGTCCAACTGAGTGGAAAAAACGCAAAAATCCGGTGAAAGCCTCCAAGAATTCGAAGCAGACGGTTAGTTCACTTGTCCTACCCAGACCTGCCACAGGAAACGAAAGACCAGTTGGCCACACAGAGTTTCATAAACGGCATCAGAGATGTGGAAGTACAACGAAATCTAAGACTAAGTGGCGTCAAGAAAAGTAATGAAGCTTACTTCCGGCTTTGGAAGTAGAGGCCGTCATGAACATGTCCAATCCGAGGGTCCGAGCAGTTTCCTTTAACCAGGAAGAGTCAGAGTCACCATTTCAAGCGCTGCTGGCTGGTCTGAACAAAAAATTAGAACGGTCACAAAGAACTGGCACCAGAGGGGCATGTTACCGCTGTGGACGGACAGGGCACTTTCAACGTGATTGTCGAGTGAGGCTACCTGAACGATCACCGACCAGGGGTTACCAACAGAACAGCCAGGGGTCGTCGGCCAGTCAGCATAAGGGGGCGAATACTGACTGACCCTTCACCAGCCCCCAGGACAGTATCCATCCGGGGATTTTGCCGAGATAGCGGCAGCCTAGTCATCAGAGGCACCATCAATGGGCGAGCAGTTACCATCACCATCGATACCGCCGCCGCTGTGTCCATTGCCAAGTCGAGGGTTTTGAGAGCATTGGAAATTCGGCCAGTTACCAATAACATCAAGCTCAGAACAGTCACCGGCGAGTCCATGTAAATACAGGGTGGGGCCGATGTCGTGCTACAGATAGGGGACAACATGATAGGCATAGAGTCCTGGTAGTGAATAGTGAGGACGATTTTATACTGGGTATGGACCTAATTAGCCAGCATGGATTTATGTTCGACCTGAGATATGATTACTCTCTTCGAGGTGTCATTACTTTGTACGCAAGACAATATATATTATATATAAATATAATATATATTGTTTCTGGTCGGGAAGCTTCATCAGTTGCGCTTCCCACAATTGAATGTCCTCTCGAACACTTCTTTATGCATTTGATGCATTTCGTTAAATTTCTTACATCTCGCGTCTTCAAATTCTGAGATATGATGTTCTTCGGTTCCTAAATGAGGAATTTTTATTGACACGGCCCGTCAACAGTTCAGTCATCTCCATAAAAATTGTGGCAAAGTCTTCAGCTAGAACTCCCGGTCGAACGGAACAGAGTAGTCATGGGCAGCTAGACAGCAATCCTGGGAGCTGCGTTGGAATTGGAGCCCGTACACTCAGCTCATGACCACTTAGTTGGACGGGCTATAGTTAAAACCGGAGGAGATATACCAATCAGAGTCCTGAATTTGTCCAACAACGACATCAGAATTGCCAACGGTCAAGAGATAGCTTGTTTCGAGCCAGTAGAGACCATCATCAATTGCGAAGAAGTGTACCAGACGTCGGTGAAGGAGACAGGGCCCAGTAAAGAGTTCCTACAACAGTTTTCTGACCATTTAACGCACCTGACACGAGAGAACCAGCAGAAAGCCAAGCAAGTTATCACAAAGCACTGGCAAATTTTAAACAGTCAAGATGGAACTACCGGCCGCATCAACATCATCCAGCACCGAATAGATACCGGAAAGGCTCAACCTATTAGAATACCACCTAGACGACTACCCTTGGGGCAACAACAGGCAGTCGAGGAAAACATCGAGTCCATGTTACAAAATGGAGTTATTGAGCCATCCATCAGCCCATGGTCTGCTCCCGTCGTGCTAGTTAAAAAGAAAGATGGAACCACCCGATTTTGCGTGGATTACAGAAAGCTGAATGACGTCACGAAGAAAGACAGCTATCCACTACCCCGAATCGATGACACTTTGACAACACTAGCAGGCTCCCGTTGGTTTCCACACTAGACCTAAAAATTGGATATTGGCAGGTTGGCCTACACGCAAACGACAGAGAGAAGACAGGGTTCTCCACCAGTAAAGGGCTGTTAATGCACCCGCTACATTTGAGAGGCTAATGTAGTATGTACATTCTAGTCATGGGTCAGACATTCGACGACCATCTGAAGAACCTGGGCGAAGTATTCTCCAGAATTAATAACGCCAACCTCAGACTCAACCCGAAGAAGTATTCCTTGTTCCAAAAAGAAGTAGACTTTTTGGGCCACGTCGTTTCCGAGTCAGGAATCCGTACGAACGAAGACAAGATAGAAGCCATCCGTGATTGGCCAGTCCCAAGAGACAAACATGAACTGCGAAGCTTCTTGGGCCTCTGTTCCTACTACAGGCGATTTGTTGAGGGATTTGCCACCATTGCAGCGCCTCTACATCGGCAGACTACTGACTTGGAATCACGGTTGCGAAACATCATTCAGGCGACTGAAGGCAGCACTATGTTCCAGCCCAATCCTAGCCTTTCCTACACAGTCCGGCAAGTTCATTTTAGACACCGACGCCAGCAACACAGGTTTGGGGGCCGTCCTATCCCAGGTGCAATATGGTGAAGAGAGAGTGATCGAGTACTACAGCCGTGGTTGCTCGAAACCGGAAAGAAAGTATTGCGTCACCAGAAAAGAACTTCTTGCAATAATAAGGGCTGTAGACCATTTCCACAAATACCTCTATGGTCGTCATTTCTTAATCGGGACACATCATGACGCCCTTAAATGGCTGAAGACACCGGAAGGACAACTGGCCAGGTGGATGAAGAAACTACAGCAATACGATTTTAAGGTTGAACACCCGTGGCGGCCCTTTGCACAATAATGCCGATGCCCTATCTAGAAGACCCTGTAGATCAGAACGCGGACATTGTCTGAAGAGTGCATCCGGGACCAAATGGCTGATCCAGACATCGAACCAATCTTGTCACTCAAAACGAGAGGGGCACCCAAGCCACGATGAGACGAGGTAGCTAGATACTCCGGCGTGCTGAAATCGTTATGGGCTCAATGGGACTCTCTAAGAGTAGACAATGGAATGCTTAAGCGAATTTGGGAAAGCGCCGATGGACGAGAAACCAAGGCCCAACAGGTAGTTCCGAAGAAAAAGGTACCAGCCATCCTGACCGAAGTACATGATGGGATTACCGGAGGCCACCTGGGCATGAATAAAACCCTAGACAAAGTTCGCCAGCGCTACTACTGGGTGAATTACTTCGAAGACGTCAGAGCTTGCTGCCGCAAATGTGCCACCTGTGCAGCCAGTAAGGGCCCGCAGACCCGGACCAAGGGCAGAATGCAGCAGTACAATGTGGGTGTCCCATTTGAGACAATTGCCATCGATGTCGCCGGTCCGTTTCCTGAGTCTGAGAGGGGGAACCAATACATTCTGGTCGTAATGGATTATTTCAGCAAATGGCCTGAGGCATATGCGATACCCAACCAAGAGGCAACCACAGTAGCGACGGTGCTAGTAGAACAGTTATTCAGCAGGTTTGGCGCCCCGATGGAACTACATTCAGACCAGGGGCGTAACTTCGAATCGAATGTATTCCAGAAGTTCTGCACAATGTTGGGGATCCGGAAAACGAGAACAACACCATTGCAGCCACAGTCAGACGGAATGGTGGAAAGATTCAACAGGACCTTGGAACAACACCTGTCCAAGGTCGTCAGCAATAACCAGCGTGATTGGGATGAGCGTATTCCCCCATTCCTGTTAGCATATCGCTCAGCCATACATAATAGTACAGGCCTGACTCCAGCCAGGGTCCTATTCGGAAAAGAGCTGCGCTTACCCTGCGATTTGGCTTTTGGTTCCCCCAAAGAACCTTCCCAAGACATCAACGATTATGCCGACCAGCTCCGACATACCATGCTGGCAATACACGAATTAGTCCGAACGCAGATGTTGGCCACCAGTGACCGGATGAAGACGCGATACGACCTCAAAGCCAATTCAGCCGGCTTCCAAGAGAGCGACAAAGTCTGGCTGTACAACCCCCAACGGAGCAAGGGTAAATCCCCAAAGCTTACACCCGCCTGGGCTGGTCCATACGAGGTGGTCAAGAGGCTTAATGACGTCGTCTACCGGATCCGTCGAAACCCCAGGGCTAAGTTAAAGGTGATCCATTTAGATCGACTCGCTCCCTACCATGGAGAGGATGTTTCTGATCGGGACCATCAGAATTAAAGGGAGAGGTAGTGTTATAAACATCTATCCAGTCCGTCCCTGGTGGCATTCTGTGAGATATCAATCGCTGGGATATAAAAAAAGCTAGAAGGTTCGGACGGGAGAAAAACTTATCTCGATCATAACTCGACAACTGTAAAATTGACACTGGATTATATTAGAGAATCCTCGCAGCAGTTAGTGATACAGAGACGACTAGCGTATACTGTAATGTTATTGTGAATCAGTTGTTCTGTATAATTTGATGTAAATAAAGTTCTAGAAAAGTGAAAGTGAATATTTATTTTATAATTTTAAATTGAACCCACGGACTATATAACAATATATATATATATTCTAAATTAAATAAAAACAGTTTTTATCATTTTGCGAAAATTGATATAGTAAATGGGAGACATGGGGATCACTATTCTTTGCGAAAAATTCAATATAAATATAAGCAGGTTATATAATTTTGGGAAAATTTCAGTTTTAGTTTTCTGATACAAGCAAGTGGGGTATTTTTTAAAACTCACTACTTCTCGGGAACTGAAATTAATACAGATATGAGAAATGTGATATCAATTCTGTAAATTAATAGAAAATTGTGAAATTTTGCGAAATTTCTATTTTTGAGTAAGAGGATGGGTATCAGTAAATTTTAAAGAACAAAAAATGATGCAGGTGTACATGATATTCATTGGATGAAAATTGATAAACTGACTTTTTTCTTCATATGAATGGAGGCATTGTTCGTCATTTTGTCAATATTGAATTTATGGAAGGATTAAGGACTGAAAAATTGTATGTTACTGATTAATCGCAGGTGATTCTGAAAATATTTTAGAAAATGTCGGAAATGTTCTTCTACCGGTGGATATCCAAGCAGGCACTTCAAAGTGTTTATTTTATGGATGACAACCGCATATATGAACAAACCAACGGAGCAGCACTATCACCAACGGTGGTCAATCTCTTTATTACCTATTTCGAGGAAAAGGCACTACAGACAGCAAACCTGTTGCCAAAGTTATGGATAATATACGTCAATGACGTATTTATCATATGGTCGCCAAACAAGAAGTGCTTAGGATCCTGGAGCACCTAAACTCGATACACCCCAGGATTCAATTTACCTTAGAACTTGAAGAAAACAACCAGTTGCCTTTCCTTGACGTTCTCATAAGAAAAAACCTCCAGAATGGGCACTTCGACCACACCGTATATAGAAAACCGACACATACAAACAGATACCAAATGCCATAAGGCGCGATATGACCTCCGACGGAGACATATAAAATAAAAAGCCCAGGTAGATCACCTCAGTTGACCATGCCAACGCATTGAGAATGCCAAGTGGCGAAACGTCTGCAAGATTCAACGAGACGTAATTTGTTTTTTCAAATAATCTACCACTATTATACAAATTGAGACCTCGGCTCTGTAATTATCCCATTTTATTTCTTTCTTGAAAATGTCTCCAAAGCAGGAGCCGAAAGGTCGAACAATTAACAAATTTATTTAAACACAGTTCTCACCCCATATGTATTTTATACAGGGTTAGTTTTTATTTTTCAGCGTGAGTTTAAATTCTCCCAAAAATACCTAGCCATATTGTTTGTTATATTCACTATCATATCACATTGATGAGAAAACTTCTGGTTATTTTGATGTAAATTGTTTGTGAAGTCAGCTGTTATAATGGATTTTGAGGTGTAAATAAAGCTTTAGAAAGTGAAGTAAATATCAGTTTAAAAAGTTTTAATTTGACCCCACGAAGTTTATTGCAATTTGATGTTAGAAGTGCAGGATTAACTAATCGCAAAATTTTGATTTATGACAACAACTCGTAGTATGGAAAAAATAACTCAGATCCTGGAAAAATGTGACAAGAAGGAGAAACAACATCAGGAAGAAATCCAGCAAAGGTTAGTGAACTATTTTAACTAAAAACGTAAAATAGAATTAGAAAACCTTGTAACTAATATAGATGAAAAGCAACAAAACCTTGTTTCTGCTATGGAAAGAAAACAACAAAATTTAATTGAGGGATTATTTCCAAAATTAGAAGAAAAACGACAAGCTGATGAATTAAAGAAACAAAACGATTTTAAAATATTTGAAGTAAACCAAGGCCAAGCTGAAGAAAACAGACAACTGCAATTAGAACAATTAATGTAAATAGCATCACAAGTTAAGGAAACAGTTAGTGAAATAATGCAAATAGTGGAATCATACATAAAAGAAATAAACGACGACATAAAGTTCCTAAAAGTAACATAATCCGGCATAGGGTCCTAGTAGCTGAGATTGAGGACGATTTTATACTGGGTATGGACCTAATCTCCTAGAATGGATATATGTTCGACCCGACATATGATGGTCTTCGGTCTTAAATAAGGAATTTGTATTGACACGACGCGTCAACGGCTCAGCGACCTCCGTAAAAATTGTAACAAAATCCTCAACCAGAATTCTCGGTTGAACGGAACAGATTATTCGGGGGCAGCTAGAAAGAAATCCTGGGAGCTGTTTGGAATGGTGGAGCACGTACACTCAGCTTATGACTACTTAGTTGGAAGGGCTATAGTCAAAACTTGACGAGATATACCAATTAGAGTCCGGAATTTGTCCAACAACGACATCAGAATTGCCAATGGTCAAGAGATAGCTTGTTTCGCGCCAGTAGACACCATCATCAATTGCGAAAGAGTGTACCAGACCTCTGTGAAGGAGACAGGGCCCAATAAAGAGTTTCCACAACAGTTTTCTGACCATTTAACCAGAGGAGCAGAAGAAAGAAAGAAGAAACCCAAGCAATTTATCACAAATCACTGGCAAATTTTTAACTGTCAAGATGGAACCACTGGTTGTACCAACATCAGCCAGCACCGAATGGATACCGTGAAGGCTCAACTCATCAGAATACCAACAGTAGTCGCCCATTGGGGCAACAACAAGCAGTCAATGAAAACATCAAGTCCATGTTACAAAATGGAGTTATTGAGCTATCCATCAGCCCATGGTCTGCTCCCGTTGTGCTAGTTAATAAAAAGGATGGAACCACCCGATTTTGCGTGGATTACAGAAAGATGAATGACTACTCTCTTCCTAGAAGTCGGTCTTTACATCTCGCGTCTTCAGCTATCCCCAAATTGATGACACTCTGACCACACTAGCAGGCTCCCGTTGGTTCTCCACACTAGACCTAAAAAGTGGATATTGGCAGGTTGGTCTACACGAAAACGACAGAGAGCCTTCTCCACCAGTAAAGGACTGTTTCAGTTTATTTAATGGAGAACGTGCTTAGTATACCTCGACGACATTCTGGACATGGGTCATACATTCGATGACCATCTGAAGAACCTGAGCTAAGTATTTTGAAGAACGCCAACCTGAGACTCAACAAGAAGAAGTCTGAGTTAGGAATCCGCACGAACAAAGACAAGATGGCACCCATCTGCGATTCGCCGAGAGACAAACATTAACTACGTAGCTTTTGGGGCTGTGTTCCTAATGCAGACGCTTCATTAAGGGATTTGCCGCCATTGTCGCGCCTCTACATCGGCAGACCACTGAGAAAGAGACCTTCCATTGGAATCAGGGTTACGAAACATCATTTAGACGACTGAAGAAGGCACTATGTTTCAGCCCAATCCTAGCATTTCCTACACTGTCCGGGAAGTTCATCTTAGACACAGACGCCAGCAACACCGATTTGGGGGCCGTCCTATCCTAGGTGCAAGATGGTCAAGAGCCGTGGATTCTCGAAATCGGAAAGGAATTATTGTGTCACCAGAAAAGAACTTCTTGCAATAATGAGGGCTCTAGATCCTTTCCACAAATATCTCTATAGTCGTCATTTCTTAATCAGAACAGAGCATGCCGCCCTCAAATGGCTGCTGGACATGAAGACACCGGAAGGACAACTGGCCAGGTGGATGGAGAAACTACAGCAATACGATTTCAAGGTGGAATACCGTGCCGGCCGGTTGCACAATAATGCCGATGCCCTATCCAGAAGACCCTGTAGAGCAGAATGCGGATATTGTCTGAAGACGGAACAGCGAGAGGGTATCTCCATCAGACAGATCCAAGTGCATGCCAATGAAGACTGGACAACGGAACAGTGCATCCAGGACCAAATGGTTGATCCAGACATCGAACCAATCTTGTCACTCAAAACGAGAGGGGCACCCAGGCCACGATGGGACGAGGTAGCTAGATACTCGGGCGTGCTGAAATCGTTATGGGCTCTATGGGACTCTCTAAGAGTGGTCAGGTGGATGGAGAAATTACAGCAAAACGATTTTAAGGTTGAACATTGAGCCGGCCGTTTGCATAATAATGTCGATGCACTGTCATGAAGACCCTGTAGAGTAGTGGAACGCGGATATTGTCTGAAGACGGAACAGCGAGAGGATATCTTCATCCAACAGCTCTGAGTGCATGCCAATGAAGAATGGACAACGGAACAGTGCATACAGGACCAAATGGCTGATCCAGACATCGAACCAATCGTGTCACTTAAAAAGAGAGGGGCATCCAGGCTACGATGGGACGAGGTAGCTAGAAACTCAGGCGTCCTGAAATCGTTATGGGCCCAATGAGACCCTCTAAGGGTAAAGAATGGAATGCACAAGACATTTTGGGAAAGCACTGACTGCCGAGAAACCAAGTCCCAACAGGTTGTCCCAAAGAAGAAGGTACCAACCATCCTGACCAACGTACATGATGGGATTACCGCAGGTCATCCGGGCATGAATAAATCCTTGGATAAAATTCGTTAACGGTACTAATGGGTCAATTATTTCGAAGACGTCAGAGCTTGGTGCCGGCAATGTGATACCTATGCAGCTAGTAAGGGCCCGAAGACCTGGACCAAGGGCAGAATGCAGCAGTACAATGTGGGTGTCCCATTTGAGAGAATTGCCATCGATGTCGCCGGTCTGTTTCCCGAGTCTGAGAGGGGGAACAAATACATATTTCAGCAAGTGGCCTGAGGCATATGCGATACCCAATCAAGAGACAACGACAGTAGCGACGGTGCTGGTAGAACAGCTATTCAGCAGGTTTGGCGTCCCGTTAGAACTACATTCAGACCAATGGCGTAACTTCGAATCAAATGTATTCCAGAAAGTCTGTACGATGTTGGGAATCAGGTAAACGAGAACAACACCATTGCATCCACAGTCAGACGGAATGGTGTAAAGATTCAACAGGACCTTGAAACAACCTATCCAAGGTTATCAACAGTACCCAGCGTTATTGGGATGAGCATATTCCCTTATTCCTGTTGGCCTATCGCTCAGCCGTACATAACAGTACCGACCTGACACCAGTCAGGGTACTATTCGGTAAAGGGCTGATATTACCCTGCGATCTGGCCTTTGGCTCCACGGAAGAACCGTACCTAGGAATCAACGATTATGCTGACCAACTCCGACATAACATGCTGGCAATACACGAACTAGCCCGAACGCAGATGTTGGCCACCAGCGACCGGATGAAGACACGATATAACCTCAAGGCCAATTCAGTTGGGTTCCAACAGAGGGACAAGGTCTAGCTGTACAACCCCCAGAAGAGCAAGGGTAAATCCGTATCTGTCGAAACCCACGATCTAAGTTGAAGGTGGTCCACTTGGATCGACTCGCCCCCTACTATGGAGAGAATGTTTCTGATCGGGACGATCAGATTTAAAGAGGGGCAGTGTTATAAAATGTACATTCGCCGCCACTGGAGATATCTAAATTAGTCATAAAATAAAACATTGACCGTCTGGGGATAAAAACAACAATAGGAAACCTTCTAGTCAGGAAAAAACGTGTTAGCATTGAATACTCGAACAAACTGGAAGATGACCATAGAATTTGAGAGTTCGATATAGATTATAAAAAGCAACTGCTGGTCAATGCAGTTGTTAATGTAGCTTAGATAGTGTTATTATTTTGATGTAAATTGAAATCAGCTGTTATATTGGATTTTGAGGTGTAAATGAAGTTCTAGAAAGTTAAGTGAATATCAATTTTAAAAGTTTTAATTTGAAAGTCTATTGCGATATTATCGATATTTTTCTGTCGGTTTCTTATTCCGGGATAAGTTAGAAATCGTTTTTTACCATCAATCGTATTTTCGGAAATACCCTTTTTTCTCGGCATTATCTGTTTGATGTGGTTTAACAGTCTAGTTATACCGAAGATTAGTGTTTATTTTAGATGAATAATTTCTGAAAGGCTTACTATTTTGGCGGCGTAAAATCAAACGTTATAGCAGTCCCCCATTTAATATTGTCCAATCTTCATTCACATGCACACGAACCTGTTGGATGGGTCCTGTCCTGAGGGCTGGTATAAACTATTCAGAGGTTGACCACTTTGACTGACTGATCCTGCTGGTGATACAGTTGCATTGACCAACTCAAAGTGGTGATATAGCTGGGAACCTCAGTATACAGTCATGTTGGAAATGACTTGTCTGTTTATAGCGATAACATAAGCCACTGGTTCTTCGTTGCTTCCTTAAATCAAATATTTGGCCTGTCGGAAACTGTTTGTACCCTTGGTTTCGACATGTTTATGATAGCCTCTACTTCTAATGTACACCGGAAAGCTACAGTATTATTCTTTAATCCACTAAGTCTCAGGTTTTGTTGGACTTCGACATCTGTAATACCGCTGATACAACTGTATGCACTTAGGCCATTCGTTTTTAATATTCTGTGGTAGGTCTGGATACTCTAAGTGTGTTAAACCACTAATGTCACCTTTAAACTCTTGTAAACATCTCCAGCTGTTTGTACTTAACTCAGTGATAAATTGTCATATCTCTTACCTAATACTGAAATCATCTTTTCGAAGTTACCTTGTTCATCAACTTGAATGCACTGAAGAAATTCTGACGCTAGACCTCTAATAGAAATTACCTTTATGTCTAATTCCATAATCAGTATTTTCTGATTAACAGCTTTGTTGCCTTGTATTACAAATTGCATTAGTTGTTCTAATTATTTCGTCGGTATTTTTTAATCATCTTGCTTTTTAATTCATCACTCTGCCGTTTTTCTTGAAATATTTTAAGTTCATATTGCCATTTTAATTCTGACTCACTTAGTAATTTCAATAATACTCACTTATTTAAATTTTGTTATTCACTTTTAATTGTACTAGCATGAGTCTGCTGCTTATCTTTCATGTTCTTTATATCTCGTTTTTATAGAACTTTATTTAATTCCTTATTTAACTTTTCGCTTTGTTTTAAACATTTCTCGTCAATTGTAAATTTATATTTTAAAATCACCTTAATCCAATTTCTGACACCAATTCTTCTTTGGGTTCAATACAAGTTTGTTCACTCGATATAAATGTCTTTATTCGTACCAAAATAAATCACAATACGTTCGATATATCCAAATATTTATATCAACAACAATGATCATACCCGAACATATGATCGCTACGATGCTATCTACTTAACTCAACTCCTCCTTTTCGCCAACCACCTTAATACCCTCATAGTTGTTCTGGATGTTTCTCTGTCTACCTCTGGTAGGCTAACGTGTATAATATCTAATTCCAGAATGGTGTGGAAATGTTTTTACCATCAATCGTATTTTCGGGATATACTGCTGTTTGGCGGCATTGTTTATTTGGTTTTTAGAGTTTATTTAGACGTAAGATTAGTCACAATTTTATTCAGTAAAAATAAAAGTTTACAACATTTTAATTTTTAATAAGTTTTTTGAACCCCAAATGGAGATGCCAAAGTTTTGCTTTGTGTTAGCATATCCGTATTCTTTTTGTGAAGATTATCATCCTCACAATCAATTGTGGGAATTTTGTTCCCTTGGACACCTCCAAAAGCGGCGCTCACGAACAGCATCTCTCCTTCACTGCCATCATGCCACCCCTCAGGGGTTGCAGGGGTGAAACATCGATCTTGATGGCGTAACCTTGGCAACCGCATGGAAGTATTAGCTTAAGACGTTAGTTACATAATGTGAACTTCCTGTACACACTCCTTCTTTTGTTTTTAATAAGATTTGGAAACTGCTGGAATAATAATCGCATATGGCGTACATATAGTCATATTCCCATAATTATAAAAAGAAAATAATAAAAGGGAGAATAAAAAATCGCAAGGATTATTATTGTTTTATCCTTGACCGGATTAGTCCCTTTTATTCAGCTTGAAAAATGCTGTTGAGAGATTTTTTGTTGGACCGGAATTGGGGTATTTTAGGCCGTAAAAATATCCTCTCAGCTTTGAATTGCTGAAACCGGAGAAATTGGACTCATTTCAACCGGAAGGTATATAATAAGGGCGAGATGAAATAATTGTGTTTCTAAAGTACTTTCAGCAAAAATAATGCGAATTGTCAGATTTACAGAAATTGCATTTTTTAAACTCCTATATACCAACATTTTTATTTGAATAGATTTGGCTGTCACTTCGTGAAATTTGAAATACATGGTGAATTAATAACAAATATTATTGTAATTTCATTTGAACTAGAGAGTGTGACATATATTTTGCTGAACCTCAGCTTCTTCTGAGAAGTACAACGTAAGTTTGTAATACTATTTATTACTAATTCACAATTCACATACATTTTCATATAATTAGTTGTTAAAATAATCTCAAGCAAATAAATGCCTATTGTTTCCAATAGCGTTAATATTACTTTTCATTGACTGAACAGTGGTGGGTTCCAGTATATATTATAGTGGTTTGACTAGCTTTTTATATTTGCTATCGCCTTGTATAATTATATTGATTTAATGTAATTGGTTATTGTTATCTGTTATTTTAATTGTTTGGGCGTCACATTACATTACATAATTACATTTATATTTAATTTAGTTTTACTTAATTATTTGCTCACTTTTTTATTTAATATTTATTAACTTTAAGATTATACAAAAAAATAACACATTTTTAAATCATATTCTACATATTTAAATCAAGATCAACATTTTTAAAATTCATATGCAACAAAATTAACATCAAATCAATTCACTTACAATAAAAGTTCTTTGCACTTACTGTTGAAGTTCTCAATTGGCACCGGCAACTTTTTCCCAGAAGACACTCTCATTATCTTACCTTTCTCAGTCTCTTTTTTCTATTTTAAATCTTAAACTTTTTTATTATATAATTATTAATTTCAATTTTTATTTAAGAATACACTTTAATTGATGCTTTCTTTGAACTTATTTAAACTCATTATTTCTTTCTTTAAATGTTCTATAGTTTGTAATTTAACTTCTTAAAAAAATCACTTTTCAAAAGAACAATTTAACATACTTTATTTATAAACATATTTAAAATCAAATAAATTCTCGTCTTATTTAATGTGTCCTATTCTACTTATTTATCTTCCTTTATCTATCTAAGCTATAAGTCCTTAACTAAATTTATAACAAAACATTCATTATACTTTCATAATAATAACAACATACAATTTCTAATAAAAAATTACAAAATTATTTACCTTGTCCTATTTTGGTTTATTTTCTCTCTTTTTCTAAAAACACCCATTCACTTTATTCCTTAACTTTTCTTCTTTTCTCCATTACTTTAATATTTTTATTTAAATTACCCATTCATTTATATTTCATACATTCCATTTACAAATTTAAAAGTTCACATTCCACTACTTTGAAAATTTTCACACCACTAGAATTAAATCAGTTTGTTTTGAGTGTTGCTTGTATATTCACTTTAGTTTATTTCACAAAATTTGCGAGTTTGAGCTTTATTGCTTGGAACTGTCAAACAAACATTTCAAAATATTCAACACCATGGCCTACTATGATTTTTTATTAACAAACTTGCAACATCCAAGACACTGGTTTATCGACGAATCCATTGAACTTGGCGTGTCAAGTATAAGGTATAAGGTAAGAACAATTGACAAACCAGAAGCCAAATTTTGCTTGAAACAGCTAACTTGATGACGCTATTTGCTAATCAGAAATGTTAAAAAGTTTCTAAATGAAGCACCTCGCAATAAAATGTCATTTTTCAGTCAAAAATGATTGAGAAAATTATAATTTGTCGATAATTTTAACTCAATTACTCAGAAAAAGTGTTTTATTGGTCGCCGAACACGAATCCGTTGCCAGATTTAAAACTCAAAATGGCGAAAACCAACATGTGGTTAGGGTCGTTTTTAGGGTCTCTGATTACTTTGTTATCTAACTTTTAATAAATCTCTACAATTAACCACTTTATTGATTTGGGGACCAAGGATCTACATTTTTTCCGTATCATTAGAATATGATCATGATCAGAGACCTCCAAAACCCCACTACAAATTTTGGCGTAAATAGGTTGATTTTCGAAATTTTTATCCGGCATTTTGGATCCGCCAACGGATTCTTGTTCAGCGACCCCCAAAACCCCTTTTCAAAGTATTTTACTTAATTTTTGTGAAAAAATGTGATTTTCTCAATCATTTTTGACAGATAAACGGTAGTTTCTCGATACCCAGTCGATCCAAATGATCAGATCATATTAATTTTACATAATGGAGGAAAAAGGTGATAGCCTTTAGGCTTCTCCAGTTGTCTTGGTTGAAAAGAAAGACAAGATTTTGCGTGGACTATCGGCAACTAAATCACGCTTCCAACTATACCGTAGATACGTTGGAAGGATCGAAGATGTTTTCCATCCTAGACTAGAAAAGCGGATATTGGAAAGTCGAACAAGCAAAGGAAGGCCGAGAAACGATTTCTTGTACCATCGTCTCAAGACCTTCACGATGATGCCATTTGGGTTTTGTAATGCTCCAGCGACGTTTGAAAGATTGATTGAAACAGTGTTAAAAGGACTTTCATGAAAAACATGCTTGTTGTATCTGGACGACATTATCGTGGTTGGGAAATCGTTTGAGGACAACGTGAAAAATCTTAAAGAGGTATTTCGGCGACTTCGAAGTTCCGGACTAAAGTTAAGTTAAGAAGGGTGAACTGTTCCTAGAAGAGGTGCAATATTTTGGACATTTGGTTTCCGCAGCGGAAGTAGTTGTCGATAAACAGAAAATCAAAACTGTTCAAGAATGGCTGATACCTAAAGGTATCCACCAGAAAGAAGTATTCTGGGGTTATGAAAGTACTATTGTCGGAATGTAGCAGGTTTTGCCGACACTGAAAAGAGCATTGACTAGTGGCCCCGTTTTAAGTCATCCTTTACCAGATGGGAACCTCATCTTGGATACTTGGATAGAATTACTGCGTTACTCGCAGGGAACTCTTGGCTGTGGTAAAGGGGGTGGAACATTTCTACAAGTACCGCTATGAAAAGAATTCCTCCTGAGGACTGATCACCAAGTACTGAAGTGGCTCCTGCAATTTAAAAATCCCGAAGGACAAGTGGCAAGTGGCAACCATTAGAATTCTGATGCCATATCGCGGAGACCATGCCCTGATGAACTACCGCCGTCGATGACCGGTGGTAATCTGAGGAGATAGAGAAAGACCAGAAATTAGACAGGGCGTAAAAAGAGGTTATCCGGTGGAAGTAAAAAGACTACAAACCTATGTGGCAGGGATTGTCCGTTTCTCACCCACCATAAAGTCGTACTGGGCTGGGTAGAACTCCCTCATTCTGGAGAACGGACTTCTGAAGCGCATGCTGGAAACTCCAGAGAAAGGCAAGTAAAGAAAACGATTGTAATCCCCAGAAATAGGAGATCGGAGGTTTTGCGAGAACTACATGACGATACAACCACCCGATGAAGAGATGACTTCGAGCTGTTTATGGCACTGTACTCGGATGGGCAGAAAGTGCGACACGACGTGACCAGAGAGGAACCCCGAGACCTGTTTGAGGTACCCGTAGAATATTTTCTGGCTCATTGCGTGGGTCTAGATCTCCAGATGTCTAGGGGAATATCCAAGTTTTTGCAAAGAAGTACGGACAGTTCCAGAAGCTAAAGGAGCAAGGTCCAATGGTAGGGAAGGTCCTTCATCTCGAAGATAAACAACCAGTGGGTACCAGAGACATCTATTTCTCGGAGGACAAGATGGCATATAGCGATCTTTGGAAGGCTCTAGTAGAATTGAGGACTGTGATGCTGGAGAAGAACTTGATGAAATTGGCGGTCCCAAAGATAGCTTGTGTGTTGGATGGACTTAAATGGATCTTCCGATTTAGTGGCATCGACAATCTTGTATGTCCAGATTCGAAGACCGTTGACTGTTACTTCCACCGAACGTCCGTTGTCGAAATGGAGAGTCCTGTAATTACACCAGTCAATGGAGATTTTTTACTGACATGAAATTCAACAGCAAACCGCATAAGCCAACTCGTAAATAATAGTTTGTAAGTCATAACGGACATAATTTTAACAGCAAACTCGTAGAAGTAAATTATTATTTGAGTCTTAAAAACCACGAAAAATATGAGTGTAAAAAGTAATGTTCTGTTCATAATGCTGTCAATAGAAAAATTGTAGAGAATCTGAAAATCTTCAAGATGGGGATTTCACATAAAACAAAGCTGGAAAAACAGATATAAAGTGAGTGTTTTATAAAAATTAATAACTTGGTTGTATTAGTAGCTGGAATCTGCCTCCTCCGGATAGCTTATAACGTTGAGATTAATAAACCTGGAGATTGATGTTGTACGTTAAGTAGATTTTGCATAATTGCAATTTAAATAATTTATAGAAATATTTTGCAGAATATTAACCACGATAGTTCGATAGCGAAACGCAAAATATTTTTTGAAAGCTCATAAAATGCACTTCAACTTCGTATATCTTGGATTTTTGTTATAGTGATGTAAAGTGTTATGATTAATACTGAATGTGAATTTTGGGTTAAACGACTGAGCCTTACTTCTTCTCGGATGTCTTGACACTAGCGGATCCAGTCAAGGGCAAAAAGTAATTTAATTAATAACAATAAACTGTCTACAGGTAACCATTAATAGAAGTAATTAATAGAAGCAAGTAATGGAATAATATACCAATATGGGCAGGTAATACTTAGCATACTTTTGAAAAGTTTTTCTGAGTGTACTCGGTCTAAAGTGATCCAGTCAGGATGTAATATCGCTCATTAAAAACGATTTGTCTACAAATTTTCTGTAGACGGCATTACGATTTCTTCACTAGCAAAAAAAAACAAAAAAACGAATTTTTTCGGATTTTATTATTTAAATAAACTTCTACAAGTTTGCTGTTAAAATCTTAGTAATAATTATCTATAAACTATTACTGACGTGATGGTATAAGCGTATTGCTTCGTAAAATCGTCACTTATCCGATATTTCGTGAAACCCGAAATGTTGGTCTGTCGACAAGAGGTCGGCGACTGGCCCTAATGGAACTTCATCGAATGGTGGAGAAACATTGTAGAGAATTTCTAGAAGAAATATATAAATACGGAGAGCTGACGATAGGATTTATTCAGTATTTGGTCGCAGCTTAGTAAACAAACAACAGGTGTTCAAGATAAATTGTATATAAATTAGAAGTAGTAGAAATAAATTATAGTGGGTTCGACTGAACTGAACCCGAAGTGTAAATAAAAACATTACAGTAGTTTCTAATTCCAGAATCAGTTCGAAAATTCAAATCAAACATCGAATGGGATTGAGGTCACATTGGCAAAATAAAACATTTTTAATACGTGTACGTATCTATGTAACGGAAACTTTCAACGTAATTTTCAGCAATTTAAGGAAGACCAATTAAGTTGAAAATTGGCACACTTGTCAAGGGCCGATGATTATACAATTCTTTAGGTTGTTGCCTTGTTGTTACTGTTCTTGCTTAAATACAAATTCGTTTATTAAGTACTGCCATCTAGTTGGCAGTAGTAGAACTTGCTGTAATGAAATGAAAAGGTTACGCAAACATGAAGTAAACTTTTTAAATTCTAGTTTAAAAAAAAACAAAAAATACGCTTTAGTAGCAAACCGAACTAAAAAGCAGAAGAGAATTTTTAATTATGAACAGTTTATATTACAGCAGTAAAAAGTCGAACAATCAATCATGATTAATTCCCTCAAAATAAAAATATAATAAAATTTAAATCATTAACAGAATAATTCGATTCAGAGTAAAAAGCGTGGGGTGCTTGAAATGTTAAATTTTACAATTATTCTATTGGGAACTATTTACAAGAGGAAAGTTATGCAAATATAGTGAAACGTACCCCATGCTTTTTACTCTGAATCGAATTATTCCGTTAATAACTTAAATTTTATTATATTTTTAATTTGAAGTAATCATGATTGATTGTTCGATTTTCTACTGCTGTAATATAAACTATTCATAACTAAAAATTATTTTCTGCTTTTTAGTTTGGTTTGCTACTAAAACGTATTTTTTAGTTTTTTAAAACTATAATTATTTATTGAGTAATTAATAAAAACCGGTTAATGCGACATATATGTTACATCAGTAAAGCTGAAAGATCCCTTTGTTGCAACATTGTATCTTAACTGAAGTATTTAATTTCATTAAATTAATATTTTTGCTTATTTCAAAACTTGCTTATTTAGGTGTGAGCTCAATAGCATGCAATACTCCGTTGTTTCAGTTACTACATGTGTTATTAAGGCCACTTAAATCATTATGTTGCAAACTTAAATTGTTTGTTAAACCGCAGGAAGTAGGAGAGCAGATATTAATACGCCAACATTCAAAGTCCTTAGTTATTAATCCAGTATTGATATTACAGTCAAGATCTCTCTCCCGCGACTGCAAAACTCGGCATAAATTTTATTGTAATAATTTTAAAAGCAGTTGAAAGTGTTTTAAGTAAAAAAAATATAGAAACTTATTAACTTTTTTATCAACGTAATATATCTGAACTATTCATCCTCTGAATATTGCCTTAATCTTTAAATGATCAAACTACAGATTTTTATATATTCAAAGGTTTTGAAATACTTTACATGTTTTATAATTTGCTACAAATGGACAATGGAAAATAATATACATTAAAAAAAAACAGAAATAAAATTGTTTCAACATTTTTTTAAGCAATGTCCAGTTGTAGATGAATCTTGTTTTAATCAACTAGGGGCTAGCGTATACGTTATGGTGCAGGCTCTTAAATTTTTAACGTAAAACGTTCTCTATTGATTGAGGTAGATATAGGTGTATGTATCAATTTAATTCAATATTTAACCTAAGCATTAATCTTTTTCTTATGATAGTTTTTGCCTAATGGAACGTTTAACCTATTAATATTTTTTTATGAATTATGGAAATTCTTTATATGTATTGGTATTCATTACACATTTAAATTTGGCATCATTTTGAACAATGTTGGATCAAACTTTTAAATTGTGAATTATTTTAATAATTATAATGCGTTTTTTAATTGGCTTAATATATAACTCAACAATTTAAATGTTGCTATTGAATATATTTCAGCTTATTCCCTATTTCCTTTTCCTGTATGAATGTATGCATTCAAAAAAACTCTAAACAACAAATAGTAATTGAATAACATACATCTAAAATGAATTAGAATATCTAAAAAAATATAGTAATAATATTTAACTATGGATGGAAATATTAGAATAGATAACTCAAATAGTATCGTTTAATATGCGAATCCGTATTTCTGTGCAATTGGAATGAATTCAACTCACCTAACAATAAAATATGTCAGATAAAAATCAAAATAGCATTTTTATAGGTACTACTTCCAATGAAGAAATTGTGACCATAACAAATAATTTATAAGTCAAAGCTGGTGGCGTTAATTATATACACTCGGGCCCTAAAAGTCATTTCTAAATATATAAATGAACTATTACTAGATTTTTAAATATATGTTTTGAATTGTCTGCATAGCCAGATAAAATAAAAAGGCTGAAGTTATTCCAATCTTTAAATCCAACTTGCCCTTTATAGTCAAGTAAAAAATTACACACTAATATATTTAATATGAAATGTAGACAAAGTTTTTGAGAAACTTTTATACGACAGATATTTTAAGTTTTTTTTTAATGTAACATATTATCTAGAAAACAATTACTTTTTATAAAATGAACTAAAGATGCACTATAGCTTTGATAACCAACATAATATATAAGTCTCTGGACAGGAGTAAACCAATTACCACTTTTCAAGATTTGACTAAGGCTTTTCATACAGTCAATCAAGAGATCTTACTAAATAAACTTTAGTATTATGCAATAAGAGGAGAAGCTTACAAATTATTATGTAGTTATCTGTCTGATAGACAATAAAGAGTAAATAGGACTAGTGTAGTAAGTGTTAATAAAGGAATCAAAAGCTACAAAATAGATTGTCAATATTTATAAATGAAAATATTTTAGCAATAACCAATAGCCCACTAAATTTGATACAATTATTCCGGTTAGAAGCAATTGTCTACCATTACAAGGAACTTAAAAATCAATATGAAATGTCTACAGGTAGAACTAGGAATAAAAGCATTCTTTTACCACAAAAATTGTAAAACCATTAGCGACAAAAAATAATTACATTGTAGCTATAAAAGTATTTAAAACACTTCCAAACGGCTTAAAAACAACAGTTCATAATAAAAATATCAGATCTGAAAATATTTAACAATAAACAATTTTTTACTTTCTCACTATAAACTTATGATTTTTTGTTAGATAAACTATTAATTATTATGTTATGTAAATGGTGTTAATTTATTATATTTATTTTCTTTGCATTTTCAGCTTCCAGTTTCCTACGCACAGGTATTATTATACCTCTGTAGGCATTATTGTTGTAATATGTTTGCTATTGTAAGGTAATGTATATGTTATACTGAATAAATAAATAAGTAAGTAAATACAAACATTACGAAAGGCCTTAGAGCGGCAAATTGAGGGACAAATAATAAGAAATAACAACACCTTGAAGGACCTCACTTGTGCGGGACAAACAACATTAAAAGTTTCTTAATGAAATAACTGATTACTAATGGGGATTTCACGAGATACGAGATCAAGAATCGTGCTATCATTAAGTTACCATTTTTTGTTGTTTCTGTCATTTAATTTTTATATTTTAATATAGTTTTTTAGCAGAAATGTTACTTGGCAGAAATTAAACTACCCATGCATTTTTTTATGATATGTGAGATAGTTCAAGTAAATTAAACAAATTGCTTTCTAAACTACATCGTAATCCAAAACTGACGATTTTACCCTCCCTGATGATGTCCCTATTGTTGGAAAACGTAAAATGGATAAAATATGACAAAACATTGTAATTCTCCAATGCGGTATATCATCTACTGACGCTTAATTACGTGCTTTGTGGCGCAAGGAATTTGAATAGCAAGCGAAAGTTCAATTAAGCTTGTGATTTATTTAGCGCTCCAATAATCTTATTATTAATTTCTCTTAAGTCCTGTATTTCGTATAAGATTTATAATTAAAAAATGTTGGTGTTAGTTGCTGTACAAATTTGAAATAGGAAATACAAAATAAAATCAAGAACTGAGAAACTGAAAAATTGTATTCAAATGCTATGTAACAAGTAGTGTACTTTTTAATGTGCAATTAACTTTGATGCTGTACAACTCACTCTTTTGGTACCTTGTTGTCAAATAATGAGGCACAACTTATATACTTATATACATATGTTATAATCTTAAATTCAATATTTTTGCGGAATTCACTTTGATTAAATAATATAATCGTTATTCGGTATACATTAAAATATAGGGATATGAAATGTGATCTTAACAGATAATTCAAGTTTAGATTGATGAATCTGAGATTCAATGCTGCTGCGTCTTTCTATGATCGTTAACGGTGTCGTTAATGCATAACATAGAAAATTGTCTATTGAATTGATCTTTTTACCCTTTGTACTGCGCAGGCGCGTTTGGCATGTTAAAAATGCGGGAATATTAAATTTATGTGTACATCTTTCAATTAAAGCAAATAACTCCATTAAATTATAATGGTGGTTAAAGTGATATTTTCGTCCACAAGGCGAAAATAAGGCTGATCTATTTAACAGATTAGGACAGAAATGATACTCTTATTAGATTTAAAGTAATTAATATTCTGATAATTAATAAAATAAATATTAGTAATACAAAATACAAATTTAATTAAATTATTATTACTGTGATTTTATTAGTCATTGTCTTTTTTACGACAATTCGTAATCTAATTTATGTTGGCTATTCATCTTTGACTGAGAGATATATAAAAGTTAATTTATAAGTTTTTCACGAAATCTGTACAAAAATTTTATGTAATATTACTGAAGGCTGTAAAGTTGGTACAAATAAAATATAAAATTCAGTATACAAAGATTTATTTAAACTCAATTTGCATCCTTATGTCTGGTCACAGTACATTATGTACAACTGAATTTGAAAAAGTTAACATTCGTTTTATTTAATGTTATATCTTTTAGCAAGTTATTGTCTTAAAAACACATACACATAAACACATATATGTATCTTTATTTACATAATCAATTACTTGTAATCGACCATCACTTAGTTCACATCTCTCACTCATAAATCACATTTAGCACATTTTAGATAAACTTTGAACTGTTTATTCTTTTTATTGAGGTCGACGGGATTCGATACAAGGCTTTGGAAAAAGAGTAGTCAAATAAATTCTCAAAAAATGATTTACTGTACATATGGCTCCCACATATTCCATGACATTAGTGCTTTTTGCTCTATTCATTATTGATAAAATGTTATACATGTTAATTAAAATCGTTATACTTTAAGTTTATAACTATTAAAACTTTACTAGTAATACTAAATTAGTAAATTACATTGAAAATATTGTATTCACGTTATAAACAAACATAAAGTGCACGAGAAAATTGACACTTTGACGTATGCGCAGTTCAGTTGTTTTGTTCCGTGCTGGGAAGGGTTTCGTAAAACCTGTACACCTGTTCTTTTAAAGGACGTTATTCATATGTAATGAATGTCTGTTCATCGCAAGGAAATTTTACAAATGATTCCTTGATCGATGTTGAAAATTATAGAAAAAAAACCGCCTTTGTAAATTATTCTTGTGTTCATCGAGCCTCTTCTTTTTTCTAAAAACGCCATCTATGTATAGAAGCGACATTTGGAAAAATATGAACTTTAAAATTTGTATATTTTCATATTTATAAACAAATAAAGATACTTCATTTTAATTTCAAATTTTATTTATTTATTCATCAAAAATTAACTGGTAAATTGTTTATTTTATATTTTGTAAAATAAACTTTGTTAAGTGTTATGTTATGGCTACGCCTTCTATTCGTTTCTCGATCGGTATTAAAATACAGAAATCTCTCCAATCAAATCAAGCTTTAGTTACAAAAAAGTGGAACAATTTCTATATACTATTATAAAAATGTAGTTGTCTGTTTGTTTGTTACCTCATCACGTAAGAACTACTGAACTGGTTTTGATCAATCTTTTTTTATTGCGAAGCCTATAGTTTGACTTAAAATCTGGTAGACATTTTATATTCCCAAATTGACAGAAACGGTAGATATAGCGAAAAAACTTCTACCATGTTTGGTAAAAGAATTACTCAATTGGTTCCACCGCACGCACAAAATATTAGATACTGGCATCAGCTTAGTTTTATTCAAAATTCGGAATATGCCAATGTTATATGTTTGGATTTAAAAAAATCAACTAATATAACAAGCGTAAATGTAATTATACAGGGTGTTCTGTATTTAGGAAACTTAGTGCGGAGTAAAACTACATGAATTTAAAAAATCAAAAAATAGTTATATTGGGTGTCCTATAAGCAGCTGCATATATAAAATGTGGTTTGAAATAAAGGGGAGTGGAATTAGTTATACGGGATGGTCCAAAAAAGTATATTGTGTGGGTCATATATAGTTGCATATACCAAGTGGTTGAAAAAGGGTAGCAATTTATAAAGTTTGGATAAAAAAATCTTAGAAAAAAATGTCTTATGTAAGCAGTTAGGGTCTTTGAATTATGTTCAGAAAATATTATTTTTATGAAATGGGTTGAAAAAATATTAGAAGCAGTTGCTTATAGAGGGTTGTTGAAATATAAGATGGAGACGAATATAGTTTATGGTGTGGTTAAAAACTTGTTTTATATCCACATGTATTTGCATATATGGGATGGCTGAAATATATAGCGGAGTATAATTACAGCTATACAGGTGGGTTTAAAAAATATTATAATGAATTTTATGATCTACAAGCTGTTCCATTTACCGGATGGTTGAAATATAGGGCATAGAAGGATTATAAGGATACAGGCTCGTACAAAAATGTTATATTGTGTGGCAAATAAGTATTTGCAAATAAAAGGTTATTGAAATATAGGGTGGTGTAGAGTTATAATTATACAGGGTGGGTAAAAAATGCTAGAAAAGTTTTGTTATATAGCAGTTGTATATAGGGCGTACCTGCAATATGGGGCGAGGTAAAATTATAGTTATATAATGTGATTCCAACAAGGTTAGAAAAACTTGCAAATGAAAGATGGTTTAAATGAAGTGTGGAGAGAAATTATACGTTATAAATTTGTTGAAAATATATGAGGAATAATTGTGAAATAGCGTATTTTATAATAAGTTGCAGAGATAGGATAGTGGAAATAAAGAGTGGAGAATTGTTATGATTAATTATTTAAAAAATGTTATATTGGTTGACCAATAAGCAGTAGCGTATACAGGGTATTTGTTATACATACAAGGTGATTAAAAAACACGTTGAACAAAACTTTTATATAGGGTGCCCAATAAGCTGTTGTAGTTTTGCTGAAATATATTGGACATTGATGGGTTGATAGTTATACAGGGTGGTACAAAAAATGTTATACTGGGTGACCGAAGAGTAGTTCCATATACAAGGTGGTTGAGATAGCAGGTGGAGTAGAATTATAGTTAAACAAGTTGGATAATTTTTTTCGCAGTATAGAACATCAGTCAGCTGTTGCATATATGCAATATCTGAAACATGGATCGAAGTAAAATTATAGTTCATACAGTGTTATTAAAAGAATGTTAGAAAAAGCTGCATATAAGGGATGGTTGAAATATAAGGTGGAGACAGAATATACTTTCAAGGGTGGTTACAAAAATATAGATATGTAGCGTAGTCCATAAGCAGTTGTATATATAAGTAGTAGTATAAGTGAGTAGTCCAGAGTTATAGTTAAGAGTTCAAAAAATGTTATATTTGGTATCCCCTAAGCAGATGCACATACATGGTGATTGAAATATTTTGGAGAGTAAAATTATAGTTATACAGGATGGTTCCAAATTAAGTTATAATGTTTGACAAATTGGCAGCGGTGTATACAGGATGGTTTTAATGTAGTTGAAAGTAAAGTTAGTTATACAAGGCAGTTTAGAAAAATGTTGAATAAAATTGTTATATAGGGTGGCCAATAATCAGTTGCAGTTTGGGTGAGTGTTTAAATAAAAGTTTGTTGTTAGGGTGCAAAACTGTGTTTTTACATTTGTGACACACTAAGGGTTCCACAGGTATTTCCAATAGGGTGGATCAAAAAAAAGGTACAAAAAAATTGTTATATAGGGTAGACATGAACAGTTGTATTCTACTATATGGAATATCTGAAATATAGGGAGAAGCAAGATTATACTTTTAGAGTGTGTTTAATACAATGTTAGAAAAAGTTGCATATAAACGGTGATTAAAATATAGGGTAAAGAAAAAGTGTACTTTAAAAGGTGGTTCCAAAAATATCTGAAATAATTGTTATACAGCGTAGACCATAAGCAGTTGCATAGCTGAAATTTAGAGTAGATAAGAGTTATAGTCAGGTGTGCACAAGGTTATATTGGGTGACAAATAAACAGCAGCATATACAGGATAGTTTGCAATATAGGGTGAAGAAGACTTAGAGTTATTCAAAAAAATGTTGAATAAAGTTATATAGGGTGTCCCATAAGTACTTGCAGGTAGGTTGGGTGAAATATATTCGGGATTGGTGGACATTCTGTACGCGGGAGAAACCGCGGGTAACAGCTAGTTATTTTTAAATTCTAATAGTAAATTATTAGAAATTTAAGTTGTTCGGTTTTTTACCCTGTTATATTGCATTTACTTTTTAGTTTATAACCAGCAACCAGCATTGTGTTTGATGTAAAAGTATTTGTCAAACTACTTATGTGTACTTAAGCCATATTATTGCAATGAACTTATTCTTTACCTTACTATATCATTCCAGTTAAGAAATTATGAAATGATATCTCTAAATGCAGTATTAAAAATACAAATTAAAGCATGTATATGTTGGTAATAGTGTATCACTAGTAATTAGAAAAGTGTGAATACAAGTCTTTAAGAAGTAAACTGCTGACAGTTGATTTTTTAATTATATTAAAAACATTGATCTATTATTTTCTATTACAGTTAGAAATTCTAAATCTTCAATGAAGATTCTAACTATCGTAAATCATAATGCCAACAAACAAATTTATATTTCATATTTCAACTAAAGTCAACGTCAAGTCAAACACTGTTTTGGGCTATGACTCTTTTAATTACATCCGTTCTTCTAATGAACAGGTTCAGTTCTTTTCAATGTACAGGTTCGCGGAACAGTTGGTGGAAACCTTTTCTCAAGAACCTGTTACTTTCTTTTCCTAACATCTCTACTATTAAATGTAGTTTCTTTAACAGTGACGTTGTCAGATACACTAGTCCTGGAAATAGGGTAGTTGAATGTAAAAAAAATAATTCAGGCGATTTTTTTGTGTCTATATCTTGAGAGTTTGTATTTCATTTGGTAAATAGACATAAAATATCTATTATCTAGCCCTCACAGACTCATCAGCGTTTAATCCGACCTGTTTAAGCAACCTGTTGAAGTATACAGGGTATACCACGATGGGCTAAATCGGTATGTATATGGAAAACTACTGGAAGTATTAATCAGACAATTGGAATACGGGGGTTTTTTGAAGAGCTGGTTTCAGTTAAAATATTTTCAATGGTCTACGACTTCCGGTTGTATCGGAAGTGGACTCCATCTTTGTTTTTTTCAAATGGAACAACCTATTTCTATAGAATGTTTAGAATCTACAATGAATTTCAATATAACTTTATTGGAAACATCATATGTCTCAAGGGCTCTAGTTAAAAGTTATTTCTTTCCGTGTGGATATTAGAAATATCTGAATTATAAGTAAACATTTTTGACAGAATCGACAAGAAACAAATCTTGAACATAATTATATCGAAAGCATTTATCACGTCGCGTTTCGGATTTAATAACGAAGGTTACTTCAATTTGTTAATAAATTAAGGGGAATGTGATAATGTTATTAAATGAATCTGTGAAACCTTCCGTTTGCCATACCCGGATAGACCAACACCAACTGATGACGCGCTGACGCGGCTCATTCACGATTGCAAAACACACAGGCAATATGTGAAAAAACCAAGAAAAAAGGAAACCTGTCGTAGATAATGAAAAGAATGAAGGTACAGTCATGGCATACTTCAGAACGTATCCAGAAAATTCCTTCGTAGATGAGAAGAGAAGAGATATGGGAGATATGATAAGCGTTCAGAAGAATCTAAAATGAAACAAAAATATTCATTCCCATTAGTTCACGTCACGCTCAAGAAATGTATGATTTTTGCGAATTCATAGTAATTAACATTCAGGAAGGCAAAATTTTTTACACAAAATGATTTCGATGGAAGAGGGGAAAATTTATAAAAAATGGAATATTCAATCAAGCTCCATAACTAACATTATTGGAGTGATGCTAATGCACACTTATTTCGGGAAAAGCAGTTTCAAGGTTACAGTTTTTGCTCCAACAAAAAATGACTGTTATTGGAAATCGAAGGATGATACAAAAAAAATTCTCGAAATTTTAGAAATTTTTTACATCCATTAGATTTGACCTGGAATTAGCTGTGGCATCAACACTGTGGAGTCGCACCCCTTAATATTGTACCTGTGAATAACTCTTTAGACAATCATTTTCAAGATCGTTGGATAGCGAACAATGAACCTCAAAGAAGTCCTCCTCACTCTCCCTTTATCACTTTTTTGAGATTGAATAAACATTATTGTCTATGCTGAACCGCTAACAAAAATAGAAGATTGCCAGGAAACGTTAGGAATGAATTTGGATCTCTTTCCCCACAAGAAATTCAGACTGCCACACAGGCCGGATTTTTAAGAAGAATTGATAATTATTTGGAAGTTAGAGGAAACCATTTCAATCATTTACTTGTTCAATTACTTGGTTGTTCCTGTGTGTGGGTGTTCTACAATTGTGGATGATACGTATCGATGGTTTACTTTCAGATTCATTGTGGTTTGCTGGTTAACAAAACGTCTGTGTGTTTTAAAGTTGAGAATGATCTGCGTCATGGTGCCATGAATATGTTTTGACCAATTCAGTCATCACAGAGGAAAGACTCTTTCAATACCCATAACAAATCCTCCGTAAATGACTAACAAATTGAAATTTGAAAAAAAGCCTACTGATAATTCAGAAATCTGTAAAATACTTCAGTTTTTCCAACCTTATACAAAAGTTGCTAATCGAAGAAAACAAAACATTTATACGATTTTCGAGAGTTTTGAGCACTCCGTATAATTTTTTTGAACAGTTTGCAAAATTTAGGAAGCTTTATTCAGGCAATTATTGACCTGGCCGACTGTCTGCATGTGTCATCAGTGCCTCATAATTTTCAAAAAAAAAAAATTACTTTCAACTGGAGCCCTTCACAAATGTTATTTTCAATAAAGTAATATTAAAATTCATCGTAGATTATAAAATTACTATAAAAAACACGGTGTTCCAATTTACAAATACAAAGTTGGGTTCCACTTCATGTAGCACCAGAAGTCATAGACATATATTTTAACTGAAACCAGCTCCTCGAAAAACTCAAATTATTACTCCCAGTGGTTTCCCATATACATATCAAGTAAGCATTTATGCCATAAATCATTTTGATGTACAAAACAATTTCAATAATAATTGAGACCTTCACAAAGTGTGTTTTAGCTAGTCCATCTTTAACGGCACATCAGCAGTATGATAAAGACTAGCAGATTGTAATTTCATTGACAAGTTAGTCATACTCAATACTTTAAACGTTTGTATTTTCAAGCTTACAGTTCTTCTCAAGTGAGGTGTTATTCCAAAAAAATATGTAATAATAAACTAAAAGAGGCCACAAATAACCTTCAAGAAACATTTGATCTCGAAATTTCCCGACTTTGCGACAATATCGAGTTTTCACCCAAATTACCTAATAATTTCAATAATGTTTTTGTACTTTGTACACAACTTTCCTACCAAAATATCCAAAAATTTCTATAATATTTTTGTATGATGTATGTTTGAGGCGATATGATCCATGAGTGGTTGGTGAATCTCAATTATGCGTTCTTCTAACTGAATTAAAACGGTTAGAGCCCTCCCAAATTCCTAGTTGACTAAACATTTATCCAAAAATAAAGCAACTACTATCAAGCCAGTCAATAAATCAAACAGAAGACATTTTGTGGCACAATATTTAACGGTAATACGTATGTAAGGGAAAGATAGTAGAAATAAGAGTTCCGAACTCAGATGTTTATTAGCAGAACGCCAATGCGTGTAAACCATACTCATTAGAACTGTTAGTCTCATAGTTTAAAATATCCACAGTATTAATAGTAGTTCAAGAAAATTTAGACTTATACTGCCGATATGCGCTTTTTCCTGAGGGTGGATCTCACTACTTCTAGGTATTGAAATTAATTAGTTTACATTACCACCGATAGAGGAATAAATTCTCAGTAAAATGTTTCCTGTAAAGCTATTTTATGTCATAGATGCACAATAAAACATTTTTAAAAGATTTTTCTGTTTTAAATAATATTTTTACAATAAAATATGGAATTAAAAAAATTATAAAATACAAATAAGCATAACAAAGGGTTGGAATGTATGTATGAAACATGATGTATCCATATACTCAGGCTTAAATTTCTTATTACAAGGGGTTGTACTGTCTCATTAAATACAAAATGTTTTCATAAGAAAATCAAACAAATAATTTTTATAAAAATATAATATAAGTCGCAAAAATTCACTGGACTGTAAACCGCACATTACTGTGATGGTGGTGTGATGAATTAAGAAAAAATTATTAGAAATATTTGCGGCTATATTTTTCTATTAACAACCATGTATTAAAATTGCATTTCAATTAGATAACATAGATGTAGAAATCTTACAGTGAGGTCTACAACTGAAATTAATTTTTCAAATCAAAACCATCAGTACTTCGTTGTAGATATATTTAATAATAAATCACACATATAAATAGACATGTAAGAATTACTTGATTTAAGAGTAAAAAATAGACAAATTCTTGTAACGTAGAAAATCTTATTGTGAGAGCTGGCACAGCATGGCCACACCCCGCATGATCCAATGAGATTGTGGTTGGGACGATGGAAGAGTCATTGCAATCACGAAATTCGTAGAGTGTCCTGTTGTTGATAGAACACCCTTTCTTTCGGACGTTTTGTATACTGGGCACGTATATGAGGGTCTCTCTTCGATATCCTCCTTTTTCACTGGTTTCAACCATAACTAAAACATATACATCTGGCTAATGTTTAATGAAAGTTCTCTAAGAATAGGGTTATAAACGTTAAATGAATAATAAAATGTCGTTGGGGTCGTTTGTGCCATCTGAAAAATTGTCTTCCATTGGGTAACAATACTTAAATCTATTCAGTATAGGCTGTAAAAAAGTTTCTATTTGCTAGTTATTTCAGATAATATTATACTGATGGACAAGAATTAGCTTTAACAACTAAATGACATATATACAAGATGTAAACGGTTTGAGCGCAAATATTTTGAGGAATAACAGTTCAAGTAAAAACAATTCATTACATTTTTCAAACGAACTGTAGTTTTGTCATAAAAATGGAAATGTTACAAATGTCGCTCCCAATATTACAGTCATCTACATATAATCTTACGATTTTTATTCTAAACAGACCAAACCAAAATAACTTTGCGAAACTTTTTTTTTTCAATTTTCAAATTCAAATAGAGCTCCACTTAAATCTGAGCGAGAAGATATTCATTGTAACAACGTAAACGCTTGTTTACGAGGGCTGCCTTTTATATTTCGGGATTGGACAACCCTAGTGTTGCAATCTGACAACTGACAGCTCTATCGTAAAGTTTGACATTTTTGAGGTTATATGTTCTCAGAACGTTTTGACATACGAGCGCTATGTGTTGTTTACAGTAACTTAAAGGATTCATCTCAGCCAAAAAATGGAATTAAATCGTAAACATTTTCGTGCGATTATTTTTTACAACTTTCGACGTGGATTAAGTCAGCAAGAGTGCATGGATGAACTTAATTTAATTTTTGGCGATGAAACTCCATCAAGGACCACTATTTATCGATGGTATGGTGAATTCAATCGAGGTCGTAGTTCACTCCAAGACGAATTTCGTGAAGGTCGTCCAAAAACAGTTGTTGTTCCGGAAACCATTGATGCTGTGCGCGAACTGATATTGCAAGATCGTCATGTGACCTATCGTGAGATTGCGTCAACCTTGCACATTAGTGGGACCAGCATACATTCAATATTGTATAAACATTTGAATGTCAAAAAAATCTGTTCGCGTTGGATCTCACACAAAATTTGTCAATCGTTCAAAAAAAGCACGATCGCGGTGTTTCAAAGCACGTTTATAACATAGTGACAGGTGACAGATGAATCGTGAATTTACGCGTATTAGCCCGAAAGTAAACAACAGTCGACTATATGGGTGTTTCAAGATGAGCCGAATCCAACAAAAGTTGATCGCGCACGAAGCACTTCCAAGCAAATGATCGCCTGTTTTTTCGGAAAAACTGGACATGTCGCAACCGTACCAATTCCGAGTGGTACACAACCATTTGTTTGCCAGTTGTCTTCCAAGAAATGAGGAAAACCAACCGCCGAAGACGGATCACTCTTCACCACGAAAATGCGAGCTCTCACACATCGGCTCAAACAACTGCATTTTTGACCACTCAAAACATCGATTTGATGAGTCATCCGCCGTATAGTCCTGACTTGTCACCAAATGACTTCTTTTTATTCCTGTACGTAAAAAACAAACTGAGAGGTCAACGTTTTTCGACACCTGAAGAAGCGGTTGCTGCGTTCAGAATGCATGTTTTGGAGATACCTCAATCAGAGTGGAAAAAGTGCTTCGACAATTTGTTCAAACGCATGCAAAAGTGTATAGATCTTCATGGGGAATATTTTGAAAAACAATAAAGCGATTTTCGATTATTAATATTTGTTTTTGTTCTCTAATCCCGAAATATAAAAGGCAGCCCTCGAACAAGGTTACGGTCGTTTGACTGATATTTTAAGTACAAAATTTGAATAAAGCTGTATAGTTTTTGTGTAGGTACATATATTTATATGTAATTAATGAGGTTTGGAAATATGTAATTCAAAATAGGTACTCAATAAGTCCCTTGAAATATTGTGTGATAAGTTATTTCTAAATCTAGTTTTTTATGAACGAAAATGTTTGAAAATGCTCATTTCTTAATGTTTAATTTGCCTAAGCAAAAGCAAATAGTTGACATAACATTCTAATTATTCAACCCAAACTCTGACGTGTATTTTGTCGGGGTCGAGGTCATTTCTTCATTACTAATGGTGTTTCCGATGTTTTCTCAAGAATTATTATCCATTCGGATTCAGTTTATGAAATAAAAATAAATTTATGATATCAGCAACATCTTTCACAAGAAATAAAACAAAAGAAGAATATTAGATTCACTCAGTGATTAGAAAACGAGAGGTTCGGTTAAGTTAGATAGCGAAGTTGCTTTAAATTTTCGCTTCTGAAGACACCTGTCATAGTAAAGTATTTTGTTTACACTTTTTATGATAAATCATTTCATATTTTCGTATAATTTCTATTTAGTCTCCCATATTTTATTTAGCCCAGCCTTAAGCTAGTAGAATTCAAAAAACCTCAGTTATAGCGAGGGCATATTTTCACAATTTTCCACTATTTTTTTACCACCCCTAACCGACCATCCACCACTAATGGGAGCGATTCTGATAATTAAAACATTAAGCGAGCAAAATGCAAAAAAATCTATTGTATTTTTCATTATTTTTTTACCACTCTAACAATTTTTCACCTCTAAACCTTAAGTTAGCAGATTTCAACAAAAATTAATTTTAGCGATGACATACTTTTCCCATTTTCACTCATTTTTACCCTAACACTTTTTTAATTCTAAGTCAGTCCTAAGGTAGGGAATTTTCTGTATAAAAAATTAAGTTATCAAAATTCGACGATTCAATCCTACAAACATTTCACTAATTAGTTACCTCGTTACTAATTTTTCACCTCCAAACCACCCCTAATGGCACCTAGTTTGGTTATAAAATAAACTAGCAGAATGGCAATGTTTTACAGATGTTTCGGGAAAGACAAATATATAAATTGTAATAACATTGAACTTAACAATTTATGTATTCTATTTTTAGGGTTCGGTATATACAATATAGGGATACCCTTATAATATCACTCCGGATTTCTGCCTCTGTCACATCTCAGCAATTTTCTCCTAAACTCCTGGGCGGAAGAGGTTGACATTTGGGAACAATGTATAGTTTGGTGACCCAATCAGAAGTGCATATCCTAAAAGATGAAATTTTGATTTTAGGGGTACTTTTGGAGGGAAAAACGAAAAAAATCGACCGTTCCTCCCCTGATCTCCGAAACTACTGAGTCTAAAATTTGGAAAAAAATAGGAAATATAGAACGTTGCCCGAACTTTACAGGAAAAATCAGGTGAAACTATTAATATTAATTTTGGGGGGCTAATTATAGAATTAAATGAAAATTTAAAAATAACGCATGATGTAATACATCAAATGAAAGGTCCCATTTTGAGGAACACAAATGTATTTTTTTCATATTTAAAAAAAATTGTCAAAAAGATATTAACGAAAATAAACCAAAATTTAGCCATCCCCCCCCCTTCTCTGAAACTATAAATCGTAAAGTTTTGCAAAAAATTAGAGGTATAGGGTCCGACCTGAAGTTTACTGGAAAATAAGGAGAAACCTCTACTTTTAATTTTGGGGTGCAAATTACAGAACTAAATGGAAAATATAAAATTAAATTTTTTCTAACGCATCATGTTATATATCAAATGAAAAATGACGAAAACAAATATATTTTTTCATATTTTTAAAATAAATAAATAAAAAGATATTAATAAAAAAAAAAGTTGTAACATTTTGAAAAAGACAGAAATATAGCGCCTCACGTGAACTTTACTGGAAAAATAAGGAGAACCCCCTAATATTCATTTTGGGGGGGCAAATTAAAGAATTAAATGGAAAATAAAAAATTATAATTGTTTCTAACGGGTCAAGTAATATATCAAATCACAGTGCTCATTATGACGAATACAAATATATTGTTTTTATTTTTTTAATGAATATTTTAAAATATATTTAAAAAAAATTACCCATTGCCTTCTTTATACCCCAAACTATAAAACCTTTTTTTTGTTTACAGGAAAAATACGAAAGAATCCCTAATATTAAAATTGGGGGCCAAATTATAGAATTAAACGGAAAATAAAAAAAATCTTTTTAACGCATCATGCAATACATCAAATGAAAGGGCTCATATTGAGGAATGCAAATATATATTTTTTACATTTGTAAAATTAATTGTTGACAAGATATTAACATAAAGATTTGAGATTAAAGATTCTTATTTGTCGCTTTATTTTCGAAGCCATACTAAATAAAATTTTGAAAATAATTAAGGATACTGGGGCTCACTTGAAATATATAAAAAAATTATTAGAAAACCCCCATAGTAATTTTAGGGACAAATTATACAATTAAATGGAAAATAAAAATTCAATTTTCATATCATGTAATATATCAGATAATTATGTGAATTACAAATATATCATATTTTTAAATCATTTTTTTAAAACATATTAACAAAAATATTAAACAGCGACTTAATTCCTACTTTAGAAACTACACTATTTAAATTTTGAAAAATATATTTTATTTGTATTTTTAAATAATTTAAATAACAGATTTAGTAATTTATAATTTAAAACTTGACATATTTTGTCCTTTATCATCCAATCTACAGAGCCTCAAACTTCAGAAAGTAGATTATAAAAGGCCCTGAAAGTTTATTAGTAAAATAAAACTCTTATGTTAATTTTTGGGGGCCAAATTAGAAAATTAAATAAAATATTCTTATCTCAAGCGAATTCTGAAGCAGATAAAATAAAAAGTCTATGTGTGAAAAATGATATTTAAAACGCTTCCTTTAAAAAATATTAGGGTAAATATAAGAAAATGCACTCATTCCTGCTTGTCTGAAACTGGAATATTAGAATCTTGAAGGTGGTACGGAACCCTTAGTATGCGAGTCCAACTCACACTTGACCAAATTATTTATATAACATATTGGGTAAATGATTTTTCACGGATAACTTTTATCTCAAATTATTTTAATAAATGCTATCTCATTTTTCTGGACAGGCTAAGGGCGTCGTTTCTAGTTTCTTGTCCATTTTCTGAATATTTTGCTACTGACATTAAAGCTTCTTTAATTTGTTTATGACTATATTAGGCACCTACTGCATCCGAGCTCGGAATGAACATCTGGTTTGTTAAAGACTTTTAAAATTTTTTTAACCTAAATGTTTTGTCAATATTTTCCATCGATGTGCAAAGCCCGAAAAAACTTGTCACTTTCTGAATCATTACAAACATTTTGTTGCCTCTGATACACTTCCAGCAGCATAAAGATCTACAAACTTTAGTGAATGTTCTGCACCTAGTCAAGGTTGGCAAATTCATATTTCTCCTTGATTCATGTTTAGTATATATTGTAACGAAATTTCCCTAAGCCGGCCCTGGTTTCATTCCAGTACGACATCGATCGCTTCTAGGACAAAAAAATGATCTCGAAATGGCTCGGCAGCTGTAGAATTGATAATGGATTGTACGAGAGTTTTAGAAGGGCTGGTTTTAAAAGAATTATTATTGTGATATTCGAATCAGCTGTTACGTATATTTGAGGAAAAATAAAATTTCTAGAAAGTGGTAGTGAATATTAGTTTTTAAATTTTAATTGAACCCACGGAGTATATAACAATATTATATGTTATATTTCCCCAACATATTTGAAGCACTGTCGTTGCCTTGCTCAGAGCATCTGTTATAGGAATAACATGATTCTCTAAAAATTGAAGATGGTTTCCGCTAAATACACAGATTTATACCCTTTAATAGGTATCGTTAGAAACTGGAACATGGTCTTGTAAGTCGCGAACTATAGTGAGATTGGGAGTACGATCAAGGCTAATAGAAAAATACTTTGATAATTTAACTTAATTTTTAAATTAGCAAACTATTCACTTAAATTAAACACCCGAAAATAGCTAAACACCTAGGCAATCTGTGATGATAAAATTTTTTTATGTACCAGAATTTGTTTCATTTCGTGCAGATCACCTAAAAAATTTGGAAATCCTAGAGGAAGTAGCATTCCTCATTTACCAGTGAAAATATGTAATGAGTTTAGTTACCATTACGTCACTACATATAGATACATATTGCAATAGATTTTGTGGGCTAAATAATATTTACATAAATATTCACTTTCAACGTCTTTATTTTTAAATAAACAAATAAACTCTTTTGCAAAAACACTGTGACTAATACTACAGCTGTTCACTTCTTTCGCTGTCGAGTCATCAAAAACTGCGAATTTTTAACTAAACTAAACTCCTCAACACGTACAACTGTCCTTTAAATAAACACTGCAGAAAATACTTGAATTCGATAATTATTTTTGCGTTGTCAGAGCGTTTTCAGGAATCTTCTCTTTACATCCATCGAAATTTCGGGTTAGCCATTGTGTTCATTTTTTTAATTTATTTCAGCCGGTTTTATGATTACGGGTTTTTATCGGAATGATTAATTTAGAAGGTGTCTTAACTTTTCTCTTTAGCGGCGTAAAATCAATTTTATAACCGTCTCTTTATGGTAGGGAGCGGTCGATCCAAATGAATTACCTTCATCTAAGCTCTTGGATTCCGGAGAGTACGATGAACAACGTCATTGATTCTCTTGACTGCTTTGGACATTTGCCTTTGCTGTTCTGAGAGTTGTACAGCCAGACCTTGTCTCTCCTCTTGGAATCCGACTGAATTTGCCTTGAAGTCTTATCGTGTTTTCATCCTATCGCTGGTAGCCAACATCTGCCTTCGGGCTTGTTCATGTATTGGCAGCATGTTCTGAAGGAGTTGGTAGACATAATCGTTGACTTCTTGGTGCGGTACTTCTGATTAGCCAAAAGCAAATCAGAAGCTAATCTCAGCTCCTTTCCTAATAGTTTTCTGGCTAGAGTCAGTCCTGTGCTTTATGTGCGGCTGAGCGATAGGCCAACAGGAATAGGGGAACATGTTCATCCCAGTGTGATACTCGGCTAATGGTTAAGATGTGGATTGGGTATTATTGACACATGTTATGGGTGGCATACTGTAAATTTATAGATTTTCGGAACTGTTAAAAAATGTATTAAACTTAAATTAATTCATTCAGTGGTTGATATTGGAAACCGTACGTATAACTTGTCGGTAGTCAGAGGAAGAATTAAATTCTTGGAATACATTTATTTCGGCTGACTGTAAGAATTACCGATGGCCGTTTTTAAGTGTTGGTATATTAATTCATAGAAATAGTTCACTTTCGAAGCTGATTAATACTTTAAACGGTAAAATCGTTTGCTAGCAATATAAGGATGTTCCTTTCACGTTATTCAATATCATACGCTGAGTAGAGGAATTACTTGAACCTTTATAATCAATATGGGAGTTTCCGGTTTTACAGTATTTTTATGTGAAACATATATCAAAATTGAAAAAAGAAATTTGTTGCATTTTTGCATCAAATGATTGTTATTCAACAGGGTGGTACATGAATTTAATAATTTAAACTGTAAAATCTTAGACGTGTAATTTGAGCATGTATCACTCACGTTTTTCCATATTCTATGCAGGCTAGAGGAATTCTTCAAATAAAAAATCTGGTGGTATTCTTAAATAAACGTAATATTTTAGATAACTATTTTCAGGGTTTTGTGGAGCTTGGTAAAGTTTAACAAACATATTATGAAATATTCCAGATTATTTTTATGTGGGGTCGGAACAGTTTCTCCTTGGGAAAGTTCTGTAAATAGTTCTTAATTGAACCATTTATTAGCAGATTTGGCAATGCTAAAGTGGTGTTTTTATTGTAGTTTTGAAATTGTAATACTCCATTAAAGAATAATTAAACTTTGGCTTGACAAGTTGATTAAAATTTGGTTCGATTATTGGGTGTCAAAATTTGGAACTTTCTTAAAAACACTAGTCTGGTAATTTCAACCAATTGATCAATTAAACCTTACCTACGTTTGTGGTGGTGTAAATAGTTTAGGGGGATATATGAAGTTTGATGCTGTAACATGTTATATTTATAAAGTTTAAAAATTTTACTAAGAGTTAAGATCTGAATTCGGTACTATTGTCATATGATGTAGGTGGTGTTCCGAAAAATTATATATATACTTAAACATTTCGTTTGTAGGACCTAAACTCTTCCAATATTAAGTGAAGGGAATGAGTAGTTTTGTGGGTACCCATGACGAAAAGTATATTTCAATTTTGGTGAATGATTGTGTAAATCATATATGATATAATTAATTTCACAAGAATAATAAAATTTTTACAATCCATTTCTAATAACTGAGAATAAGTATGATCTTGTAGACAGCTGATTTTCACCTATGCGTATGTTGATTAAAAATTCTAACGGTAAAATCGTTAAGTAAGGATATTGTGATGTATCATTCACGTTAGTGGATATTCTATGTTAGGTAGAGGAATTGCATGAACCAGTACCAAAACTAGGTTTTGCTGTAATTTTCTTTTCAAACATATGGCAGAATAGCTAAAGAAATTTTCAAAGTTATTATTGTTCTTAAATATGAAGCTTTTCAGTGACATAATTTGAAATGTTTTTATAATGAACTTCTTCAACTAAAAAAATTGGTAGTACTCTTAGTTGAATGTAATAAATTATTATTTTGAGGATGTGTGGTGCTCCATAATATTAATATATATATATATATATATATATATATATATATATATATATATATATATATATATATATATGTTATATAAGTATTTAAACAGACTTTATATTAAATTAACTTCTAATTATAAGGTCAAATACTGTCATTATTCCACATTGTAATATGATCTTGTTAGTAATTTTTATCACGTTCGACCTTTTTCATTTATACTTGGTAACCAAAACTGTACACTTCTTATTTTTCAGTTCACATAAAATTGATGACCATCCATTTTGAAACGACACGCTTAAATTGTCTTTGTTTAACACGCGTGTCGACTCATCATTTTGTAATGTTTAAATACTAGTGTAGGACCTTCAGTCGTTAGATGATTAGTTGACTTATATTCTTATAGTTGAAAGTTGTTATTATTATTTTTGTATTTAATTAAATAAATTGTTTTTAAAAGTGAATTTTGAAAATCGTAATATAAAAAGTGGCGCAGTCAGTAGGATTCCATTACGCTGCTAGAACCGGCGTTAGAAGAAAAGCTTAACTGGTACGGTGGATTCCAATCCTTTGAAGGAAGAAAAGAACCTCGAGACGTCCCAACTACAACACGTAGAACACGGCAACTTCGATGTTTCGATTAATGTAAGTACAAACAATTAAGTAATCATCTCGCAAATATTGTTTTACCAATTTGAATTTATTTTATCGATATGTAATTTTGATTTTATTTATTTTTACTGTTCGGACGTTCAATATCCCGGAACATTTTAAACCGAATTGTACTATTTTCCATTTGGGTTATTTTACTTTGTGCACATTTTTGTTATCTTCTACATTCTTAAAACAAAAACGTGGTAAACGTTTTGATAATTCTAGATATTTTCTTTAATTTTGAACATTTTTATTACCGTATATTTTTAATCAACCGAAATAATGGCATCTCCCCAAACTTCAGCAGATCCGGAGACTGAACCGGCTTTCAGAAATCTTTTCCATTGTCCCTGAGTTTGAGGGCGATCAAATCTCGCTAGGGACATTCACTGATGCGTGCGACTGCGCGTATAATATGTCAACGGGCGACCAACGCTATCTTTTACTTATACACATTAAAATAAGCTGAAAGGCAGAGCGGCCCAATTAATTAATTCACGCAACCCCGCGTCCTATTTGGAACTTAAACAACTTTTAAACTCTCATTTCGGTGATTCTAGAGATTTGACATCTCTCATACAAGATTTACAACGTCTAAGACAACTTCCCAACGAATCGCCTCTCACATTTTATAACAGATTGCAAGTACTTACTGCAAAAATGTATGCCATATTCAGAAAACCTCGAATTTGAATGCAGATCAGAAGACAGCCCAAACGAGTCTAATAGACACTATGGCGCTGAACACTCTTCTGACCGGTTTAGAACCGCGTTTAGGCAAATCATCCGCGCCGGAAACCCGAAAGACCTGTTAGAAGCCCACGTACGAATTAGGCGTGAATTACAACTGTCCTACTTTGAAACCAAAAAACACCTAAACAAATTCCCCCTAAGCCTAATCAACCCTTTCGAAAGCCTAATCCGCAAATTAATAAGTGCCTATCATGTGGAAGATTCGGACATCACACGTCCGAATGTCGCTCTCGAAACTACCAGACACCAGTCTATAACAATAGTAGCGGCAATAATAATAATTTTAGACCAAACCCTTTTACTAATAATTTCTCACAAAATCAGAATCAACAACCTAGGCAAAATCAGTCACCCTTCAGACAAAACCAGTTCTCTAACCAGCCAAGAACGTTTCAGCAAAGTACGCAACAACCACGCCAATCGGTCATCCAACGGAATCCCGGTTTTCGCCCAAATCCAAATAAAACACATCACTTAAATTATACGAATTACCCTAACCAGGACGATGATTATTATACAGTTAATAATCAACCCTACGATGATTACAATAGCACTGATGATCAAAGGGAATATGATTATTATAGTCAGTCATGCAATCCAGAAGCAATTAATATTAATTATCATACTACTGATAACTATCAAACTGTCGATTTAGATCCCTTAGAGAATGAAAACTATCAGGATTTTCTATCTCTTCCAAATTTAGACCACCCTCCAGACATAACGACCAGCCTCGCAACACAGATCCAAACTATCAATCTCGACGACCTGAACCCGAATATAAACTTTCCGGAACAGACATTTCTGTAACTACTCTCCATACTGTAAACTCCAAAAATCTGTACTATATTAACGATGCGACTGGAAACTATAAATTACTAATAGATACTGGCGCAGGAATTTCTATCTTTAAAGAGCATACCGTCAGAAATTATTCTGAACGATTCCCGAAAATGTCGTTATTCAGGAATTACAGACAAAAAGATCCCCATTTCTCAGTCAACCCTTATACCATTCACTCATGGTAACCCCCATAAAGTATTCATATGTAACCTCGACATCGAGTTTGATGGCATTTTAGGGTTAGATTTTTTAGAACATTATGATGTGTAATCGATCTAAAATCTAAACACTCAAGACAAATTTCAAAGATATCACTCTTCACAAGGTCTCCTCCTTGCCCCTTTCAGATATCACTTCCTCGACAGTCCCTAACACATCGTCTCCAAAAAATTTGTCAAACTATATTACTATAGAACCTCGTACAGAAAAAATATGTAAACTACGTTGTCATCTTTCGAACACCGACGCTGTTTTACATACCATCGAGAAAGAGAAAGTCAGACTACCCAATTCCTTGGTATATGTAAACCATAACGGGGAATTTCTAACTTCAGTTATCAATGCCAACGCCATCCCAAAAACAATTAACTTTGAAAACATAACAATAGAATCCCTTGTACAAACACAACCCTGTTTTAACTTTAACGACTCGTACGAAACTCCAGATATCGACAGAAACTTACTCATAGACAACAACTTCGGACTGAACATTTAAACGACGAAGAAAAGACATGATTACCAACCTTTGCTTAGATTTCCAGGACATATTTTACTTAGAAGGAGACTCACTATCCTTTACCAACGAAATTAAGCATTCAATCGAGACTAGTAATTCCAGACCCATCTTTACTAAATCTTATAGGTACCCTCAGGTACATAAAGAAGAGGTTAAAGACCAAGTAAGCAAAATGCTCAACCAAGGTATCATTCGTCACTCAACTTCCCCGTGGTCTTCCCCAGTTTTGGTTGTTCCCAAAAAGCTAGACGCCTCAGGCAAACAAAAATGGCGTGTCGTCATTGATTACAGGAAACTTAACGAAGTCACAGTAGACGACAAATATCCATTGCCTAACATCTCCGATCTTTTAGATCAACTAGGCAAATGCCAATATTTTTCTACATTAGATCTCGCCTCCGTTTTCATCAGATAGAGATCGATTCCAAAGATATCCCCAAGACAGCATTTTCAGTCGAAAACGGCCATTACGAGTTTGTTCGTATGCCGTTCGGTTTAAAAAACGCCCCGTCCACATTTCACGTGTCATGGACAACATCCTCCTTGGAATTCAAAATGAACGTTGTCTAGTATACATGGACGACATCATTGTATACTCCCCAACAATTCACGAACACATTTCACGGTTGACCGAAGTCTTCAAACGTCTTCGCAAATCAAATCTTAAGATTCAACCCGACAAATGTGAATTCTTAAGAAAAGAGGTAGCGTATCTTGGTCATCTAATTACGCAACAAGGTGTAAAACCGAACCTCGAAAAAGTCAGTTGTATCCAAAATTTCCCAGAACCAAAAAATCCAAAAGACATTAAATCTTTCTTAGGATTGGCCGGATACTATAGAAGATTCATCCCCAACTTTGCCAAAATGTCAAAACCACTTACAAAACTTCTCCAAAAAGATGCAAGATTCTTCTTTGATTCTGATTGTAAGTCATCATTTAACGACTTAAAGAAAGCTCTCATTTCAGACCCCATTCTCAACTACCCAAATTTTGAAGAACCGTTTCTTCTCACCACGGATGCCAGTTCTTTCGCGATTGGTGCAGTTCTTTCGCAAGGTCCTGTAGGAAAAGATCTTCCTATCGCTTATGCCTCTCGCACTTTATGTGCGGCCGAAACTCATAGTGTGGGCAGTAAAACACTTCCGTCCGTATTTATTTGGCCGTAAGTTTACTTTAATTACCGATCACCGCCCGCTTACGTGGCTTTTCTCGATCAAAGATCCAGGCAGTAGACTTGCCAGATGGCGACTAAAACTCGAAGAGTACAATTATAAGATTGAACACAAACCTGGAAAGATAAACAAAAATGCAGACGCTCTATCGCGAATTAAAATCAATCACTTCCACCAAATAGCCAATTTTCAGTCAAAAATCCACGCCTTCAATGACACCGACTCAGAAGACGAAGGTGAACAAGAATCCGAAGAACCCGAACTTAATGACGAACTACTAACTAACGAATTTAACAAATTTGTCGACTTATATAAAACGAGATCTCTAATTGACTACTCGAAAATCGAAACGACAAATTCTCACTTCTCGACAAAACTCATAAACAAATTATTACATTCTTTTGGCAAAACAAGTTAACTGATCTCCACGATTGGATCATGGATGATATCTTCGAAGAAGATATTAACTTTGAAAACTATTCTCTCAACACCAGTTCTTATAGTTGAAAGTTGTTATTATTATTTTTGTATTTAATTAAATAAATTGTTTTTAAAAAGTGAATTTTGAAAATCGTAATATAAAATATATATATATATATATATATATATATATATATATATATATATATATGTATATAACATTTTCCGTAAACTTGTATGTATAATTCGGAAGAATTCCGTAAAATTTTTGTTAGTTTGAACTTAATTAACTTGAATTTAATTCTAGTGTAATTTCGAATATTTGTTGGTCTATTAATTGAAGGGTTAACATTTGGTTTCACACGTTGATTTAAATATGTTTAGATTTGAAGACGAGAGATGTAAATTAGAATGTCACGATGAAATTTTCAGGTTAACTTCACCTGCCAGAGATATTGAATACTCTCTTCGAGGTGTCATTCTTTTGTACGCAAGACAATATATATAATATATACTGTTTCTGGTTAGGGAACCTTCATCAGTTGCGGTTCCCACAATTGAATGTCCTCTCGAACACTTCGTTATGTATTTGATATATTTCGTTAAATTTGAAGACGCGAGATGCAAAGACCTATGATTTGTGTATCTCTATACATGGATCTTGACTCCTATGATACCTACAGCAAAGGTTAAATAGGAACAATTTCAGAGAAAACCTAGTGCATTCGATACTTGGCTTCAGATTTACAATCGGTCAATTGGTTTTTGAAATAACCGGCAATAGCGGATTTCGTTTTTCGCTCGTAAATCTGAAACGATTAATTTGATCGCTGTCAAGATGTGTCATTATTTGAATACATTTTATTAATCGAATAAAATGGCATTTGTCACATGTCTCACTAGTCTTTTGTCATTCCGCAAACTTTCCATTTTTCTTATGGCCTCTATATTACATTTTTTAATTTTTAAAATGGGCTTAAAATTTCCAGTCTAGTAATACACCACAAGTGCATAAAAGATTTGAGTGTCAACAAAATATCACACTCCGTAAAGTTAGGCCTTAATCTTTCTAAGTTGGTTTATTTGTCGCAAAGTAACATTAATAAGAAAATAATATATTAACGCATTGAATTTGCAAATAAAATATGAACGTAAATAAGGCGAAAATGATTTATTTGTCTCAAGCAAGATTAATAAGTAACATAAGTAACTTCTCAACAAATCAGGATTCAGAAAAAATAGCCCCATTATGCAATAGTTTAAAATCTAATTAAGTTCTTAACTGCTTTGTCACTAGGTATTAATTTAGAGAATTGCAAATTGGCGTCCATTTACATAGGGACAATTTTGACGATTGGTGACTGTTTTTCGTACAACTTCGCAAGTGTATTTCCGACAATACTATTTATAAATGTATCTGAAATTCTATGTCTCAGGTAAGTTAGATTAAATTACCAACGATCCCACACCAAAAGTTACTTCTAAATCTAGTCTGTACACATCTTTTTGCCAATTCGTGAGGGTTTTCTATATCACATTGATAAGTACATATAAGTACAATTCGTAAATCAACTCTCATAGGACCACAAGATATAATTTACATAAATGAGATATTCATTACTCTTCCTAATATACCACTCATAGAAACGCATTCGTCTTGGAAAATCAAAATCCTTGAACTATTTTGGGTTTGTATGGATGGTACTTATTCTTTTTTATCACTCTCTTTACCGTTGATTTTGCCACATGAAATTGCCGTTCAACAGTTCTTACCTAGGAATTAGGCTTTCGTTGACAGGTAAAATACTTCTGTTTCGATTTTCTTTTTTAATATTGTTTCGGCTTCTAGATTGTTCATAAGATTAATTAAATTAACTAGGATTTTTTGAATTGGGCTTTATGAGGCTGTCGTCGTTCAGGATACATCTCTAAATACCTTGCTGAGGTAATGTCGGTGTTTGTATTTAATGTAAGTACAGCGCTAAATGCCAAACATTTCTTCATTTGAATAGAGAATACCGGCCATTTTTAACAGGTTTCGATAATTTGTGTTTCATATTTATGATTTTAATCAGAGAAAAATGTATTACTTACTAAAAAACAACTTTCACACTTTGAATTTTTTAACATCAGTCAGATGTGTTATAGAAGGCGATACAATATTGAAAATAACCCATAATAGATCGACAACGTAAGGAAACTAATGTTCAAGACAAATGCATTTCATTTGTCTTAAGTAATAAAAATTCGGATTTTGTAAATCATATCTTGTAATACGATGAGAGTAGGTTTACGAATTATAGAATATTAATAAGCACAATACTCATAATTGGGATGTTGAAAACCCCCACGAAGTGGCAGAGAGATGTTTATAGACCAAAGTTGGAAGTAACGTTTGGTGTTGCCTCATTGGTAATTTCATCTTACTTAGGTTTTTTAATTGGGTACCCATTATAAAATTATGAATATTTTCAGGAAATGGACTTATAAGACCATATTTGTTTGACTACAATTCTTTAATGTTATTTTGATACAAACAAGTCATAGCCTTCTTAAAAAAATAAGGCCTAACTTTATGAAGTGTGATATTTCGATGAAACTAAAATTTTGTATGCACTTGTGAGACATATAAAAAAGTTGAGGCAGTTTTGCCGGATAACAAAAGACCTTTGAGATATGTGATACATGTCATTTTATTCGTCTTAAAAAAGTGTCACATCTTGACAGCTATCAAATTAACCGGTTCGGATTTACCGAAGAAAAACATTTTCGGGTTTTGCCGATTATTTTCAAAACCAAATGATTGATCGTAAATCCGAAGCCAGATTTCAAATGCACTAAATTTCCTCTAAAACATACCCCGTTTGACCTTTGCTGTATAGAGAAGGGAATTTAAATATACTTGTCCTCAGAAAATTATAATCAAAAATATAATATGATTTTGTTAACCGTTATTTTAGATAAAACAACACTATAAATCTTATAATATTGGGATAAATTGGTTAAAATAATGTAAACCTCACATATTTGTATGCACCATAAATTTGAATTATTTGAAATTTGAAGAAATTACTTTATTATCTAGCCAAAGTGACTTTTTAGATGATCTTCTAAAGCTTTATTGTGTCTCATTTGTCTTTTAGTGTTACACCTGTTTTTTTTATTTTTTTTAATAGAATTGGGATTTCCATGCAGATATATGACGGTAGCTTTCTTATTTTCAAGAAACATTTTATATCGGTATTCTGTTGTAGCGTTTCTCAGATATGTTGAAAAAAAATACATTGAAGATCACATATTTCTGTTAAAATTCAACTCTGTTCTTTGATAATCATTTCTATAACAATTGCGTTTACTGGTTTACTATTTTTCTTTCCTTCATTGAGTTTTGTTGACTTATTTTGTTAAGAATATTAAATTTTATTTTACTACACAATAATACGTTTACCATTCATTTTATTTGTATTTTTGCAATTCCTCTCTTCCTTCTTCAGTTGTTTAATTAGTTTTTTATCTTTACTTCTGAGCCATGACTGTTTTTCTTGTTGATTTTCGAAAACTATGATTTCATTTCGTATGGAAAATGTCCTGTAAGATCATTTAAGCGTTTTTCACTTACATTTCTTTCGTTATAGCTGATGTTCTTTACATATTTTAAACACTATATATTTTTTTATTATTAACATGATGTGGACTTTTGTACTGTGTTACTTTGCTGTATAGCAAGTGCTCATATTACACCTTATTACCTGAAGTCCAGTGGTGGTCCATTTTAGCTCATTCAGTGTTTCTTCATCTACATAGAGATGGACGTTTCTTATCTGGGTTCGTATATTTACAGTTCCGACAATCATTCATTATTATTTTTTCGTAGACAGTTTCGCATAATACATAAACATGTTTTGTTTCTCAATATCCTAAATCAAAACTTAACCTTTTAAGTTTCATAACGTTCTAAATTGTCTTATTGGCTTAGAGATTTTAGGCTATCGTTGACTAAGGCACCGGATATCTTATTACAATATTTAAAGAATTCATAAAATTCTTTTATTTTACAACTTGAGAAAAATAGGTCTAATTTTTTATGCTTCGATATCCAAATTTGTATATAAGCAGGAACTTATTTTTAATAATAAACAGACAAATCCACTGACCACAATAAAATTTTATATAGAACATGTACCTAAAAGGACCCTTGAGGAGAAAAGAGTAAGCGAAAATGAAGAAGAAAGAATTCGGATATCGTCTGATATTGGTGATAACAACTATGAAAATATTCCTTCCCCCCAAGAAAATATTTCTCTCAAAAATAAAGACACCTCGGAAGAAGCTAATATATATTTTAATGCATATCGCCATTTTCGAATATACTGCAAGTTTAAAATAATATTTCATTCTGTTTTTTACTTTTCAACTCAACTATTTATAGACTAAGTTTCCAAAACTTATTTTAAATAAGAAATGATCAATTTCGGACAAACTTTGTAAACCCTTACATACAATATTATACCTTTATCCAATATTCTAAAATTTCTAATATTTATCATTAGTTTATGAGTTAAATAAAATGAAATTCGTCACATAACAAATTCATGCGACATTTGATATTATTGAACCTTAATCATAAAGGTTACTCAAACTTTACAAATTACTAAAATGCTATAGGGCATATCTCAAAAACTCCATTCGAAATTATGTTCAAGACAGTTGAATATATCAGCAGTCCCAATACGGCACTCTATGAATATGAATATTCACAACAGAAAATATTTTCGAAAGGATAGATCTAGATACGTCCGCTATCCAAAAACCAGTAAGTACAAAATTTCTAACTATTATTTTAAGCTTTTGTGCTAACATGCATTGTAACTTCCCTTACAATTACAGAGATAGCAAATACTTTTGTTTATTATATTTTTTATCGTGGAATACCCAACTCAATTGTGGTACACAGTGGTACAGAATTAAACTAAAAAGTTGTTTCAAAATTCGCTCTCTTCATAACTTCACATTTACACATCAAACTACCATCAATTCATTGTTATAAAGATTACGTTCCATCTCAATTGAACAACTTCCACTTGTAAATAAAATTTTTACAAGTAGCCCTATGACGATTATTGATGCAAGACGAAATTTTCGAGATTTTTCAATTCATTGAACGCAAGACAATATATTGTTTCTAATCGAAAACTTTCATCAGTTGCGCTCCCCTCAACTGATTGAATTTTCAAATACTTATTTATGTATATAGTACATATAACTTAATTTATTTATTTTATCGTTAAATGTATTCCTACACCCAGAAGTTTTAGGAAAATTGATATCACAGACTCTCCAAATCGGGAGTCATACTGTGTATAACGCCGATTCCCTGTGATTCCTAGGATATAAATCACACAAAAAAATCGTAGAGGTTTACTAAAACCTGTCAAAGAAATGACGATACTAACTATTCGACATTTTTCATTCCACTGAACGCAAGATATTATTGATACAGTATACTGATCGGTGCCATTCTGGCATATAATAACTCAATCCAGTTAGTAAACTGTTAGTGAAAATGGAAATGCTGTGGAACCTTTACTGTGTCACAAATGTAAAACAAGTTTTGTTAGGGTGTAACTAACACCAAACCTTTATTTAAACACTCAACAGTTGGTTTACTCCTTGATGATGACAGGCAAGCGATCAGTGTTTAAACAAAGTTTTGATGTTAGGGTACAAATCCGGTTTTTACATTTTTTAGTGACAATGTTAATGATTTTAAAGCATCAATGTTCTCTACCAGAATTTTGACTTAATCAGTGGACAAACTATGCAAAAATTCAGTCAATACTGTAGTGAACAGAACATTTTGATAATTTCCATATGGACAACACAAAGCGCTCTTTAAAAAAAGAATTTTGATGTGGTTCTGATGCTTATTTCTAAATTTAAAGTATATCTGAACTGTAAAATATCTAATATATCACTGTTCCAATCTCAAAAAAAGATCCAATATAAACATTAACATAAAAAATAAAGTCGTAAGATAATAAATGATAACTTTGAAAAATAACAACTGTTTTTATTGACAATTTACACATAACAAAATTTAATTAGGTACACAGTCTTACAATTCAATTTCAGAGTCAATAGCCAATATGGCGGAATTAAATAAACAAATCTTTGCTCATAATCCCCAAGAAGAAAAGAAGATGTCCCATTCAACAGCTTTTAATTAATAATGTAAAATTACAAATATCCTTCAATTTCATTAACAAGGTTTTGATATTACCATTTTTAGTATATTTTCATACAATTTTGAAATGTTCTGTAATTATTTGTATTTTAATTGTAGGACTAAAATAACAATTAAAAAACACAAAGAAATTCATAATTTGCCATAAATTGTCTTACACGATTCTATTAGAAAGGGACGTATCATATTAATCTAATATTTATTAAATTTCAAACATTCAAATTAAAACATTTATAATAGAACTTCATAATATCTAATGTTAAAAATTTCGTATTTATTATGGGCTGGAATGCCGAATGCTTTTTTATCACAGTGGCCCGTAGACGATTTTCGAATAATCGCCTTTCAGGGAAATGTCGGTAAAACGAAGCAGAGATCAAATACACGACCGAAATATTGGCACATTTTTTATATAACAACAGTTTAAAGATTCGGTGAACTAACAAACCAAAACAATTGTTAGAATAGACCAGAAGAATATTATTACGAAGGCGATGTGTGGCATCTTTAATAATGAATTACTGCAATAAAGTTGTGTAAAAAATATACCTAAACTTATCTATACGACAAGGAAATTTGTCACTTTGAAGGATAGTTGCTAACTGTGTATGCAGAAGATCAGCTGGGTATTGAGGATTAATATATTTCAGAGATTCGAAGCAGTCATAAAATATTTTTTTCTACATAAGAAATTACCACTATATATTGTTATATTAAACTATAATAACCAAAGAAATGTAATTATTAATAGTATAAATTTATGATGCGGGCACCCATTTAGTTGTGTTCAAATATATTTCATTACATAACATAAAAAAATGTGTATTACAAGAAAACAATAATTTATTTAGTTTTTTAAAACAGAGAAAATTAAAAATCTGATTTATGATAGAGAGCATTTTAATTAAAATACAAAACAGAATGTCTTTTTAGATTTTATTAAGGCAAAATGAATATCTTCATCTAGAAGTTTAGAAATTATGATACTATCTTTTCGAGAGTTTTTAATCAATTGAAGGCAAGACAATATATTGTTTCTAGTCAAGAACTTTCATGTGATAGATAGATCGAATAATTATTTATGTATTTCGCACAAATACCCTAACTATACCCTAATTTTACATGTTAACGTAAAATAAAAATCGACATCTTGGAGCTTCAGGAAAAACTAGCCAACAGATTAACAGTTAATCTATTTGTTATTTGTTTTTTGTGCTTACTATCCTAGGAAAGGGTAATGGAGTTTTAAATACAGCACAGCTCTCAATTTAGAAACAATGTGGACTCGTTTTCCCTTAAACGACTAGATTTTCAATTTGAGTAAAAATGTTAAATTCAGCCTTAAATGCAATACAAAAATAATTATTCAAGATTTTAATCGCCAAGGGGAGCGTAACATTTGAAGACTATCGAATAGAAATAACATATTGTCACATAATCGCTTTGTGGGTTTTAGTTAACATATAAATTTGTTTCGTGTGACTTATATCATATGAATCAAAGGGTAAAAGCATTACACATGGCACGACTTCTTTTTTTTTAGTTTTCTCTAAAACCCCTAATAATTGTGCGTTAAATAGTGAAGCTTAAAAAAAGTTGCAAACATATAATGTAATTTAGCATTTGTTGCATTATTATTTAAATTTGTTACTTAAATCATATATTTAATCTATTTATTAATATGTAAAAGGAAATGTTGTATCCCTATTTTAAGAAATTTGGTTAAATGATAAAGTGTAAGATTTGTCACGTTTAAAATACATAATATTAAAATTTACTTAAAACATATTTATTTTAAAAACTAAGCCATAGCTTAGTTTATTAGTTTTAGGTGAAAAAAGTCAAAAAGTAAATGAATCAGTTTTGCTTGGTTGTCTGTAAAAATAGTCTTTGGCATGTATAATGAGATGATTTAGTTCATCATTTAAATAATATTTTCATAGTACCCAAAGCAGAAAAAACTATAGCTCAAAGATATTTTTGGTCCTAAAATATTCAACTTTCTGTCTGATAAGATTAAAGGGTTAAATTCACTTTCATTATTTAAAAAGAGATCCAAACAGTGGATACAGTTAATTCAAAAGGTACAAAAGCATGAATATTAAATATTAAAAATATGTACAATTTTTAACATGTTAATAAAATCGTCTTCATAGTAAAACATGTTAATTACCTTCTATGGGATTTTCATTATATTTATTTCAACTTATGTTTTAATTAGGAGTACAAACGTGATATTTTATTAAGACTAATTTTTGTGGTATAAAAAAGAACTGTATGATGATATTTTTTCTTGTTGTTTGTATCGAAAATGGAAAAAAAAATATTATGAGAAACAGCCAATTGAGTAACTGCATAAAATGGTAATATAAAGCAAATAATTAGTTCTTACCATCAGTGAAATAAATAGTCATGGTGAATGATTTTATATTAGTTTTGTTACAAAAAAGGTGTCCCTTATTATATGTCGTGTTTTCAGTAATTAAATTTAGGATTTTTGGAGTTTTCAGTCCCAAATCGCAAAACATTTTACAAAAAAAATTTTAAATATAATATTTTTAATCATTATATGACAGTAATGATTAAAAATATTATATTTAAAATTTTATCAAATTATTTAATGTTATTAGCGTTTTGAAATGTATTTGCAATATTTGGGCCACTAGTTTTTAGTATTCTTATTACGCATGCCATCTGATGGAAAATATTAGTACGAACGCATATGATATCTTTGAAAAGGTTGTGAATTTCCACTTTAGTTAACATGCGAATTTAAATTCTACGGCTTTCATGACCAAAAGTATTGCATGAATAATAAGAAAACACACAATAATCAAAAAATATCATGATTTCTCGAACTCTTAAGGAATTGTTAGAAATATATAAAAACATCGGATGAAGGAAATTAAACGAATTATTGGGTTCCATTGAAAAATCAGATTATCCGTGGTTAGTTAACCTTATCAAAATTGGGCTGACGATAACTGGCACGATAAACAGAGTTCATCATAATCATTCTGGCTCTTGGTAGTATAAAGGGTGGCCAAGAGTTATCCTCCAAATAAATCCTGCTATGGCATCAGACACCTCTGATATTTAACAGTGTCTAGAAGTCACACAAATTTTCGAATAACACAATAACACCCCAATAGTGCGTTTTAGGTATTATTTAGTATACATAAGTCATACTGCAATTGACTGAGTAATCCACTTTTTTCAATCTCTCACTAAACCTCATCTTCTCCTAAGAGCAGAGTTTAAAAATATATATCAGCATAGCCACAATCTTAGCGAACGCCTCGTATAAAAGTGAAACAATACCGAATTACTGCAGTTCATATGTACAATTTAAGTAATTATACTTATTTACTTCGCTATATTAATAGGGGTACATAATGAGGTTAATAGGCACATTAATACATATTTCTTTATTTTTTAGGGGTTCTTGCGTAGGGGGATTATTTCAATTTTTAATTTTACTTTTATTTTACTGTGTAATCTCGTTATCAATCTTATTTAAAAATAGCTATCTAGATTTTCTAGGGCCTTTCCTCTTTAGACATGCTATGATATGAGGATGGCAAATATAGTAGCAATCCAACGAATCACCATGTTATAGTAAAATAAATGTTGAATGGTTCGTCTGCAAATTTCAAAGGAAAAATAACTCCAAAGATTTTTGTAGTTTGCATGGTCATGTCTCTAGGCCTAACCACCCCAGAATATTTCTTATGAGGATATTGAAACCAAGAAGAAAATTAAACTCTATGTTTTTTCTTTTTGATAGCTGTGGTATTTTATTAAATAGATGAGTGACAACCTTCGGTTCTGTCTGAAGTTAAAATTGGAAATGTTCCTAAGAAACGGCTTAAGCATAAAATTGTTGATGACGCTATAAGCACCAAAATTATATTTAGTGATGTCTTGAGGCTGTAAAATACAACTGAATAGATATTGACAATTCTATGATATTTTTGTGAAGTGTGAGAAATCGAGTACCTAGTATCATTATCATTATCCCCTTGAAAATAAACAGTAAATTTTTATTATTATGCTATTAATTTAAACCCTTTAGGCATATAGATACTATAAGCCTCACGTTTCTATTTAGTAGTATCATTGCAGAGCTTTTCACCTCGATAACGCTTAATAATAAGAATTAGTCTATACAGCGACAATTTAAACAAAATAGTAATGTAATACGAAATAATAAATTTGTTTTTATATTTGCTTCATATTGAGCAAGCAAATTTTAATCGGATTGGAAGTAATGCACTAGCAACTGTACCCGAATTTGTCCCCAAACTATACTAATGCATATTTTAGGGACAGTCCCCAAATTATTATTTCGTCTACCGCCAGTTTGCAAAATGCATGTTTTGGGGACTGTCCTCAAACTCTACGTTAGTTCAGTGAGAGCTCAAACAATGCCTTCGTTAACCGAAAGTTACTTTTTAATAGAAAAAATTGTTTATATAACAATTGAACTATATCGGTATAAACAAAATGTGATTTAGAAGCTTTTCCTGTAATAAAATTTTGGTGCCTCAAACCATGCGTTTTACACCGTTTTACACACACACACACACACACATATATATATATATATATATATATATATATATATATATATATATGTTATAGGTGGTTTCCGGGAAATCATCTGCGTAGTTGATAACTGATCCCTGGCGGGATCGATGGTAAAATGACGACGTTTCGGCAGAGTCACATCTGCCCTCTTCAGGTCGGTTCGCATAATTCTCGTAGCCTTCTGCTTTCGCTTCTAGTTACTCGAATACTAAGATTTTCAGAAACGCTAGCGCTGTTATATAGTCGCGGCTCGGCGCCTATTGGTTGGCACCGTGAACGGCTGCGTGTGATTGGCCCTTGGCGCTCAGTGGACACGCTTCCCGCTGATTTGTTATTTCCGGTTAAGTTGTTATTGGACGGATCCGGGCCGGTACGGTGGTTAATAGAATTTTCCAAAAATTCGTCGATAGGAATGTTGGTGAAATTCTATGGGTTGCCAAAAGTACATGAAGAAGGTGCACCTTTGAGGCCAATAGTAAGCTCCCCAACACAACACCTAGCTAAATATCTAGCCCAACAACTTCAACCGTTGTGAAAAATTCTACACATTTCATCGAAATACTTAGAAAAACGGTCTTACAACCAGGTGTCTTTTTGTAAGTTTTGACTTAGTGTCCCTTTTCACCAACATCCCTGACGACGAAGCCTTGGATATCATAATAGAAAAATACAAATCACCTCAACACCTTGTAGACTTATTAACAAGGCACTCTCTGATGAACACCTATTTTGTTTACGAGAACCAAAGATACAAACAAGTGGAAGGAGCTCCAATGGGATCGCCACCCTCACCAGTTATAGCGAACCTTTTAATGGAGAACTTTGAGGAGTGGGCACTAAGAACAACAACTCTTAAACCCAGTTTATGGTTGCGATATGTGGATGATACATTTGTGATTTGGCCTCATGGGAGGGAACACCTCAATACTTTTTTAGACCAACTTAATGGCATCCATCACAAAATAAAATTTACAATGGAGGTTGAAGCCAACAATCAAGTGCCATTCCTTGATGTTCTCATAAATAGGAAGGAAGATGGAACCCTTGGCCATACAGTATATAGGAAAGCAACTCACACCAACAGATACCTTCATGCTAATTCTCATCAGATACCTTCATGCTAATTCTCATCACCACCCAGCCCAACTACAAGCCGTCGTCAAGACTTTAGTAACCAGATCACAAAGACTAGCTGACCAGGATAACATCAAACAGGAAATGGACAGTTTAAAAACAGCTCTGAGACAAAACGGATTTACAGACCGAAATATACAAAGAGCCCTAAAGTCAAAATCGAGACAAACAGACGAGGAGCATGAGACGCCAATAACCAAGGCTTATTTACCGTATGTCAAGGGGACCACGGACAGTATTGCAAGAATCCTAAGGAGACACAATATCGATAGTATTTTCAATACAGACAGAAAAATAAGCACGGTGTTGAGGACTTCGAAGACGAGGATCCCTTTAGAACAACAGAGTGTACGAGATTCCATGTGCAGACTGTCATAAAACCTATGTGGGGCAAACTAATGGATGATGAATTGAAGCTAGATGTGATGAACACCAGAACGCTGTAAGAAAGCAGGAAAGAACAACATCCATTGCGGAACACGCCACCACGATGTCACACCGAATAGACTTTGAGAACACCAGAGTACTGGCAAATAAAGAACACCCGAAATCAAGACTCGTAAGAGAGGCAATTGAAATAGCGAAGAGACCTCACAGTCTAAACACACCCAATGAAATTCAGAACTTATCGAATTGTTGGAAAATTCTATTTTACACCGTACCGGCCCAGACCGGTCCAATAACAACTCAACCGGAAATAACAAATCAGCAGTTGGGAGGCGTGTCCACTGAGCGCCAAGGGCCAATCACACGCAGTCGTTCACGATGCCAACACATAGGCACCGAGCCGCGACTATATAACAGCGCGAGCGCTTCTGAAAATCTTAGTATTCGAGTAACTAGAAGCGAAAGCAGAAGGCTACGAGAATTATGCGAACCGACCTGAAGAGGGCAGATGAAACCTAAAACATATATATATATATATATATATATATATATATATATATATGTATGTTAAATTACATAGCCTTCTTTTAAACCACCTGAAGAAAGGAACAACAAAATACAACGAAACCAGAAAAGTCATTTTTGACTTACATAAACATTTTTTCAGAATTTTATTCACTTACATATGGTATGTTTTCATATAATACTTTGGGCAAAGATTCATCAAGTTCCATTGTATCATAATTCCATCTGGCTCCGTCCAAAAATAATCCATAAACGTAAACTCCATCCTCAGGAGCTTTCGTAAAACTAGTCCCTCGTAGGATTTCATAATCGAAAGTTAAAAGATCTATAGGAATGGTATGTTTTCTGGCATAATTTTGTTCAGCGCCAGTAAGAAATGCTTGTGTGAAGAAAAATCCAGACAACCAGAATGTAGAAGGTGCCCCTTCGTCCATCCAATTCTGAAAATAACATTAATAAAATATATAGTATTATGATACTCATACATCAGTGGTTCTTCAGTCAATTAAAACTTTAGATATCACTAATTAGAACATTTGTATATTTATGAATTGGGAGAACAAACGAGTAGATCCTTTGAATGGTTTTGAAAGAGAGTAGAGTTATTCTTGCTATCCCTTTTTCTTTTCCCTAACAGAAATTAAGGCGAGACTCATTTTAATGGTCGTTGGAACAAACATTATATTAAGAAGTTATAGTCGCAGGGTGACCTGATTATATTTTCAACATAGGGAATGTTTTTTTTTCTTTTTTCATTAAATATCTTACAGATCCAGTGAGCAAACTTATACAAGTACCTTTTATTTGATAAAAACTTGGCAGAATTGTCAATTGAAACAGATAATAAATTTTAAACAGCATTTTAAATTTTCGACTTAGTTCCTTTGCATTTATTTCTTATAATATTATGTCTCTGATATAGTACTGTCTATTTACTTTTTTGATGGCTTCATTAAATTATGTAGTGAATTTGTTAGTATTTATAAAATGCCTTATACCTGTACTTTGCGTATTTCTACAAAATTTTACGGCCTATTTTCTGTGACTCATGCATTTAAATCACATGTTCAGCCAAAAATAAAAATGCATAATTTTAAATTTAACTTTTAGAGTAATTCAAATTCAAAGTAAAATCACAAAATAATAATAAATCTACATTCTAAGGATGTCTCAGATTCACGCATTCGATATTTCTTGTTTTCGAAACGTTACAGAAATCAGTGATTCTTTTGTCGGGTAACACACTATTAACACATTATTTGTTCAACAGTGACAATTTAACTCTTTCCGAAATTTTTCTTAAAGTATTTTATTTAGCTAATATTGAATATAAGCGTTACTTCACTTGTGTTGTATGTTCACAAATAGCAAATATTTCCAAATAATATGCGAGGATATAATGTCCTAAAACTCTTTTCAACAAATGTTTGCTTCAAGGCATATAGCATTTTCAGTATAATGTATTAATGATTTTTTAACTCAATTTACCAATATTTCATCTTTAATAACATAGTCTAAACTCATATACTTACTTGTAAAAATGCTAATCGTGCAAGAAAATCGTTAACATAACTGCCCAATGGCTTCAGCGATGGATATGATTTGCTTGCCCACATCTTCGGTATTCTTCCAGTAAGCATACTACTAACAACTTCCTCCAGATCGGTTGACATCAGGATTTGACCTAGTAAACATGACTAACAGTAATTATGATTGTCACTATTCAAGCTATGTAAGAAAACCAAGAGTTAATTGACAGCCTTAAAGCGCATAATATGACGAGTACACCTTGAGGTAAACATGCTTTTGTTTGTTTTTGAGTATTTATGAAAGATGTTCTTGGAGTTCTGAATCTCACAATAGCTTATACACTATCGGATCACTAACTGCTAAAATAGCGTAAAAAACTACAGGATAGTCGGTCTGGCATAAGAATATATTATTTAATCATAGAAATTTAGGGAAAATTTTAACATATTTCTCCAACTAATTTTCAGTAATATCTGACAAATGATACTCCTTAAAAATAATTAAATTTTTATTTTGTTAGTATATTTAATTTTTTTTTAATTTTTGATACACTTTCTTGTCAATTTGATCCATAAGTGTTGAACAATTAGTGCATAAGCACAGTATATCAAATTGCTAAGTTTTTAGTGAGTAATTGGAAGGACATGCAGTGGGTTCCAGGTAAATCCGTTTTGTTTTCAGTTGTTATAAAAAGACCTCAATATTTAAAGCAATACAAGTTATCGATATTAGGTATTGAATACTGAATAAAACGGATGACAGAACACACCTTAAGATAAACAAATCGAATCGGTAATCAATATATACAAAAAAATGTAACAAACAGATTAGTGCCTCCACTATTAATAGTATCACTATACAGAGTAAACTATGTATGTATGCCTGTTCACAACAATTTTCATATTGGAAAAATTAATAACAAATTCAGCCTATCACCCTAGTGGTTGACTTCTTCAAGAAAAAATATATTTTCAAACAAAGCCGTATTTATCGTTACAGTATTAGTAACAAAAGACATTTGTTAATAAAGCTGTTCACCGCTAAACGCAACATTAAGATATTCATCTATATTTAGTGTAGTGAGCATGAAATCGTCGATAAATGTTAAGCTTCTGAATCTCTTGTATTCAAATTTCATGAGAAACAAAGACAATGAGCAAAGTGCTCATCTTTTCTTAGAACTGGATAGCATCTTCGTTAAGTGTGTGCGTTTCAGAAGTCTTTATAGCAGCACCACGCTGATGAACAGTTAAACTTAACATCCTCTCGTTAGCGATCCCAAAATCAAGTGATGTCAGTTAACAACACATAATTAGCCTTTCAGAGTTTCCTTTTCCCAGCAACTCACTCATTCTACTTACCTTTTATAGCCTTCTGTACATTGCGCAAGCTATTCCGTATAACCGTTAGCAAGATGTTGAATCGATTCATTTCCTGCACCAGAACGGTGTTCATGCTTTGAGAATAGGACACAGGATATTTTTCCATGGCAGCATCTCGGTCAAAATTGTCGGGTAATTTCGCCAATATATCTGCGCTCACTTCCATTACGATCGTGTCCGGTGATTTGGTAGAACCGCCAGACGACATAGTATCCTGCGAGTGATGAAAATTTCATCATTATAGGTAATTCCATAATTGGGAATATAAGTAAAGCTTAAACAGAAATTTTGACAGTCCGTTTCAATATTTTTATAAATCTCGACGCGCTTTCATTAGCTTCACTTTTTACTATTTAATAAGATCTTCGGTCAATAGTTACTTACTTGTAACTGTGCTATCGAAATGAAACTTTTTATATACACTCATGGACAAAATTATCTAATATTTTTTGTTAATACTGTTACTCGAAAAAGATTGTTAACTATCGTTGCAAATTTATTTATTAAATTAATAAATTCTTTTGTTTTGAAGTATTTTGATAATTAATTGTTTCAATGGCGTATATATTTCTCTTTTTTCTATTTATAAGAAATATGGCACTAGTAAGACATTGCAGGGAAGCTAAAGCAGCACAGATTGTTATATGCGGAAGATATAGAAAAAAGAAATCTCTGGGCGTCTTAGACGAGTCAATCTACAGTGTCGAATGTTTGAAAAAGATATCATGAGACTGGAGATTCTGTATGAAGACGCGGCCAAGGATACAAAAGGTGTACATCAGCAATTTATGATCGTTTCGTGATGCTTGATTCTACTCAAAACCGCACATTGACATTCACATACCTCAAAAATGAGTTAGTAAATGTAACACACGTTAATGTTAGCGCGAGAACAGTTAAAAGACGATTAAAGGAAGTGGGTTTAAAACCAAGACGACCCGTCAAAATTCCACCTATTCTACAACACGTGGATACTGTCGAATAAGTAGTTTATGAAGAATTGCGTTTTAAATAATTTAGAAAAATATTTTGCATAGCCTACCATATTAACCAGGCTACTTTAATCGGGAAATACTAAATATGTTTTGAAAGTTCATACATTCCAATTCAATTTGTCTTGATTATAATGCCGGGCAATTAGTTTAAAACAATAGTAAATATTGCAATAAAATTATGAGTATACAACAGCCAGCCAGCGGTGCATTGAGAATGGATGTGAAAGCGAGAATTTTTTTTACATTCATTACTTTTTCTACTAATTGGAACCGCCACTGTCAAGACATTGAATAAAAAGTGAGGAGTCGGTAGTTAAAGTCAATATTCAGAAGCAAAATTAATACATTATACGGTACTGTAACAATATATACAAAGTGAAGGCGAAAATATTAAACCTTAATTTTAGGAGGCAAAATAGAAAACTAAATAATTTTAAACAATTAAGCTCATCATGTAGCAGATGAACTGAAACGACTCGTTGTAAAAAATAAAAGTGTACCTATATTCTTCATAATTTGAATCAAATCTCAGATATGGTACGGAACTCTTGGTATGCGAGCCCAACGCACCCTTACCCAAATTATTATTGATGTTGTTAATTTGCATTTTACACTCTCTATCAAAAGATGTAGTTCCGATGTTTTATAACATACATTTCTCATTGTTTAAATATTTTCACATTTTCCTTTATTCCAATTCAGCCAATTTATTTCAGTCATGAAATAAATTGCTCTGTGATGGACTAGTAGTGACGAGAGTATATTTTTGGAATGTTTTCTGCTAAAACTTGCTCATTCTATTCATACCTGCATACTATATATTTTTTGAGACGAATTAAACTTACCCATTTCCGTCTAAGCAGCTTTCAGAAGAAAAATATAATGATTAGAGCATTAGAAATTATAATTGTTTTAATAAATTAGTCAGAAAGTGCGTTAATTAGTTTTTGTTAAGTAAATTAGCATCACTATTCTGAAAGTCTAGAAAACACATCATATATTGAAAACCATAATACTATAAAAGAAGTTCATATGTTTATGATCCCCTTTCCTACTCTAAATTGTAGTTTGATTTCACCATGCCTTATACAATCTATGCAGTTACTTCTCCTACCTTGATACCATTTAGCAACAAGAAAATTGTTTTCAAAAATTCTCGGGGTAGATTGAAATTATTTTCAACAGTTATAAAAATAATAGAAACATTATTCTTCTTTATATTGCTTTAATTTTCTGCTGGGCAATATTTTTTCTCTACAAAAATCATTAAATTTATAATTCGTATCTAATTTGTATTTACAATTTGTAATAAAAAGTTCAAGGTATTTCATTGATCGAATTTGTCGAGTAATTTATATAATTTACCATGATAGGGACATATTGTGCAAATGTTCTTGTATACTCTGCAATAGCCAAACTCCAAGTGTATTTGGCGGAACCCTAGGGTTCCACGAATACCCCTGTAGGGTTCCGCAAGAATTTACAAAAATCAAAACACCTATCCCTGCACGTGGCGTATCAGGAGGCGCAGCGGAACTTAGTCGCAACTCACAACAGTACAATTTTACTATGCCGCCACCTCCGATATTTATTTGTGAACACGCAGTCCCTTTGATAAAAGCCGCCTTTGAGATTAGACGCTATAGTTGTGAACAAGCGACTTTCCGCCCTAACTTCAAAACAAATTATTTACACCGCATGTTTTACATTTCTATTTTTTTTATTTCGAAGAGAATTTTCGAGTTCGAGGCTAGGACTATAAAAGCTTCGACACTCAGCCGACGACTAGCGTTTGGAGCGATAAGTACCTACCTACTTACAAGTTAGCTTTAAACGAAGTGTGTATTGGTCTACTGCCTGCTCTATTCTGATTGTATCGGTTTTGTTCTTGAGAGTAAACTCTTCTACGCAGTAAAAATGGTGCATTATTTTGACCCCACCATCCTAACATGTAACATTAATAATAAAGAAGAATGGATCGTTGGCTTAAAGACGTTAAACGTACTGCCACATCTTCCAACGAAGCCGAATGTTCAAAAGCAGTACGAGCGGAGTATACAGCAATTACCGATCCAAACGATGATGCAACGAATCAAGCTCCACTGTTTTAAAAGGCAAAAAAAGAAGCATGAGAAATCATATATCAGGTTCGGATTTGTTGATTCCAACTCTTTGTATGTTAAGTAGTAAACTGCTTCCTAATAGTTACATGGCACCTGCCAAGTTGCGCCGCTTATACGTGATGGATATTCATTGAAATCAATATGGTGCTGTTTATGAAAAATATTGTTCTTCTATACCACAATGCTGCATTACACAACTTTCATACGATAATATACTTCCGAATTACTAAGATCGCATAACACGTCTCTTCCAACTAATGCAAACTTTTATCAAAGACGATTACAATTATTGCTTTATTTGACTTGGGCTGTCGAGCTAAATTAATATTCTATGTCAAAATTCTTCCTTACGTAGGGTTTTATCCATCTCGATTTTTCTGTAAACTCCTATACGTTCGGAAAATGAATTTCGCATCTTGGAATTTTAGGAATAATAATTATTTGAATTTTCAATCAGTAGATCAATCAAGTGGTGAAGATTCACGACTAAAAACAATTTATTGCCTTGCATTCAATGGATTGAAAATTCTTAAAATGATAGTATTATATCTGTTTTATGTCAGATACTACAGGGGCCACGAACTTTCTTCAACTGCCAATTTTTATAAACAATGTCAATTAGTTTCTACAATAATGGCGGACAGAAGAATATACGATTTTCCTTTAGCGCAATAATAACATTTTGGCACAATATATTTTCAACTAGACGAACGTAAAATGTTGAAGAATGAAGTATAAAATAACACAAAAGAAAATAAGTACATATGTTAACTGAGATAAATCGCGATGTTTTGTTACTGAAGTTACAAACGGTATTGTGTCCTACTACTGGAAAATAGCAGTAAAAATTCACAAGTTCAGGGAGCATACTCATTGATATACAAGCGATTGAACCAGCTATGCCAAATTATTTTCAACAGTTGACAGAAAAATCCTGATACTATTTACCATGCTACCATACAACGCTTTATGTTTTCTGAATGATAGTTGTGACAACTTTTTATGATTTCTTGAGAATAAAACCACAATTACTCGAAAGTTTGTATATACATATTTTATGTACTCCCAACGTTTCCGGATTCATTAAAAACCGGTATCTGATTTAGACCCTGAAACTGTTTTTTTTTTACATATAGACAATACGTAGTAATTGCGGGTTATTTCCAAGAAACCATAAAAATACAGGATATTGTTTGTTCTTGCTGGCGTTGATACTTAATACTATTTGATTAATGTTAATGACATGCTAAAAGGTAGTACGGGAGATGTTTTGTTTGAACTAACTAATTGTAATACACCGACCGACATCTTAATTAAAATAAATATTAAGAACTTTACATGCAATATTACATCAATTAGTGATTATTATTTTTTTTTTTAAATTGGAAATACCACTTTATGCTTTTGCAAATTTCTAGTTTAATAATGAACAACAACAGAAAGCAAACCAATAATGTATAATTATTTATAGTCAAACTTACCTCAAACTGAAGCAAATCCTTGAGGAAGCAGCGTAAGTAACAATTTATAAATAATTTTATCGAAATTATTCGATACACTACTGTGACAAATTCTAGTAATTGAGATGATGACCTTTTCTTTACTAATAAACTGTAATATATAACCCCAGTAGGTCAACTAAAACTAAATTTAAAGTACAGTGATAAGATGTCTAAAAGTCTGCAATACAAGAGGAAAAATTCACTAGCTTCAAGAATACTTAAAACAAAGAACAAACCGGCATTAATAAGAGTTTACCGTTCTTTTTGCCTAACCCTTGCATGACAGCCAGAAATAGTGAAATATAATACACAACTAAACAAACTCCAGTGTCTATGCAAAAGTTAGATATAACACATAATTTATATAGATATACCTCTAAGTATATAAGCTCAGTCATCCCTCATCACAATTTTTCCCCGGTTTGTTTACAGTAGATTTTTATGATGTCGTTTTGCATAACAAATATTTACTTACTATCCGATCCTTCAGTAAGCAAGCAAGAGAAAAGAAAATTAATATTACGTTTAAACTTCGAGATCAAACGAGTTTTTTATAGTACAATGCATAAATATGTTATATAAATGGCTTCACGATATAAACACAAAGCTTCACCAGAGATATATTTTATGAAAGAAAATAATAATGTATTTTTTTTTCATTATGTATTGAGTATGCTATAACAAAATATCAAATGGTTATTAAAAACTATTCAGGCGAATAACAATTATAAAATCAATAAACATAGAATACTGATCGCAAATAGTTACTATATAATCAGAGTGTTTTGTAGAAAGTTCGCCAAACATGGAAGGCAGATAGGTCGACTCATGTGCGATATTATGCAGCCCATATAACATCTAGATAGCTTACGGTTTTTGTTTTTTTTTATTCAATTTTTTCTTAATTCTCAGATTTTTACACATAAACTTTTGTAACTTTTTTATTTTTCACTGAATCTTTGCCAAATAAACTTCAGTCTAATCTATGATGTATGTTTGCTCTTCTGCATTCGATATTTGACACAAATTATTGGTTGAAAAAATGATATCAGTTCACAAATGGATTCAATAAAAAAGTCATTAAGTTAAACAATTTATCACATTACAAAAAAAAAAATAAGAAGCACATGGAAAACTTCGAATGCTTACAAAAACTTCTCTACTTCAACACCTCTCTAACGATATATGAAAGGTATTGGAAAGTACTCCGTATCATATTAAAAAATGAGAAGGTTAGAACTACAAAAAATAAATCATACATCAAGTTGCATAACTGCTCCTTGGTTTCTATTTCTCTCTCATAAACGAGTTGCTTGACCGTACAGATCCACAAAAATCAAAGGAGACCTTAGAGACCAGAGTATAGGGCCAGAGTGTGGGAACAAATTGTCCAGGAGGTCTCTGCCAACTTTTTTTGATATTATTAGTTGGATCGAGCTGTTGCAGGATTTCGAGTTCGAGACTGAACATCGCGCTGGAACAAGTCATAAGAATGCTGATGCCTTATCGAGCAGACTAGATGAAGACTGTTCTCTGTAGAACTAACGCCGTCAATGAACATTGGCAATCTGAGAAAATGTTATCCGGTGGAAGGAACAAGACCTCAAACCTATGTGTCAGGAGATTACCTGTTTTTCACCCACAATAAAATCATACTGGGCTCAGTGAAACTCCCTCATCCTGGAGAACGGACTTCTGAAGCGCGTCCTGGACAGAAATAGCAGACAGGAGGTTTTGCGAGAACTACAATGGCGACACAACTGACGAAAACCCTGAGGAAGTTGAGAAAACGTTTCGATTGCATAAACTACCAAGCAGATATTAAGGATCGGAAATGTATGGTTTGTGCAGCAAAAGCCCCCATGAGGCAATATAATGTGGGCAGTCCATTTGAAAGAGTTGAGATGTTGCCGGTCCATTTCTAGAATCTGACTCCGGAAATAAGTACATTGTGGTGGTGATGAACTATTTGAGTAAATGAGCAGAAGCTTATGGCTTGCCGAATCAAGAAGCCTTGACCATTGTTAATATTCTTGTCAAGGAATGGATTACCCATTCCGTTCCCTTAAAGATGCACTTAGACTTAGATCAATAAAACACGGACGACAGCATTAGGTAGCCTCTGACCACCACGGAGATAGGGACCAGTATCTGCACTTGTTTTTAATATCGTTAGTCTGTACACGAGTCAACGGATCAGATCCCGGCCAGTGGTATAATGGGTTGAGAATTATGACTACCAGGCGATCTGAAGTTTGGATTTCCCCCGGGAGAAGAGACCGCAAGTGAAAACTATGTCAGTCAGTTACGTCAGGATGAACGACATCCACCAGTAAGTCCGGTTAAATATTGAGAATGCTACTGCCCGAATGAAGGAAGAAGCCTAGGACATCAAAGGCGAGGGCGAGGAATTCCAAGTTGATGATCTTGTTTGGTTGTATAACCCGCCGCGTCGTCGTGGATATTCGCCCAAGATACAAAGATCTTGGAAAAAGTCTTACCAAGTAGTAATGAGAATCAACGATGTTGTCTGCAGAATGAGGAAAACCAAAGGTAATACATTTCAACAGGTTAGCCCCTTATGCCGGAAGTCATGACGGCAAAGTTGACGAAGCCTTCAGCATCCAACCACCCAATGTGAGATGACATTCAAACAGTTTATGGCGCTGTACTCTGATGGGCAGAAAGTGCAGTACGACGTGACCAGAGAGGAACGCCGAGACCTGTTTGAGGTGCCCATAGAATATGTCCTGGCTCATTGTGTGGCTCGAGGTCTCCGGAAGTCCAGAGGAATAGGAAGACCGGAGAAACTGGCGGTCCCTGCGGGTTGAATGGGCTGAATTGGAGGGTAGTGAGAAGTGACGGACACTATCTTTCGATTCACTGTCCCAGCTCAGATTCGAAGACTGTGGACTGATACTTCCACCAAACGTCCCATTGTCGAAATGGAGACTCCTGCAAATATCGCCACATCAGGAAGGATTCTGCGACATTCCGGGACGAAATGGTCTTAAGAAGGGGGAAATATGACGAGAATTCATTCGATATTTCGTGGAAGCGGCATTCATCCGAATTTGGTGGAATCCGATATGCAGTTCGCCTGTAGCATCGAGGTCGGCGGCTGGCTTTGTTTAAGTTCTCGAAGAATTCTAGTCCATGAAGGAAATCTCTTGGCGGCTCGTTGAACTTTTGGAGAGTTCTGAGAAGAATTATATAAATACGAAGAGCTGACGGAAGAGAGTCATTCAGTGTTCGATTGCCGTCCTGTAAAGATCTGGTGTTCATGATAAATTGTAAATGGTTCTGTGAATATAAATTAAAGTAATGAAACTAAATTATAGTGAGTAGGACTGTGCTTTTAAATAAATCCAAGAACTGAACTGAACCCGAGTGTGAAAATAAAAACATTACATTATGTTTATGAATATGCAGCATTTCATACATTTCTCTCTTTCTGCTATTTGGTTCAATTCTTATCACTTTAGCATTTTCGAAATTTAATGAACGCTTTTTCGAATTTTCGTGCTTTGTTAGAGGCCTTGTTTTTTTTGTCGTATTTTTGACACTCTTATGCGGTTCTCAAGGTATTGGGATGTTTGGCATGTGTACAAACCATTACAGTCTCTACAGGGTATTTCATTAACAACATTCCATTTTTGTTCTTTGAAGTTTTTGTTTTCAATCTGGCTGAAATTTTTAATAACAAATTATGTTCTTTATAACTTATAGTAATCTCGTGCTTTCTCAAAAATCGTTGAAATAACCCTAGTGTATATGGTAAAGGTAGATATTTCTTATTTTTTCTAGGTTTTTTTTTTTCGATATTAAGTTTTCTCCTTCCTGACTGTGGTCAGGATACCCTTATAACATCACTCCTTATTTCTGCCTCTGTCACATCAGAGCAATTTTCTCCTAAACTACTGGACGGAAGAGGTTGAAATTTGGTATCAATGTATAGTTTGGTGACCCGATCAGGATTACTTATTGTAAATAAAGAAATTTTGATTTTAGGGGTACTTCTGGCGGGAAAAACTAAAAAAATCGACCGTCCCCCCTCCCCTGATCACCAAAACTATTGAGCCTAAAATTTTAAAAATTTATATGAAATATAGAACGTTGCCCGAACTTTACAGGAAAAATAAGGAGAAACCATTAATATTAATTTTGGGGGGCAAATTATAGAATTAAATAAAAATTTAAAAATTAAAAACATTTCAAACGCATCATGTAATGTATCAAATGAAAGGTCTTATTCATAGGAACACAAATATATTTTTTCATATTTAAAAAGATATTAACGAAAATATACCAAAATTTATCCATTCCCCCCCCCTCCTCTTATCTCCGAAACTATTAAACGTAAAGTTTTGAAAAAAATTAGAGGTATAGGGTCTGACCTAAAGTTTACTGGAAAATAAGGAGAAACCTCTACTTTTAATTTTGGGGGGCAAATTGCAGAATTAAATGGAAAATATAAAATTAAAATTGTTTCTAACCCATCATGTTATATATCAAATCAAAGGGCTCCTTACGACGAAAACAAATATATTTTTTCATATTTTTAATATAAATTAATTAAAAGATATTAACAAAAATATTAAAAAATTACCCATTCCCTCCCCCTTATCTCCGAAACCATAAGTTGGAAAACTTTGAAAAAAAATGGAGGTATAGCCCCTCACCTGAACTTTATTGGAAAAATAAGAAAAAAAACCCTAATATTCATTTTGGGGGGCAAATTATAGAATTAAATGGAAAATATAAAATTAAAATTGTTTCTAACCCATCATGTTATATATCAAATGAAAGGGCTCATGATCAAGAAAACAAATATTTTTTTTTCATATTTTTAAAATAAATTAATTAAAAATGTGTATTTGCTCTTAGCAGGATCCGACTTATTTGTTCAAATAAAGCAAAAACAGCGAATAGCTTCTCCACACATCGCCGATTTTGAACAAATATAGCAAATATACGAAACAGTCAAGAAATATACAACACTGCAAGTAAGTATCTGTACACAACCAATCTATAAAAAATAACCGCATATTCACAGTATCAATAAAAAAATTTGTTTTGAAATGTAAAAACCATTACAAGATGAATAAATTAATAAATTTGTAAACAATAGAAGATTTAACTTTGCTTATCCCCGACTTTGAAATGTAAAAACCATTACAAGATGAATAAATTAATAAATTTGTAAACAATAGAAGATTTAACTTTGCTTATCCCCGACTTCAAAAACATACTGGATAAGTTGGCAACTAATTAATACATAGTGATTAGTCAGCACCTGCTATTGTCTGTATTTATAACTTTGTGCCTATTTCTTATAGATCTTAAGTAGGCTAGTAGGACCTACCTTCATAAATAGTAATTGTGTACTGTTATGTATTTGTTAATTATTTTCAACTTTTTAGTTGTCTTTTAGAATCAATCACACACTGACAAAAAGAACCTCAATAACGTTGAAACTAATTAAAGTCAAATTTCGGCCATTAGGCGACAACTACTTAACATGTTTGACTTATCTGTACTGTTGGGACGTTAAGTTAAAGTCATTCATACTTTTCCAGCTACTTTTACAATTAATGACCATGGCCTTTCATTTACAAACTTTAGAAATACTGATTTATATTATATTAATCAGCTTGATCTCAAAGGAAATTCTATAGTAGGTAACACACATTTCGACATTCATCTCTCAACATATTTTTGACGAAATTCTTCAGAATAGTTGACAAAGACAAACCAATTCGAATGGAAATATGTTTACTATTTATGACAATCCCTTGAACCGGTTAATGTAATTAACCATTTTAATTTAATCTGAAAATTTACAGTTAGAAATTGTACAAAATCTATAAAGTTTTATTCGTTTTAACTGAATAAATAGAAACAATTTTGTTTGATCCTAATATGGCAATTGCAATCGAGAGCAGGCTTTCTCAATTTACCTGAGTAAGGAGAGTATTTTTAAAAAGTAGTTCAGTTTCTTGTTGGTCTTTCATGATGTCTGCATTTTCATGCATTCCAAATACCTCTGGATGTGTTAGCAAGGGAAGATTCTTAGTGTAAGTCATGAACTCATCGTATTCAGATTTATCTGGACAATGGTAAACACCTAAAACAAATTTAAATTTAATTTTTTATCTTATATTATATATATATATATATATATATATATATATATATATATTAGGTGGTTTCCGGGAATTCATCCGCGTAGTTGATAACTGATCCCTGCCGGGATCGATGGTAAAATGACGACGTTTCGGCAGAGTCACATCTGCCCTCTTCAGGTCGGTTCGCATAATTCTCGTAGCCTTCTGCTTTCGCTTCTAGTTACTCGAATACTAAGATTATCTGAAGCGAGCGCGCTGTTATATAGTCGCGGCTCGGCGCCTATCGGTTAACACCGTGAACGGCTGCGTGTTATTGGCCCTTGGCGCTCAGTGGGCACGGCTCCATCCTGTTGATTTGTTATTTCCGGTTGAGTTGTTATTGGGTAAGGGCCGGTACGGTGTTTAATAGGATTTTCCAACAATTCGATAAGTTCTGAATTTCATTGCGTGCGTTTAGACTGTGAGGTCTCTTCGCTATTTCAATTGCCTCTCTTACGAGTCTTGATTTCGGGTGTTCTATATTTGCCAGTACTCTGGTGTTCTCAAAGTCTATTCGGTGTGACATCGTGGTGGCGTGTTCCGCAATGGATGTTGTTTTTTCTTGCTTTCTTACAGCGTTCTGGTGTTCATCACGTCTAGCTTGAATTCTTCTATTAGTTTGCCCCACATAGGTTTTATGACAGTCTGCACATGGAATCTCGTACACTCCCTGTTGTTCTAAAGGGATTCTCGTCTTCGGAGTCCTCAACACCGTGCTTATTTTTCTGTCTGTATTGAAAATAGTATCGATATTGTGTCTCCGTAGAATTCTTGCGATACTGTCCGTGGTCCCCTTGACATACGGTAAATAAGCCTTGGTTATTGGTGTCTCATGCTCCTCGTCTGTTTGTCTCGGTTTTGCCTTTAGGGCTCTTTGTATATTTCGGTCTGTAAATCCGTTTTGTCTCAGAGCTGTTTTTAAACTGTCCATTTCCTTTTTGATGTTATCCTGGTCAGCTAGCCTTTGTGATCTGGTTACTAAAGTCTTGACGACGGCTTGTAGTTGGGCTGGGTGGTGATGAGAATTAGAATGAAGGTATCAGTTGGTGTGAGTTGCTTTCCTATATACTGTATGGCCAAGGGTTCCATCTTGCTTCCTATTTATGAGAACATCAAGGAATGGCAGTTGATTGTTGGCTTCAACCTCCATGGTAAATTTTATTTTGTGATGGATGCCATTAAGGTGATCTAAAAAAGTATTGAGGTGTTCCCTCCCATGAGGCCAAATCACAAATGTATCATCCACATATCGCAACCACAAACTGGGTTTAAGAGTTGTTGTTCTTAGTGCCAACTCCTCAAAGTTTTCCATAAAAAGGTTCGCTATAACTGGTGAGAGTGGCGATCCCATTGGAGCTCCTTCCACTTGTTTGTATCGTTGGTTCTCGTAAAGAAAATAGGTGTTCATCAGACAGTGCCTTGTTAAGTCTACAAGGTGTTGAGGTGGTTTGTATTTTTCTATTATGATATCCAAGGCTTCGTCGATAGGGATGTTGGTGAAAAAGGACACTACGTCAAAACTTACAAGAAGACACTCTGGTTGTAAGACCGTTTTTCTAAGAATTTCGATGAAATGTGTCGAATTTTTTACATATGAGTCTGCCCCCTCTGCAAACGGTTGAAGTTGTTGGGCTAGGTATTTGGCTAGGTGTTGTGTTGGGGATCCAATTGAGCTTACTATTGGCCTCAAAGGTGCACCTTCTTTATGTACTTTTGGCAACCCATAGAATTTCGGACATCTCGATGACTTCTCACGAGGAATGAGCTGAAGTTGGAGATTTTTGTCGATCCTACTAGCTTGGATTTTGGCCTTGGTTGTTTTCTCTAGATAAGTTGTTGGGTCAGTAGTAATTTGTTTATATGCTGGATCTTATAGCAATATTTGAATTTTGTTTGAATAATCCGCTGTATCTAAAATTACAGTCGCATTTCCTTTATCAGCAGGTAAAATGACAATGTCCTTGTTGAGGCGCAGTTGTTTCAAGGCCTCATTTTCTTCTATAGATAGGTTCCTTTTGGGTGGTTCAGACTTTCTTAGAACATGTGATACATCTTGTCTAATTATTTCAGCGGTGTTCGCATCTAATTTTGAAACTGCTGTTTCCACGCCACATATTATGCTCTCTGTTGGTATGTGATAGGGAGCAATAGCGTAATTGAATCCCTTAGCCAACACGGCAATCGGGGAAGTTTTCAATTGGACCGAAGATAAGTTATAAACGGTTTTATTCGTTTCCAATTGCCGTGAGGTTAGACTGTGGCCGTTATTTTCCGAGACAAATTCGTTTTTGGGCTTCTGTTGGAGCTTCAATTTGTTAAATTTTGCCTGTTGTTGCATTGTTGTTAACTCTGAATTCGTTTCGGCCCTAAATTCGCTAATCTCATCGAATTTATCCCATATTATCGGGTGGAGTGTATTGCTTACCTGTAGGTGGATATCTAGGAGTTTAGTATTAAGAACATCCAAATCTCTTCTGACATCAGGTATGGCTTCCCTAAGTAGGGCACAACTAGCTTTCCATAAGATATTCTGTGTTTTTCTGTTGTTCTTCCAGAACTTTACCGTCATGTTTTTCGGAATAACTCCTTCATCGCGGCATCGTTGTAAAAAATGTAGATCGCACAAAAGTTTGCTTCTTTTCGCGCGTAATTTCTCAAATGTTTTATACAAATGACAAGTATTCTCCCCGTAGAGATTCACTATATTTGTTTTTAAGTTTTCGCGGGCACTAAATGTTTTACGTCGTCATTTTACCATCGATCCCGGCAGGGATCAGTTATCAACTACGCGGATGAATTCCCGGAAACCACCTAAAACATTTAGTGCCCACGAAAACTTAAAAACAAATATAGTGAATCTCTACGGGGAGAATACTTGTCATTTGTATAAAAACATTTGAGAAATTACGCGCGAAAAGAAGCAAACTTTTGTGCGATCTACATTTTTTACAACGATGCCGCGATGAAGGAGTTATTCCGAAAAAACATGACGGTAAAGTTCTGGAAGAACAACAGAAAAACACAGAATATCTTATGGAAAGCTAGTTGTGCCCTACTTAGGGAAGCCATACCTGATGTCAGAAGAGATTTGGATGTTCTTAATACTAAACTCCTAGATATCCACCTACAGGTAAGCAATACACTCCACCCGATAATATGGGATAAATTCGATGAGATTAGCGAATTTAGGGCCGAAACGAATTCAGAGTTAACAACAATGCAACAACAGGCAAAATTTAACAAATTGAAGCTCCAACAGAAGCCCAAAAACGAATTTGTCTCGGAAAATAACGGCCACAGTCTAACCTCACGGCAATTGGAAACGAATAAAACCGTTTATAACTTATCTTCGGTCCAATTGAACACTTCCTCGATTGGCGTGTTGGCTAAGGGATTCAATTACGCTATTGCTCCCTCTCACATACCAACAGAGAGCATAATATGTGGCGTGGAAACAGCAGTTTCAAAATTAGATGCGAACACCGCTGAAATAATTAGACAAGATGTATCACATGTTCTAAGAAAGTCTGAACCACCCAAAAGGAACCTATCTATAGAAGAAAATGAGGCCTTGAAACAACTGCGCCTCAACAAGGACATTGTCATTTTACCTGCTGATAAAGGAAATGCGACTGTAATTTTAGATACAGCGGATTATTCAAACAAAATTCAAATATTGCTATAAGATCCAGCATATAAACAAATTACTACTGACCCAACAACTTATCTAGAGAAAACAACCAAGGCCAAAATCCAAGCTAGTAGGATAGACAAAAATCTCCAACTGCAGCTCATTCCTCGTGAAAAGTCATCGAGATGTCCGAAATTCTATGGGTTGCCAAAAGTACATAAAGAAGGTGCACCTTTGAGGCCAATAGTAAGCTCAATTGGATCCCCAACACAACACCTAGCCAAATACCTAGCCCAACAACTTCAACCGTTTGCAGAGGGGCAGACTCATATGTAAAAAATTCGACACATTTCATCGAAATTCTTAGAAAAACGGTCTTACAACCAGAGTGTCTTCTTGTAAGTTTTGACGTAGTGTCCCTTTTCACCAACATCCCTATCGACGAAGCCTTGGATATCATAATAGAAAAATACAAACCACCTCAACACCTTGTAGACTTAACAAGGCACTGTCTGATGAACACCTATTTTGTTTACGAGAACCAACGATACATACAAGTGGAAGGAGCTCCAACGGGATCGCCACTCTCACCAGTTATAGCGAACCTTTTTATGGAAAACTTTGAGTAGTTGGCACTAAGAACAACAACTCTTAAACCCAGTTTGTGGTTGCGATATGTGGATGATACATTTGTGATTTGGCCTCATGGGAGGGAACACCTCAATACATTTTTAGATCACCTTAATGGCATCCATCACAAAATAAAATTTACCATGGAGGTTGAAGCCAACAATCAACTGCCATTCCTTGATGTTCTCATAAATAGGAAGCAAGATGGAACCCTTGGCCATACAGTATATAGGAAAGCAACTCACACCAACTGATACCTTCATTCTAATTCTCATCACCACCCAGCCCAACTACAAGCCGTCGTCAAGACTTTAGTAACCAGATCACAAAGGCTAGCTGACCAGGATAACATCAAAAAGGAAATGGACAGTTTAAAAACAGCTCTGAGACAAAACGGATTTACAGACCGAAATATACAAAGAGCCCTAAAGGCAAAACCGAGACAAACAGACGAGGAGCATGAGACACCAATAACCAAGGCTTATTTACCGTATGTCAAGGGGACCACGGACAGTATCGCAAGAATTCTACGGAGACACAATATCGATACTATTTTCAATACAGACAGAAAAAGAAGCAGGGTGTTGAGGACTCCGAAGACGAGGATCCCTTTAGAACAACAGGGAGTGTACGAGATTCCATGTGCAGACTGTCATAAAACCTATGTGGGGCAAACTAATAGAAGAATTCAAGCTAGACGTGATGAACACCAGAATGCTGTAAGAAAGCAAGAAAAAACAACATCCATTGCGGAACACGCCACCACGATGTCACACCGAATACACTTTGAGAACACCAGAGTACTGGCAAATATAGAACACCCGAAATCAAGACTCGTAAGAGAGGCAATTGAAATAGCTAAGAGACCTCACACTCTAAACGCACGCAATGAAATTCAGAACTTATCGAATTGTTGGAAAATTCTATAAAACACCGTACCGGCCCGTACCCGTCCAATAACAACTCAACCGGAAATAACAAATCAACAGGATGGAGCCGTGCCCACTGAGCGCCAAGGGCCAATCACACGCAGCCGTTCAAGGTGTCAACCGATAGGCGCCGAGCCGCGACTATATAACAGCGCGCTCGCTTCAGATAATCTTAGTATTAAAGTAACTAGAAGCGAAAGCAGAACGCTACGAGAATTATGCGAACCGACCTGAAGAGGGCAGATGTGACTCTGCCGAAACGGCGTCATTTTACCATCGATCCCGGCAGGGATCAGTTATCAACTACGCGGATGAATTCCCGGAAACCACCTAAAACATTTAGTGCCCGCGAAAACTTAAAAACAAATATATATATATATATATATATATATATATATATATATAATGTTTTGTAGAAGATTCGTCAAACTTGGAGGGCACATAGGTCTGCTCATGTGCTATATTATGTAACCCATATAACATCTCGATATCTTACGGTTTTTGTTTAATTTTTTGTTCTTAATTCTCAAATTTTAACATTTGAACTGTTGTAACTTTTCTATTTTTCACTGCATCTTCACCAATAAACTTAAATCTAATCTATGATGGTTGTTTGCTCATCTGCATTTGATATTTGACACAAATAAGTGGTTGAAAAAAATATATGAGTCCACAAATGGCTAGGTTCCATAAAAAGGTGATTAAATTAAACACTTTATCACATTACAAGAAAAAAATAGAAGCACATCGAGAACTTCGAATGCGTGCAAAAACATCTCTACTTCAACCCCTTTCCAACGATATATCACACATATTGTAAAGTAATCAGTATCATAATAAAATTTGAGATTGTAAGTTACAAGGTTAGAACTACAAGAAATAAAACATAAATCATTTTAATAATAATAATTTCTTATAAATTTTGTTCAAGCTGGATTCTAGGGCTACTTATGCAATCGCTGACATCTTTTTCTGACTCCTACAGTGGTAGTCTCTAGTCGCATCTCATGCCATATTATTACAAAAGCAACATTTATTGTTTCTGTTAACTGCTCCTTGGGTTCTATTTCTCTATTATAAACGAGTTGCTTGGCCCGTCCACATACAAATCAAAGGGAGTCAGGTTTGGCGAACTTACAGGCCATAGTATAGGGCCAGTTCTCTCAAATCACGCGTTTGGGAATGAAATGTCCAGGAGATCGCTGACGGTTGGTGTATAATGTGCTGGACAGCCAACTTTTATTATTAGTCTGTATTCCAATGAGATTCCATCTAAAAAGATCAATAAATGGTTCATTAAAAATTCGTCATTTACGAGATATAAATAGACACCAAGGAGCAGCTAAGGTAAATAATCAATGTTGGGTTCCAAACAATGATCGATCTTATTAAATGAAATCCCATTGGAAGACAGACCAATAAAATTGGTGAAAAATTCAAAAAAGATGGCTGTCCAGCACGTTATAGACGAACCGTCAAAGAGCTCCTGGACATTTCATTCTCAAACGCGTGAATTGAGCCTCCAACTTATGGAATGTCTTCGATGGCACATTCCATAGAGAATATCCAAAAAAATGTATGAATTACAATCAATAAACACGTGCCGTCACATAAACGAATCACCAAATAAAAGTTATCACTAACCTTTTATGTCGAAGCTCTGGTGTTTTCTTGGGACTTCCTTCTTCAGAGGCTAGCCCCGTAACAGCAGGAACAGTTTCTTAGAGCTTCTTCTGGACAACACGTTACACAAAAAATAGCGACGTAATGTTCATTGATTGAGCAAACAAAAATGCGGGTTTAACAACAAATGATGCGCTTTTGTAAACACAAAAGCAACAAAATGAAAGCGGTTTAGCGGTCGTTACGAGAGGAGCTAAGAACTCGCGAAATCGTAACGTAAAAAACAACAATAAGCGTCGTGTCTTCAGACACGAATCTCCCAAACATCTAAACAGCTAGGGAACCAAAACACGAACTCTCTTTGATTTTTTCTGTATATGAGAGAGAAATAGAAACCAAAGGCAGTTAAGAGATAATATAAATGTTGCTTTTAAGATAATATGGGATGAGATGTGACTAGAGACTACCACTGTAGGAGCCAGAAAAAGATGTCGCGATTGCATCCGTAGCGGTAGAAGCCGGTTTGAACAAAATTTATAACAAATTATTGCAACTTGATGTATGTCTTATTTTTTGTAGTTCTTAACGTATACGTTACAATCTCAAATTTTATTATGATACTAATTACTTTCCAATACGTATGGTATGTCCATTGAAAATTTGTCTGAATCTGTAAAATGAGGTGGCAGCAAACTAACACAGAACATTTATGTTTTTGACCGTGCTGATTACGAATCTGCAATTAGTTTTTGCAACAAACTTGCAATAAGGGAGAAATCTCCATAAAATCACCCAGAAAAGGGTTTTATGCGCCTTTTACTCAAAAACCACAATAAATTTTTAAACAAATAACATCGTCATCGTATTCCTCGTAAAATTTTAAATCGAAAACATGTAGCAACTTATACAAAGTGAACAAACTGGTGTCTCATTATTTAATTTTTAATTTAGTTTGGCAAATTCGGAATACATATATATATATATATATATATATATATATATATATATATATATATATATTTATTGTTTATTTATTACTTTAGAGTTTCTTTGACCATATGTTTCATATAAATTGATTAAAATTTTTTTCTTGGTTTTTGGTCATTTGTTTATTTAATTTTAAATGTTACGTTTCGGACACATTTTGTCCTTTTTCAAACATGTCAAACTCAATCTAAAAGTTACAATTATTTTACAACTATGAATATTATATAAAAAATAAATTTACTTACAATAGACATTTATGGGCAAGACACTAATTTGTATCTGGGCACATTTACACATTTAAAAATTATTTACAATTACGTTCACACACAAATTGATGTCTGACTCGCATCACACTAGTATTTCATTGCTTTATTTGTATCACGATGTTTTGTCCTTGATTTTTTTCCAATTATTTGAGCACAGCAGCGTAGATTTTTCCGACATGATTTACATCTTTCCTGTCATTTATCGAAAATTGATTTTTTTGAATATACAACATTTCATGCAGTTCACGTTTTTTTGTATGTGGCTCAGATTTGATTATCTTAGTATTTTCGAAATTAAAAGAATGTTTTTTGTTTTTTCATGGTTTGTCAATGCAGTCTGGTTTTTTTTGTCATATTTGCAGTCTTTACATGGTATTTCGTAAACAATGTTACTTTTTTTATTTTTGGGCGTTATTGTTTTAAGAATATTGAAATTACTTGATGTTAAATTATATCCTTTATGACATATATGGATATACAAACACAAATTAATTAATATATTGGAGTGTATACGCGTACATTGCGTACATTCAGAATATTCCAATATAAAGTAAAATATAAATAATTACAGAAATACTTAATCATTATCTGAAAGTTAATATATGATTTCGATGGAAAATGTTACGAGCAATACGATGACGCTGTTTTTTTTTTAAATGTATTGTAGTTTTTTAGTAAAATGTATTAAATCATTTGGGGGGGGAGGTGGGGTGGTTCATGGAAATTTTTCTCTTATGGCACGTTTGCGGCAAAAACTAATTACAGATTCTTAATCAGCACGGTCAAAAACATAAATGTTCTGTGTTAGTTTGCTGCCACCTTATTTTGCAGATTCAGGCAAAATCTCTATAGACTATTTCAATGTGCTTCTAATATTTTTTGTAATGTAATATAGTGTTTAACTTAATCACGTTTTATGGAACCTCGCCATTTTTTTTCAACCAATTATTTGTGTTAAATATCAAATGAAGACAAGCAAACAAATAAAAAAGTTACAACAGTTCAAATGTAAAAATCTGAGAATTAAGAAAAAAAAATTAAAAAAAAACAAAAACTGTAAGATATCTAGATGTTATATGGACTACATAATATATCATATAAGCCCACCTATTTGCCCTCAAAGTTTGGCGAAGCTTCTACAAAACACCATGGATATACCCTAATCGAAATAGTAGTAGTTATAAATAAGATCATGTAAATGTATACAGCAAATAAACTGTACGGTGCAATACAGAACATAATAATGATATATCCAATTAAAATCTTTACTATTATACATAGTAATTGAGTTTCAAAAATTACAAAGATGAAAGATTGATAGCAAACTAAGAATGTCGCAATACTTAAAAAAGGTCAAAATATTTGTATTCATAATTCCTCACATGCATATGTAATCAGGCGACAATTTAATTGTTGTTGTAATAAAATTAAACAAGTTATGTGAGTTTCATAACATGATATAGGGTTTTATGGCAAAATGAATTTCGAGATTTGGAAGTTTCAGGGAAAACTAGCACACAGAGACTCAAAATCCGGAGTCATACTGCATATAACGCCGTTTCCTTGTGAATTCTAGGACCAATAATTCTTAGGTTAAAGAAAACCTGTCAATGAAATTATGATACAATCATCTGGAGATTCACTCAAGTGACGGGAGCCCAACTCATAAAGTGCTGACTTCATTTTTTAAATCACTTCTAAAAACATAATTGCAGACATATCTAAACTTTGACAAACTTTAAAATATGCTGGTACTTTCTTGTGTCTCACGTCCAGTTTTACAAATAAGTGTAAAGCTTGAATATTTGCAGATACAACAGGAGGTCACGTTCAAGAATCTGTCAAAAAATAATTGTTCTATTACACTATAAAGGTGCGTATGTTTTAAATCTCCGGATAAAAAATTTTGCCCCGTTGGGTAGCGCTGCTGAATCCACAGACATCATTATATAATTAGTGAACTTGCCCCTTTGTCTACAAAACGATTTATGGTGTTTTAGGTTTATTTTTTTTTTTTTTGGTTCGAAGGAAAATATACAATCTATCGTGTTTGTAGAACGCTGAGACTAGCTGCAGGCCTTTTGTCAGAGCTGTAAACCAGATCTGTGCGGTTCGGGCCGTGAGTTGCGTCAAAGTGACAGGTACACGCTGAAACTGGGGCCGAAAACAAACCACTGAGCGATCGGACAATATAAAATCGCTACAAAAGCCCTAATTTAATTTCCAGGACACAATGAATGCTTTGTATGTGTTTACATGGGACACAGCCTATAAAACCCTATTAGTTAGATAAATTGAAATAAAAGCACCATAACTGTCGTACTTGCGTTCTTACACTCCTTGGGCACCTGCCTACATTGCGCCCGCCTGGCAATTGTGATAGGTAAAATGTCTTAACAAAATTGTAAGTTATGCTTTTTTATTATGTCGCCTAGCAACAAATTATGGTAGAACTCGCCATGTATCATTCTCTAATTTAAAGTATTGATGCAAATTTTATCATCATTAGCTAGTACCATTTTCGCAGCTGTCAATTCAAATTAGTAGCGATAGCCAACGAAGCGAAATTTGTATTTAGGCCTAGTTAATGTTGCAAAATAAGAGAAATTAGCTGTCAGGATGTTAAAACATACCTCGTCATAAGTGAGTTATTTCTTGACCAATTCTAATGCATTCAATCTCATTTTACTCAGAAATATACAAGCTTGCAGAATCTTACTTTTAAACCTATACAAAGGTTAGACTCGTTCGTCACTTTGTTTTTGAAACTTTTTTTTTAAATATATAAATGAGTCCATAAATAAGATAAGTTATTAAATGACAATAAAATTCGTTTTTTTTTGGCAATCCATATAATTTTTGTTTTTACATAAATTTAATTATATAATTTTTCTGTTTAATTATAATAACTTCTATAACTTTTCTCATAAATCAAAAAAACTTTTTTGGTTCAGTCAAATATGATGACAGCTTAACTGTTCAAAGAGCGTTCAGTGTAAGGCTTTGGTGTTAGTATACAAAATTTTGTCCTCATACATCTGTGAGACAACAAAAATTCCACAGATATTTCAATTTATATATTAAAAATAGAAGAGTGACTTTCTACAATGATTACGAAGCTCAATTTAGGTTATAATTTTTGATCAAACCAAAATAAGTAAATTTTGATCTGATATTCGCATTCGAAATCGTATTCGCGAATATTGGAAGAGAAAATTCGCATTCGCATTCGTATTCGCGAATATCGCAAATCGGACATTCGTAACATCCCTAATATATATATTTTGAATATATTGTAACGGGTGAATTGCCGTTCTCCCCGTTACATTGATATTTATTAATATTTGTCGCATTAATAAATTACCTTTATATTTTTCAAATCACTTTTCTAATTATATCGTTTTCTGAACTGAACTACCGTAATAAAACAGTGTCTTTACCTTAATAAATAAACACGTAAGTAAATATTCCTATTTTAGTCGCTTATGCAATGGCTTTTTTCGCTTTTAATTGCTAAATCACAGTTAATTCGTTTGGAAGGTATTCTAAGTCCAACTCTGTCCTTTGATTTGGCGCGACGATGTCTTGACAGAACGAACATCACGTGCTATTTTGATCTAACCTCCCTCCAAACTGGAAATATTAAATTAATATAATTTTGTTGGGAAGAAGGAAACTGTCATTAATAAAATTTTATCTATGATTTAAATAGTAAAATTTTGCTTTATTCTTTTATCGAAATTATCTTGTATTATTTCCTGTATTGACCAACTATTGATTAATATTCCTGCTTTCGCGCTCAATAAAATTTGAATTTTAACATGTCATTTCCTTTCCCCACTTTTATCATTGGACAAGTGGGATAAACACTTGTCGAAGGAGATTTTTGCTTCTCTTCTGTTTCGACCGCCGGGAAAGACGGTATGTAGGAGAATTTCGCTCTGAGTTTAATTTTTTATTGGGAAAATTCTTTATCTTTATCGTGAAAATATCTGCTAGAATTTGCTTAATTTATCGTTTCTCCTTATTACCGTACCTTTGATTCTAATTAAGCAGATTCAGTTATCGTTATAGTTTGATTTATCGAATGAATTTTTTATATAGTTTTTTTATCGGCTATAGTTCATATCTTATCGTATCTATTAATAATTTTGGAAGGAAACTTTGGGTGAATCTGGTTTCATATTCATCTTAATATTGATATACCGCGTTTTCTTGCAACGCTAAATAGTTGGTGGCTTAACTGCGTGGTTCACTTTTTTTGTGTGTAATTTTTTTGCTTTGCATCTGCGACGTAGTTAGCATCGATAAGCAATCGTTAGTTGCTAGAGATTTCACACGTATCGTGATAAAAAAAATAAAGGAAAAAGAGAACAATTATTGCCGGCCTCTTTTGCATTTTTAGGTATCGGTGAATCTGGAGAGTTTGATTGACAATATCTACCAAAGTTCAGGAAAGGACAAATTGATCCACTAGACGAAATCTCATGTGAGGCAAAATATAGTAGCTGACGAAGCTTTCCAACTGGGTTGGACTGCATCTAAGGATGATCATGTGAGTGGCTTAAAAATTTCTATTATTTTTATTTTGCATTTCGTTAAGTATTTCATATATATTTCTATTTTATTGAATTGGATTTATATATACAGATATACCAGTAAATATATTAATTTTTTTTAGTCACTCGCTGGTCTTTCAGTATTCATTGGCCCAGATTTGGTTGCTTGTTTGCTTTGTTAAATATGTTGTTAGATAAATCACATATAATTTTTTAATTTCCTTTCTCTAAGTTTGCAGTAGAGCGCCAAGCAGGTTCTGAGCTAAAGCATTTTGATACGCCTAGTTTTCTTTATTTGAATTGTTTAACTTTTATATTTATGAATATAGATGCAATAATCATTTTTATCGCATATTACCTTATCATTTTTAAGGTACCGTACATTGACATTAATTTAGAGTACTGAGTTTTCTCATTATCTCGGAGGAAATTCGCTTTCATTCAGTCGTCGAACGGTTTGTCGGATTAGAAGGCACATTAGAACTTTAATATATTTTTTTATACCGTTATCTTTAAACAAATTGTTAGCTCTCAAACGCAGTTGTTTATATATCTGATTTACCGTTAAATTTTACCTGTAATTAATAATTGATTTGTTATTTAAATCTAAATTAATTTGAAACTATAACTAGCAGTTGCAATTTACCTAAAGTTTTATCGTTATGTTATTTTTACTTAGAATTTGAAGAGTTTCAAATTTACTTTTATTAGTTAAAGTATTTTCCATTCATTTTTGGTAGTATTTAAATTGTAAATTTAGGGTGAAGAAGTTAGGGAAAACTAAGGTAGGGTGCCTCAACTCACACACGTGCCGAACCGATCCTATAGAGCATATTACGCCTAAACTAGTCAGGGGGAAAATTCAGTATCGATACTCTAAGGGCTATAACTAATTGGTCAATAAATTTTTTCATGTATGCCATCAACTGGGGCTAAGAGTGCCCAGATACGTAACCACTAGCCTCATATCAAGGGAGCAGAACTCTGGCAGTACTACCTGATTCGACTTGTCCTCTGGTAGGACAGTGGCAACTCTTGGCCGCCCTGAGTTATTGGAACCCCAGCTGCTGGTTGGCATATAGCTCCAGGATCAGGACCTTTGACAGCAGACTCACCACGGAAAGGCATTCCTACCGAGGATATTGTAAGGCAAGAATTTATAGATTGTTTTGTTTGTAACTTCACTCTAACAGTTTTTGTATATCTCGATTGTTTTAAATTTTGTTCTCCGTTACCAACTTAACTAATAGAAAAATTGGTTAATTTGTAATTAAAAAAAATAAATTGTAAATTTTCGCTATCTTGTCGTTTTCTTGTTAACTGTGTGTGTCCATTGGCCTGGCGCCCTTGTATAGTCCTTCTGCCAATTGAACAACGAACTCACGCCACCGGATACTAACTGAGCAGCCTATCGGCACAATATCGCCAAGATCGGTGAGAGAGAGGTGCATTGTCTAACCAACAAGATATCTCTCTCGAGCGCTGTTGCGTTTACAAAATTGGCGCTACCAATGTGGGGCTCTCGAATATGTTGCTTCAAAATTGGCGCATAACAACGCAGGGCTCAAAAATTGGCACATTGGCTGAAGGATTTATCTTATAAATTTGGCCTGTGGAGGTGCACAGCGAAACAAGAAAAAATTGATTGCAACTGGAGTTCCAGTTTTGAGTATCGAATATCTAGTAATCTATCAGATTCAATTATCGTGGAAATTTAAATCATCTGTTGATGAACAGTATCGTTTAATAACTTCAATATTTTAATCATATTGTTTTATCGAATTAATTAACTTGAACCATTTATCTAACATAATTGAGAGATTTAATAATTGTTTATTTGTCGTACCTTATGTATATGTAAGCATATATATATATATATATATATATATATATATATATATATATATATATATATGCTTACATATATATATATATATATATATATATATATATATATATATATCTTATTTACCGTTTATCTTATCTTGATCTAATTTACCGTTATCTTATTTACCGTGTGGAAGAATTATTTCAGTTATCGTTGCACCCTCTATATCTTTTATCGCTGTTGAGTGAATTGGAATTATCTTACCGTATCTTAATTTAACGTTTCCATTTCATTCAATATTTAATTACCGTGGGGGTAAGCATACCTCTGAAATACTTCCCTATCTCGTAACTCTGTTATCTTACTGGTTTCTATTCCTTATTTATCTTTTATCTCATGTCCATTTTTCTTGCCATGGAACCCAACCATTTGAGAGTTAAGGAATTGGATTATGAACTGCAGATCCGGAGGATAAAGCCCATTGGGGATGTCGACTCTAAGCATAAGTTACTTAGAGGAGCCTTAAGTCAACAAACTGTAAACCGAATTTTTGTGCAGAGTAGTGTTGGTAGTCCTCTTTCCTTTGATGCAGATACCGCCGAAATTAGGGAAACTATCAACGACTTGAACACCCAAATTGCTAACTTTACTGGTTCTATCTCCTGTCCATTGTATAAAATAATTTCGTGCCGTTTAACTCATATCTCAGGTAGAATCCATAGGCTGTCAGAAAATTCAGAAGAAGAAGAAAGGACAAAGGCCGACTTGCAAACTGAATTGTTAATGTTAGAGGGGGATTTAGCTTTCAAATTAGTACCTTCTGCTTCTACTCCCCAAAGGACCTCTTCTGGTCATGAATTTACTCCCAGTCCTTTTGTCTCTCGATCTATCGCACCTTATAAGTGGAATCTCCATTTTTCCGGACACAATCCAAGGGAATCCGTTCATTCTTTCCTGGAAAAGGTTGAGTCTCTCCGTATTGCTCGAGGAGTCACCAAAGATGAGTTATTTACTTCCGCTTGTGACTTATTTAAAGGGACAGCCCTAACTTGGTATAACAGCATTAAGGATAAAGTCAGCACTTGGGACCAGCTAGTCCAGAAACTCAAAAGAGATTTCTTACCGTACTTTTATGAAGAAGTAGCTACATAGGGGAAATTGACTCTCGCACTCAAGGAATTAATGAAAAGGTCACCCTATATATAGCTTGTATGGTTGGTTTGTTCAATCGTCTTACCGTCAAATTCGTCGAAATTTAGCTCCTCATTTTCTTTCCCATCTCGCTTTACTTCAAATTGATACCGTTGACCAGCTGTCTGACATTTGTAGACAGTTAGAAGAGTCTATGTCGTGGAGCAAATGCTATAAACCACTTCCAAGCACTTCTAGTAATTTATTGGAGCCTGACTTAAGTTTTTTTGTCTCATTACCTGGTGTACCCAAGAATAACTCTTATCGTAATCAAAGTTTTTCCAACTTTTTATCGTCATCTCGCAATATAAGTACCGTTACCGTATCTGGCCTTCGTTGTTGGAACTGCAACACCGTGGGACATACTTATTCCGATTACCGCCGCCCTAAGAAGCTATTTTGCTTTGGATGTGGTGCTAAAGAAGTCACGAAGAGAAACTGTCATCGTTGCCTATCTAGGATTCCAAAAAACGTACCGATTGGAGATGGTCATCTGGACGCCGTCGCCAGTACTTCCAACCAAAGTCCAGGAAACAGTTCCGTTCCTCCTACCGATGCCCAAGGAAAAGGCAAGGGCAAAGGAAAGAAGTCCACGTAAAACCCCCTATCTCTTCCACCCGCAAGGAGTGGAACCTTTGGCTTGAAAAAGTCAGAGAATTTTGTCGTCCTTCCTGTAATTTAAGCCCTCTTTTCGTTAATAAACCTCATGACAACAGGCCTTATCTATCTGTTAACGTTTTTGACCGTGAAATCACCGCTTTAGTGGATAGTGGTAGTACCTCTTCCGTTTTAGGTTCCTCAGGGTTCTCTATCTTACAAGATTTCAAGTTACCGATTCAATATCATGATACCGTGTTAATAACTACCGCCGATGGTAACCCTCAAGACTTTTTAGGCTATGTCATGTTGCCGATTTCCCTTAATGGTACCGTTAAACACCTCAAAGTGTTACTTATTCCGTCTGTCAAGCATAACCTTATTTTAGGTATGGATTTTCTACAGCTCTTCAAGGTAAAGGCAAATTTTTCTTCCCTATCTTATTATTATGGCCTCTCACAAATTTCAGCCATAAATACTATTCAAACGGTTTCCGATTTAACTCCTAAACAAGCTACCGAATTAAATAACGTTAAGGAGCTTTTACTGAGTTTATCGCCTGCTGATAGAATCGGCAGGACCCATTTAATAACCTATACCATCGACACTGGAAATGCAAAACCTATTTGTTCCCGTCAGTACCCCTTATCACCAGCGATGCAGAAGGAGCTTCATAAACAGGTGGATGAAATGTTGAAGCTTGGAATTATTCAGCCATCTAAATCACCTTGGTGTAGTCCGTTGTGGTTGGTAGCAAAACGTTCTGGGGAATACCGAATTTGTTTCGATGGTAGAAAATTAAATGAAGTCACTCTTCCCGACCAGTAACCCATGCATTTGGTGGATTCTATCTTGAATAAACTTAGGGACGCCAAATATCTAACTTCCATTGACTTGAAGCAAGCGTTCTTCCAGATCCCTTTAGATGAGTCTTCCCGACCTAAAACTAGTTTTGCTGTTTATGGAAAAGGTTTGTTTGAATTTTGTGTTATGCCTTTCGGTTTATCGAATAGTCCCAAAACTATGGTTAGATTGATGGACACTGTTATAGGACCATCTTTGGAACTCTTTTGTTTTGTTTTCTTGGATGATATTATCGTTGCAACACCTGACTTTGATACGCATATTAAGGTTCTTAAATCTGTGTACCAACGGCTTAGGGATGCAAACCTGACAGTAAATTGGAAGAAATGTGAATTTTGCCGACCATCCCTAAATTATCTGGGTTTTATTGTCGATAGGGAAGGTTTACGTACCGACCCCGAAAAGGTTTCTGCTGTACTGAATTATCCCACACCAAAGAACACTACCCGAGATTCGTCGTCTTCTTGGCCTAGTGAGTTGGTATAGGAGGTTCATTAAGAATTTTGCTGTTATTTCCGCTCCCATTTCTAACTTGCTACAAGGAAGGAAAAAGGGTCAGCCCATTGTTTGGACCCCAGAAGCCGACAAAGCTTTCGATGAAATTAAAAAGAGCTTAACCTCCGCCCCTGTTTTAGCCGGTCCCGATTTTTCAAAACCTTTTGTTGTTCAGTGTGATGCTTCCGATTTAGGTGTAGGTGCTATCCTGTACCAAGAATGCGACGGTTTAGAACACCCTATCGCTTATGCTAGCAAGACCTTGAATAAGGCTCAGCGTAATTATTTCGTTACCGAAAAAGAATTGTGGGCTGTTATCTTTGGTATAGAAAAATTTCGTGGGTACATTGAAGGTACTGAGTTTACCGTAATTTCCGACCATGCCTCCCTTAAATGGTTGACCAATATGTCGAGTCCCTCTGGAAGATTAGCCCGTTGGTTAGTTCGGTTATCTCAGTTTAACTTTAAGGTTGTTCACCGAAAAGGTTCCCTAAATGTGGTGGCCGATGCTCTATCTAGATCCATCCCTGAACTAGCTGTTTTAGATCTCGCAAACCTTAAACCTGACAAGTGGTACTCTTCCATGATTGAGAAAGTAAATCGTCATTCCGATAAATATCCTTCTTTTCGAGTAGAGAACAACATCTTGTATAAACATGTTTTTGCCCACCATAATATCGTTAGTAACACTTCAAATTGGAAAATAGTAGTCCCCAGAAGTAATAGGTTGGAAATATTCTGGAAATTCCATGATGATGCCACTGCTGGACATTTTGGCATATAAAAAACCCTAAATCGTATTTTGGAATTGTATTACTGGCCAAAAATGAGAAGAGACGTTTATCGTTATGTCCGAATGTGTGATACCTGTAACTCTTGCAAAGCATCCAACTTACCTCGTGCTGGATTGATGGGTTCATACCGCAATATTAATTTTCCCTTTCAGATGGTGTCAGCTGATTTATTAGGTCCATACCCTAGGTCGAAGAATAGGAATCAATACTTGTTAGTTGTTGTCGATTGGTTCACTAAATTTGTGTTAGTTCATCCCATGCCAAAAGCCACTTCAAAGAACATCACCAAATTCATTGAAAAACCAACTGTTTCTTATCTATGGTGTCCCTCAGGTTTTCTGTTATGATAATGGCAGTCAATTTATTAGCAATGACTTCCAAGCCCTTATGGGGAAATATAAAGTTCAAAAGATATTTTATAATGCCAAATACCATGCCCAAGTTAACCATACTGAGCGGTTAACAGGTCAATTGTCACTTGCATTCGAAGTTTTATTTTTGACAACCATAAAGACTGGGACGTTAATATTTTTAAAATCGCTCAAGCCATACGTCAAGCGAAACATGAAGTTACCAACTTTTCCCCATCATTTTTAGTTTTCGCTCGAAATATTCCACTTTCTGGTGACTATTATGGGAAAATATCTGACAACAACAATAGTTTCCCACAAATATCCGATAAACCCCGGAGGCATGATGATATACAGGAATTGCCCCAACTGTATGAGGATGTTCGTGAACGACTACGTAAGGCATACCAGAGGAATGCCCATCACTATAATTTGCGTAAGCGGGAGGTACAGTTTCATGTTGGTGACCGTGTTTGGAAGCGAAATTACACGTTATCTAAGGCTATTAATGACTATTCCGCCAAACTAGCCCCAAAGTGCATTCCCTGTATCGTAAATAGGAAACTTTCGAATCTCGTTTATAACTTAAGGGACCTTTCTGGTTCTGATTTGGGAAATTGGCATGTCAAAGACTTAAAACCATATCTTTCTAAACCTGACACTGAGGATGAACGTGTATCGGATGATTCTTCGGACTCCGAACATGATTCTGCTCTGGACTAAGTTGTATCGTACCTATCTATTCCCTATTCTCTTTATCGACATATCTTCATTACCGACTTATCTTCTCGTTATTGGACTTTGATTTTGTATTATCGTATCTTTTATCTTTCTTTACCTTGTCGTACCTCTATCGTTCCTATCTATCGTTTTGTGGTCTCTTGGGTGGGCCGACGAATACCCCAAGGCCGTGAAACCATGCGCGGACGTAAAAGCCGTCCAACTGGATTCTAATTATTGCCATAACATCCAGGTCTTCTGTAGACTAATTCATATTTTTCCTATCTTTCCTATATCGTTTTATGGTCTCTTGGGTGGGCCTACGAATACCCCAAGGCGGTGAAACCATGCGCAGGGGTAAAAGTCCCCTAACTGGCCCTATATCTTTTCTTTTACCATCTAGGTCTCGTAAGACTAAATAATATTTCATTCTAGGTCTCCAGGAGGGATTGGAGAATACTTCTGGTAGTCCATGTTACCAACTAGGGGGTAAAAATCTTCCAAATGGTCACTTGCCTTTATCTATAACATCATTGTCGTTGTCGTTTCATGCTGATTTGCTGTTATCTGGAAATTATCGTCCCTTCAGGATTGCCAAAGCTGATGACATTTTTATCTATGATAGTATCGTGAAATATTATGCATATATCTAATTTTGGTTCACTGGGTTTTATCTTTCTAGAAGATCCATACCGTGGTTTAATGCTTTTACCTTATTTAAATTAGTTGAATCATTCGTGTCTAGGATTTAGGGCGGATAGTTAATTTATCTTGCCACCTTTTAGTGATACCGTCCCTGAGGATGAAAAGTCTATATTGTCATCACTTTCTAATTTTGATATCGCTACCTTTGTACCGTTACTGATAACTTTTCAAAGAAAATACCGTGTTTAATGCAACTTTCTTGGGCATAGGCTCATTTTATGAAAAGCATTTTAAATTGGAGATTTGGTTTTCTTGCCTTATCTGCTGTTCCTTGAGAACAATTATCTTGAATTCCAATATCCCAATTTCTCGTGTACAATTGTTGAAATCTTATCTTTTTCTCTTTGACTTAGGTTGTTAACGTTACATATTGGCATTCCTTTACCTTTTTTATTTTTATGGTAAATATCTCTTTAAATCTAGCTATGTTTAACTTTCAGAGGAATTATTTTTTTGAAGTACGATGAAGTGAATTATCTTATCGTTTATCTTGTAATCTCTTCTATCCTCTTACCGTTTGACTGTGAGAAAGCAGTGGACCGTATCGTACCTTACCATGGCCATGGAAGCCAGTTATTGTTTTTGGAGAGACTCCAGGCTCTGGACAGTGTGTTAGGGCTGTTATTTTGGTTGTAGGCTGGAGTTGCTCTATTTTGGAACTTGGACATGTAGTGCAGTGTTGCCGTCCTAGGTTGTGTATTTATGTAGAGGATGGAGGTTTTGCGCAGTGTGTTAGAGCTGCATTTTCTCACTTTTTTTATTTACCGTTCTACCTTTCCGTTCGTTTATCTTCTTCTATCTTCCTCTGAAAAGTAACACAGGTTTTCTTGATATCTGATTTAGGTGTACCTGAGCGAAAGCTGTTATCGATTTTCAATACCTTATCCCTTTATTGGATGTGAAGTTCTTATTTAGATTTGCTGTTCCTTGTAGAACAATTTTTGGAACTCACCATCCTTCTGGATATCTGACCTGTGACAATATATCGTTTTCTATATCTTAATTTTTCTCAGATAATTTACCATATTTTTGTGATTTCCATTTTCAGCAATATGACATATACAAAGGTATATTTTCAGAATCTTTTCTTTTCCTTTTCTATTTTTGGGTTTACCTTCTATTATCGTTTATTTTCTTCCTGGGATTTATCGTAAGATACCGTTCTCTCATTCTCTTATTTACTTTCCATGTCCAGAATATTGGGATAAAATTATAATTAGTATCTTCCTTGGTGAAACAAGGTGTTATCTTAGATAGGAATTCCAGAGAATTCTATCGTTTAATCGTTATTTTGGTATACAGGACCCTTTTTAGAGGTGTGTGGGTCATGCTCCGACAGGCTGAGGTTCGTGGGAGGATTGAGCACGGGGGCGTACCACTCGGACCGTTGTGTTACCTACGGGGCGCAATATCCATGCTGGGGGGTTACTACTGTGCTCATTCTCAGCCCCATGAATCGCCATGCCGGAGGATTGGCCGACAGCTCTAAATTGGGAGTATCGTTTAGAGTTTTTTGTTTCTTTCTTTTTATTTTTCTCTTCCGCTGGTGGACCGCCACGTGGCAAATCTGCTTCTCCGTGTTCGGGGAATGGGTTCCTCTGACGCACTGGGGATGTGGTGGATACAGGCAGCTCGATGGCGAGTATTTTCCATCTTGACTCGAGAAGAGTGTCTGTACCCTGGTGCGATGGAGATCCTCATTCCTGGAACTAGGATAAGTGAGAGACGCCTTTCGGCATATGCCACCAGTGCTTATCCTATTAAGAATTCAATGTCGAGTCTCGTTTAGGTGTAATAAAAAGAATTGTGTTGTCTCGTGTATCTTTTGAAGAGTTTTCCGCATTGTATATGTAGAGTAAAACCTATTATCTTGTTGCCATACCAATTCCGTTATATCGTTATCGTTATTATGAATTTAGCTTTCTCGTAATAATTAGGCTTTTATCTGTTTTCTATCTGTATAGGCATTAGGAAAGTATGCCTTACCTCACTTATCGTCCCTCTTAAATGGGGAGCCCTTATCAAGGTGTACTTTTGATGCCTAAGTGTTCGGTAGATTGTGAATTATGCATTTACCTTACCGTTTGTACCTTATGAATTATCTCGTTTGCTTTCCACAGTCGTTAACTAACACAATTATCTGAATGGCAACAATTCATTATTGTATTATATCTTTACCTTTATCAATTTATCTGCATTTAACTTCCATTGTAAATATTACCGTGTCTTGTTTTTTTGGGTTATCCTGACTCAAGGCTTATATCCATTTTTTTTCTCTCGCTGACTTGGGAACATTCCCTTGTATTATTATTATTATTGCTACCAACTTTGTAATTTTATACAGTTAACATATTTTTTCCTTTTATCTACCGTCTATCTTTCCGAATTTTAGTACCGATATCAACTTTCTGTTGTTGACTTGAATTTAGTAGTCATTATCTTATTCATTTAGTTGGTCAAACGTTTCATAACTCACATACAGGGACCACCTAAAGTAGGTATCCTTTTATCTAATAAATTTAATCTTTCTGAATTGAATATTTTCATATCTTATCTAAGAGTAATTATACTATTTAGCTTCCCATGTCGCGATTCATTTTCAGAACTGTATTATCTTGGTAAAATTTAGAAAATTGATTTCGGAAACCCAATATCGTTGCTTATTTGGTAGGTTCTCTTATAGCTTACGAAAGGTTTTTTCAGGTTGACCTTCTCAAAAATCCTTTCTTTACTCCGGGTTAGAGGGGTGTGTAACGGGTGAATTGCCGTTCTCCCCGTTACATTGATATTTATTAATATTTGTTGCATTAATAAATTACCTTTATATTTTTCAAATCACTTTTCTAATTATATCGTTTTCTGAACTGAGTTCTACCGTAATAAAACAGTGTCTTTACCTTAATAAATAAACACGTAAGTAAATATTCCTATTTTAGTCGCTTATGCAATGGCTTTTTTCGCTTTTAATGCTAAATCACAGTTAATTCGTTTGGAAGATATTCTAAGTCCAACTCTGTCCTTTGATTTGGCGCGACGATGTCTTGACAGAACGAACATCACGTGCTATTTTGATGTAACCTACCTCCAAACTGGAAATATTAAATTAATATAATTTTGTTGGGAAGAAGGAAACTGTCATTAATAAAATTTTATCTATGATTTAATTAGTAAAATTTTGCTTTACTCTTTTATCGAAATTATCTTGTATTATTTCCTGTATTGAGCAACTATTGATTAATATTCCTGCTTTCGCGCTCAATAAAATTTGAATTTTAACATGTCATTTCCTTTCCCCACTTTTATCATTGGACAAGTAGGATAAACGCTTGTCGAAGGAGATTTTTGCTTCTCTTCTGTTTCGACCGCCGGGAAAGACGGTATGTAGGAGAATTTCGCTCTGAGTTTAATTTTTTATTGGGAAAATTCTTTATCTTTATCGTGAAAATATCTGCTAGAATTTGCTTAATTTATCGTTTCTCCTTATTACCGTACCTTTGATTCTAATTAAGCAGATTCAGTTATCGTTATAGTTTGATTTATCGAATGAATTTTTTATATAGTTTTTTTATCGGCTATAGTTCATATCTTATCGTATCTATTAATAATTTTGGAAGTAAACTTTGGGTGAATCTGGTTTCATATTCATCTTAATATCGATATACCGCGTTTTCTTGCAACGCTAAATAGTTGGTGGCTTAACTGCGTGGTTCACTATTTTTTTTTGTGTAATTTTTTGCTTTGCATTTGCGACGTAGTTGGCATCGATAAGCAATCGTTAGTTGCTAGAGATTTCACACGTATCGTGATAAAAAAAATAAAGGAAAAAGAGAACAATTATTGCCGGCCTCTTTTGCATTTTTAGGTATCGGTGAATCTGGAGAGTTTGATTGACAATATCTACCAAAATTCAGGAAAGGACAAATTGATCCACTAGACGAAATCTCATGTGAGGCAAAATTTAGTAGCTGACGAAGCTTTCCAACTGGTTTGGACTGCATCTAAGGATGATCATGTGAGTGGCTTAAAAATTTCTATTATTTTTATTTTGCATTTCGTTAAGTATTTCATATATATTTCTATTTTATTGAATTGGATTTATATACAGATATACCAGTAAATATATTAATTATTTAAGTTACTCGCTGGTCTTTCAGTATTCATTGGCCCAGATTTGGTTGCTTGTTTGCTTTGTTAAATATGTTGTTAGATAAATCACATATAATTTTTTAATTTCCTTTCTCTAAGTTTGCAGTAGAGAGCCAAGCAGGTTCTGAGCTAAAGCATTTTGATACGCCTAGTTTTCTTTATTTTAATTGTTTAACTTGGGGAAATGTTTATGACCAGATTTCACATCTGATTTTTTTTATATTTATGAATATAGATGCAATAATCATTTTTATCGTATATTACCTTATCATTTTTAAGGTACCGTACATTGACATTAATTTAGAGTACTGAGTTTTCCCATTATCTCGGAGGAAATTCGCTTTCATTCAGTCGTCGAACGGTTTGTCGGATTAGAAGGCACATTAGATCTTGAATATATTTTTTTATACCGTTATCTTTAAACAAATTATTAGCTCTCAAACGTAGTTGTTTATATATCTGATTTACCGTTAAATTTTACCTGTAATTAATAATTGATTTGTTATTTAAATCTAAATTAATTTGAAACTATAACTAGCAGTTGCAATTTACCTAAAGTTTTATCGTTATGTTATTTTTACTTAGAATTTGAAGAGTTTCAAATTTACTTTTATTAGTTACAGTATTTTTCATTCATTTTTGGTAGTATCTAAATTGTAAATTTAGGGTGAAGAAGTTAGGGAAAACTAAGGTAGGGTGCCTCACCTCACACACGTGCCGAACCGATCCTATAGAGCATATTACGCCTATACTAGTCAGGGGGAAAATTCAGTATCGATACTCTAAGGGCTATATAACTAATTGGCCAATAAATTTTTTCATGTATGCCATCAACTGGGGCTAAGAGTGCCCAGATACGTAACCACTAGCCTCATATCAAGGGAGCAGAACTCTGATTCGAGTTGTCCTCTGATAGGACAGTGGCAACTCCTGGCCGCCCTGAGTTATTGGAACCCCAGCTGCTGGTTGGCATATAGCTCCAGGATCAGGACCTTGGACAGCAGACTCACCACGGAAAGGCATTCCTACCGAGGATATTGTAAGGCAAGAATTTATAGATTGTTTTGTTTGTAACTTCACTCTAACAGTTTTTATATCGATTGTTTTAAATTTTGTTCTCTGTTACCAACTTAACTAATAGAAAAATTGGTTAATTTGTAATTAAATAAAATAAATTGTAAATTTTCGCTATCTTGTCGTTTTCTTGTTAACTGTGTGTGTCCATTGGCCTGGCGCCCTTGTATAGTCCTTCTGCCAATTGAACAACGAACTCACGCCACCGGATACTAACTGAGCAGCCTATCAGCACAATATCGCCAAGACCGGTGAGAGAGAGGTGCATTGTCTAACCAACAAGATATCTCTCTCGAGAGGTTTTGCGTTTAAACGTTGGTTAGACAATGCACCTCTCTCTCACCGGTCTTGGCGAAATTGTGCTGATAGGCTGCTCAGTTAGGTTAGGTTAGGTTAGAATATATATATATATATATATATATATATATTCAAAATAGTTTTTATAGCTTCTTCACATGCCAAATATTTATGTAGTCTAGGCTTTCACAACTGTAGCTCATATATGTGTAGGTTTAATTTATTATAATACACTCGTATAACAACACTATCCTCAGTATAGATAAGTAATAAGTTATTTGCCGAAAAAAATTAACGAAAAATTTTTCCCAGAATTTTAATGTAACGTTCCCCCGAAGTCCTAGGTAGCTTCCAAATATATGTAAATTTGAAGAAATCATTATCATACCATATTGTGTTAAGGAGTTTCACATCCCGAGATCCCATTGAGTGATTGTCGTCTTGCCAAATGTTTTTATGGTGATTTCAGAGATTTTTCTTGGTACATGACAACAATTACCTTACCGCATTATTTTCTTTCGGTCGATCATTGTTATTTCAAACACAGATCCTTCACAGGCATTTGTGTAAATTTCATGTAATTTCAGTTTTCAAAACTCAACTTTCACAACCATATGTTAGTATTGGTAGTACAAATTGATCAAATACTATTTTCTTTAGATGGACTAGTATTCTAGATTTGAAAACATGATTTCCTTCCGCACATAACATATGTATTAAATTACCCTGGTAAATATATTATTTTAATATTTCCAGCTTTGTTTTAAATTGATGATTGTTTCGGTCATTCTGAAGATATCATATAGTTGTAAGATAATAATGAGTATATAGGTAGAAAGCACAATATGTTTACTGTATTATATTAACGAAGGTAAATATTATTAATATTATCTTGAATTTTGTATTATATAAGTATATTAAGATTAAGTAAGGGAGACATATGTGTATATAATTTCCAGCTTTCTATTATTTATTACAATGTTCTTAAATGTCTACTTCTTCGTTACAGATGCTGCTTCTTCTTTTCCCATCTTCCTTTGGAGGTTGGCGATTCAATTGACTAACATTGTTTTTGATGCTGCTGGTCTGAAGATGTTTTGACGCATCTCGAGTGATCGTTTAGCTTGGATCTTTCATTCGATTATTATTAATCTTGGTAATCCATATCTAGCGTCTCTTATTATATGCCCAGGGTAGGAGGCCTTTCTTTTTTTTTCTTGGTTTAGCCTGTTAAGAACTTAACTTCGTTACATGATCTGTGTTTTTTCGGTTTATTTTTACTTACAGTCTTTAGTTGATTTATTTTTTGTTGCTGGTGACCGGATTAGTTGAACTCAAATGTTTGAGATATGTATGGTCTATATGAAGTCCTGTGTTATTCCAATCTAACTTTCTAAGGATAATTTCTAATGATGCAGTGAACAGCCGTTAGGAGTATAATTCTAGTCAAACCAGTGACAACGGGGTCTAACCTAGACCCCGAAACGTTTGGAATATACAGCAATTTTCGTAACTGTGGTGTTATTTCTCAAGAAGTACTTAAACGTTCAAACCAATGGGTTCAAAAAATGTTATGAGCAGTTGCAAATACAGGATGCTTGATATGAAGGGTAGAGTAAAATTATAGTTACACAAGGTGGTCAAAAATTTGAAAATGTTTGTTACATAATCTAGTCCATGAGCAGTTGCATATATGGAATACTTGAAATGTGGGACGAAGTATCATTATAGTAATACAGGGTAATTCAAACAATATTGCAAACAGTCGACAGGGAGGAGAGGAGAATTGTACTTAGACAGGTATGGGACATGAAACAGCAACTTACATTTATTTTGAATCAATAATTCAAATTCTTAATTAATCACCCTGTAAAATATTTATTAACAATATTTTTGGGTTTGCCTAAATAGGATACAGTGAGAAAATAACTCCTACTAGGCAGTCTAAAAAGAAAGGTTGCTTTGAAACAAAAATATGTTGAAAATATGTAAGCTGAATTCATAACAGAGAAATTGTTGAGATGAATACGTACTTTTAGTGTCTTCAGGGAAATACAGAACAGAAAGCGAAAATTTGGAAATATAATCCTCATTGGTTACGAAATTTCCAATATTATAATATATATTTTTTAAACTGACTGTCAGTCCTAATATCCAAATAGAAGTTTTTAGTAAAATTAGTAATTCTCACGTAAAATAAATATAAACTACAATTTTAGAATTGCTGCCGGTACAAAACAAACTGAGTAAACTTTTTTGCATCATTTGGACAAACACAAAGCCCAGAAGTGCAAAAATCTACTTCAAAAGTAAAGGAAGCTCATTCTGGGAATATACTTTGAGGCTAAGCTACTTTTACGACTAGTGTCACTATGAATAACAGTGGGACTAACCTGTGGGATCGAACGGATAATTCGGGATTTCGACTACTTCTTTGCAATAAAACTTTCTGAGTATAGTCGAGAGGCAACGCCTGTCCCAGTCGTCTGTCACTCTTCCGCCATAGTTACATTCTCCGGTCAGATAAAGTAGGGCATCGTATTGGATATCCTGGAAATTGATGGAAATTACTTTTCTCTTATTTCCGGATACAAGCGGATATTACAAATATTGGAGAAAGATTTAGAACCTTCTCCTTGAAAAGTTCATCTATAATAAAAAATCATTATATTTGAAAGTACTCATATACACAGTGGCTCCAAAAAAGAAGGTAATATTGGTCAAATGAATAATATGTACAAAAACAATTATCGTTTGAATAATGAACTTAAATCCTAGCGCCGCTCATTTTCGAGATAAAGAGGGTTAAGGTTTAAAATTAAAAAATGAATTATTGGCCATAACTTTTACATTACTCAGTATGTAATTTTAATGATTTAACTAGCACATCTTTGGTCAAATCATTAACCCTTTTTCTTCTCTAACTCAGTTAGCAATAATAAAATCTGTATATTTCAATATAGAATTTTTGGCAAGTGTAAAATTTAAAAGTATATTTAAAAAGTTTCTCAATTGTAATAACAAAATGAAATTCAAACAATTAAAAGGTTCGCAATGTCGCAGTAAATATAATACTGAGTCAACTCAAAAAATACGAATATCTAGCTATACAGGGTTTTCCATAAAAAATGATTTAATTTTCATTTTATACATTTTTTATTTATGCACCGATTTTAATTTATTTTGGCTTGTTTAAGGGGTTAATGTGCTAATTGCATATTTTTTAATTCGGATTTAAAAGCCAAATGGCGGACGTGTCTAAACTTTGGCAAACTTTAAGACATTCTGGTACTTTCTTAGGTCACTCTGTGTAGTAAGATTCTGAAATCTTGAATATTTCTGAGTAAAACGAATCGATCAAAAATAACTCACCTATGACAAGTTAAAATTAAGTATATTATAACATCCTGGCGGCTAAGTTGTTTTATTTGGCACAACTAATTAAGCGTAATGACAAATTTGGCTTCGTTGCGAACTGGTAGTGGTTAGAATTAATGACAGCTCCAAAAATGGGGCTAGCTAATCATAATAAAAATTTTATTAAAACATTAGTCAGTTCTTGATAGAAAACGTAAGATTGCAAGTATGGTAATTATATTTTTATTATTTTGACATATCTAACTAAAGGGGTTTTAGTAAAATATTCTGTGTTTTTCAAATTTAGCAGTAAGACCTGAAAAAAGGCCTAGAACTAGTCTGGGCGTTCCGCAAAGTGCCAATAGGACCGAAATTACTCGAATAATAATCTAAAATCACTCCTGATGTAAATTTGGGAATCTATGAAAGTGCCTAAAACTTTTAAATGACTTAAAATCAAGTAGGAGAGATAAAAAAATTTGGTTTACTGACGATATCATTCAACAAAAAAAAACATGAACACATTACCAGAAGAAAAATACAAGTTCAAATAACTATGTAACGGCATCTGCGGGAATACCAGGACATATTATATTATTTGTTGATTACTGAGCAAGAAGTCAAACTGAACTTTGCGGGAATGTCAGGCAATAATAAGGTTGATTTCATTGCTATTGAGCAAGGAGAGGAGTCAAACTGAACTAGTAAAATTATTGCAATATTATTTTTATATCGCGCTCTGAAATTTGTACAAGGTTTTGACTAACAGTGTATCTTTTAATTTTTAATGACAAAATTTATCGTCATTAGCTAGCACCCTTTTCGTAGCTGTCAATAATTCTCAGTGTACCCAACGAAGAGATATTTGTCATTACGCCTATTATGTTTGGCAAAATAAACGAACTTAACCGCCAGGATGTTAAAAAATACCTACGTTTAACTTGCCCTAGGTCAGTAATTTTTTTACTGATTCTAATGTGCGACCGCTCGTGTTACTCAGATATATTCAAAATTTCATAATTTTTTGTTTTTAAAACTTATTGTAAAAATATGTAGTCAGAATTCTGACTCCATAAGTTGTAAGTAATTTCGAAAAGATTGTTACGGAGGTCTTGAATTATTTTGCCTGTTCATTGGGTTTCCTTTCCATAAATTATGTCTAAAACAAGCCAAATTTAATAAAAATCGGTTCATAAATAAAATAGTTACAACATAATTTTTTTTCATAACTCTATATATTTTCGAACAGAAGTTGTCTTTAGCATGAAAAAAATTTATATTAATAATCGCCATTTATTGGGCCTTCGCAAGTTTCTACTTTCATTGCATTTTATATATGGTTTGTCACCTAAATTCAGAATTCTGTTATTTGATCAATTTATTTCTGATGATATTTTATTTATTTTAATATTATACTTTCAATTCAGATTCTTTTTATTTTTATATATATTTTCATATAATTTGATTTAAAAAATCGTGAATTTAAAAAAAGACCGTAAGATTCAAGATAAACAGTTGGATATGGCATTCGTAATATCATGGCCATCTTTGTTGTAGGGACATTGATTAATATTTTAACATTTCATAATATTGTTGGCCGTTAGGTTAATATAGCACTGTGGTAAAGGTAAGTTTTTAATTCAATAAGTAAAGTTCAAGATTTGAGTTTAATTCACTGAGAAACAGTTTCTAACAAAAATAGGTATTATTTAACATTAATTAAAAGCAGGTTCATTGTAGGTATTTTTTTATATTTTTCATACAAAATAGAAATAGTTATTGCTCACTATGTGTGTTTCATTAAAAGTTATGAAAATTATGAAATTAAGATATCTAGTTTATTAATGGGTTCTTATATTTTGTAGTTATTTAGTAATATTAACACTAACTTTTGAATTGGTTACTAGAATTTTATGCTTAAGAGTTGAAATTGGTTTTATTACGCAATTTAAAGCTATTAAAATTATTCCGTCTATTATTACCTAATCTTTAAAAATATAACATTTAATATTAATTTAGCGTATAATAAATATAATGTTAATAATTTTATAGGGAATTGAATTTTTTTATGTAGAAAATTATAAATAAGTATTTAAATATGTTTAAAGGTCGAATCTTTTTACTGTTTTCTGTCCATGTATTTTATCTCATAGGAAATTTGTTTTATGTTACATGACCCGATGCCTGCAAAACCCTGGTTTTTATTACATCTTATTGACATTTTATAAACAAATTCAATGCATCTACTGATTTGTTATGGTTAGTTAGGTACCTACACATCTATTCGAGAATAAAATATATGTTTTATTCAACATTTTTTCCTTCGAAATCTTGCATAGCTGGCCTTTACAGTCAAAACTTTGAGTAATTATGTATGGAGGTAACGAGCGACAGATGCTGTTAGATTCTTAGAGCATGTACTTCTGGAGGTAGCAGTCAATATACAAATGTCGTACCAAGAATAAGTAAAATCTCACTCGATTGGGAGATGCAGCCAATGAACTACATACTGCACATGCATTAGATGCAGCTCTTTATAGGGTTAAATAGCCCTGGCTGGATACTTGTGAATTGCTGGCCACCGCCATACGAAGACTATCTTGGATAGTTCAACATAAAGCGTTGTTATTGTTCAGTGGTAAAATAGTTAATATAGTAGATCAGTATTGATTTTACGGACGAGTTGCCGTAACTTTCATATCAAATATTCTATTTTTAATGTGAATTTAACTATTTTATTAATATATTATTATCAAAATCTTCCGAAAATGTTAAGAAATTATCAGTCAGCGGACAATAGAGAATAATTAAAGATTGACGTTCGCATAGAGTTGTTGATAATCTCTTTTATTTAATATGTATGCAAAATCTTTCAATTATTATATGGAACATTTTACCAGGAGCGGTTCCAGCCAAAAATTCGGGAGGTCACTCATTTGTCAAAGTTATTTCGAATACCGATATTGATTACATTTTTATTTTCTTTTTATTTCATTTTGGTAATTACACCTAATTATCCGATTCTCCACAACTTTGTTTCTTATAAAAATATGCTTTTTACAATTTCATGAAATAGGGTCGAATTTCGACCACTAACGACGACCACTAGTACAATTTAAAATTGAGTGGGCAATATTTACTGTAGTTCGAGACCTTTCTGATGAAGCCGATATAACTCCAAAAAATTCTAATTATTTACTTATAATGTACTAATTTTTTAACTACATCATCAAGTCCTATACTGACTGAATTCCGCTAAAACGTTTATTCAAAACAATTCGCTAGAATCATGGATTTAACAAAACACTGATAAAAACATCATAAAAGCATCAAATAATATTCTATGCCTCGCCAAAATATATCACCAGCGGCTCAAAGATTCTTGATACAAGTTCATCACTGTAACTTATATACTATACTCTTAAGAGACTTAAGTTGTAATCAATTTGCCTTTAAACTACGTAAATATTGAGATTATTATATACTAAAAAGTTTTGTCTGAATGAAGTTCAAATATTATATATATTTATATAAATTTTCTATAAAATATAAATGTGTTGAGCCATCATATAAAGTAGCCCCACATTGGAAATAAAATTCTCAACACTTGATGCAAAAAGCCTAATTCTTGTTTATTATTTCCAGTTGACCTTTTATTCATTACACAATATGGGTTTGACATTCTTATCTCGTACAAAAGGATTCCCGCCTTTGTGAGAATCTTTGTAAAAAAGCTTGCCTCCGGCTTTTGATGTTTACCTCTCTATTCATATTTAGAGTTTTATATTCCAAAAGATGAAACGTATTCAAACTAATTTTTCTTTTTTATCAACAAGAGCCTATTTTCTTTTAGTGCTCAACTACCTGTTAGATGCTAGATTTTTCAGAAATGTTAATTAATAGTGATTATAATTATAAAGTATTTTTTTATGGAAATTTTAACACCAAATTTTGTTTTTCGTTTTTTTTTTATTTGTAGATAGTAAGTAATATATTTGAGATCTATAAATGTCTTGGTATCCCACAATAAGAGCCCAAACTTTTGAAATCATTTTCTATTAACATTTTCAGCATACTAGAAATATAAAGCGAGGTGGGCTAAATATATTGTTGAAGTAGGTTCCAATCTAATTTTTGAGATTATCCTAATAAGCTAGTGATTACCATATACTTTAAATCTATTTATTAGTGAAAAGATAGAAAATGGCAATCTATTAAATTAAGTTATAATAATTTGAGATGTCCTATATTTGGACGATTTACAATTATTTTTCTATTCTTTATTTCGAACTAGTCAGTGCAATTATTTTCACAGTATTTTCTACACTTTGCCACATTCGAGGAAAGTCTGTATGGATTAGATGTGCTTCTAAATTATGAGCTAAACTTTTTACCGCCGCCTGTTTCATACTAAAATTATTTTCAGAGCATGATCTCAATTAACTCTCCATTTTTTATTCCAGTCTACCCCTTAAGGTCTTGCAATACATTCCCTCCGATGGAATTTATCACCTCGGTAGTTGGTTAAGTTGCCTTTATTTACTAATTGTACCGGCAAGATAAAAGATAAAAAGGGACTTACAAAAACAATATTATTATATAGCTATGCGCCCCTGACCAAAAGATATTCAGTTTTTGTAGTATACTTTGCAAACAATACTTCTTCCTATTTGATTTTTCGGGATTCCTGAAATGAGGTCACCATTCCTGTGGTGATCTGGAAGTCTTCACTTTCTTCATCTAGCAATTTTTCATAATATGTATAATTTGTAGACACACCTGAGAAGGCAACTATATTTTTTTGCTTTCATGAGGTTATCAATTCATAACTGTTTTTTTAGAATTTCGAGTTATTATTCAAGAACGACTTAACCAGTTTTGAGAATTTAAACTGCATTGTATTAACAAAACGGAAAAGAACGTGAAAATTTTTCATAGCTTGTGATTTATCGTTTTCCAGAAATTGGAAAAACACTTATTAAGAGACTGTAGTTCAAAGAATCATCACTGATTTTACTTTTTATTCTACAAAGATATATTACGACTTGATTCCTTATACTTTTCTGTAACGTAAAGCATTTTGTTTTTGATAAAATCGGAAAAATATGTGCAAAAAGCAGTCAACGTCAAGGTAAATGTTAAATGAATATTCTAGACAAAGAATATGGTCGTGTATTATTTTTTGAACAGTTTTCATTTTGATTCATTTAAAGTCATTTCGTTTTTAAAAATAAGTTAAGGCGAATTCGTAGAAAATGCCATACATTTTTACATAACGTAATACATACTATTTTTCTTCAAAACGCCAAAGTAGATATAACAAAAATATATTTTCAAATTTAGATATCAAGATATACCAGAAAGTAGTTATATTTTACACAGGGTGTTTAAACTTTTCTGTTTTGATTCATTTTATTTCGTTTCTTTTTTTAAACTAATATTTTTCTATTTTTCACCTAATTCTCTATATTTTGTTATTATTTCTCAACAACTCTTAGCCACTCATACGCTTCTTAGAGGATTACTTCTTTAACGTACTAGACATTTCATATATGCCCCATTTAGACGATTAGGCAGTTGCACAAATCCTAATAGGTTATTTTCAACAATTTCTCTCAAAACATTTATGTTAATTCTGTCTTGATAATTGGTCCCTTTTATGGTATTGGCAGGGACATATTCCTGAATTATGCAACAAAGGCAATCGAGATTATGAGCAATAAAACCTGAAAGAGGGTCCTTCGACTGCCTCTCTGGAACAGAAAAAAAATAAGGATTTTGGAATCTTCAATTTCGGAGCCATCTAGAAGATTCAATCCTAGCAGAAAAATCGACTTCTATCAACACCTAAACTTTTCTAAAATTAAAAGGATATAGTTTTTCTATAGGCAAATTATCTTCTTCAGTAGTTTTTGAAATATTCGGGTAAACTGTAGGCAGCCATCTAACAATAGTTTTTGGATTTTTCTTCAACTTCCAAAAGATATCTCATCCTGGTTGTTGCGTCTTAAATTTAAATTTTAAGACAATTATTTATTTATTTGTGAGTCATGTGCATTAGACTGAATATACTATTTTGGTATTTTCTGGAACTGGAAGCTGACCTACATACTTAAATGCATTGCATTTACCTTTTTCTTATATATTATATTATATTTCGTCTGTCAATCGGCAGTACGAAGAGAGGAATCTGCCTCGACTGTTGAACGAGACGGTTCCATACATTACAATTAATTCAACAGTGACTTGTGTGCACATTTATTTAAAATTTATTTTTAAAACACATTAATGGGTGATATGTACCCTTGTTCCATACGGTAAGTCAACTCATTTTGTGTTCATATAGTTGTTAATTCTACCTTTACATATACCTACATATACGTTGGAGATATTCTGTATAATATAACTTTTTAACTTCTCTAACCATTTTTAAATTGAAACAACACGTAACTTTAAAATTAAATTCCACTTAATTCCATAGTAGGTATATTTATAATTTAATGTGGCCTTCATTTATATCAGCATATCCTCTCCTGACATGTTACTTTAACTTAGGTGCAGGTGCTATAAAGAATATTTTGTGCCGCTGCATGACCATACATTTCATTTCACCATACACCATACACTAAATATTCCTTTTTTCATTCGCACATTTTTCAAAAGTACGCATTTTTAAACAATTTTTAACATATGACTATTTTCATCCGCATATTTTTCAAAAGTAAACATTTTTAAACAAGTTTTAGTATATGACTAAATGATTGTGCTAACAATTGAGTGACAAAAAGTTTGATCGAAAACCAAAGGACTGTTCCACGTGACAAGTGACAACTCGAATTTACCGGTCGCTATTTTATCTATTTTCCAAAACTAACTACTTAATTTAGCAAAGACTGTGTAAGTTTGTAATTAGGCAAAGAAAAAACAGTTATTCTCGCTTACGGCACGTACTAGCTTAATGTATTCAATTTTGATGTGAAATATCAAAAGGACAAACAATGTGATCAACAATATGATGAAAAATATTAGTTATCTCCCTAAACGAAATCAAAATCAATCTGAGAAGTCAAAGAGCATTAATACTTCGAGAAGCATTTTTGGATAAGATAAATATTTTATTGGAATTTTTTTTATCAACCGTGTAATCCCAAGGTAATTTTTCTTCATCATGACCAATAGATGGAATACCACAGCTCCAGATTATTAATTCCCTTCAGTTGTCTACCAGTCTGTTATTAAGCACCTTTTAGTAATTTAGAGATTTCTTTTTAGATGCGTTTATAAATGTTTCGCTCCCATATACAGAAATGTCCAAGAAAACAATAATAAGTGCGACTGACCTAATAGTTTGTATGTACTAATTTTTCTGTTCAAAATTAAAAACAGTTGATAGTAGATAATAACGAACATTACATTTAGTTACTTATACCATGCTTAGTATAAAAGACTAAATTTTGGTGAGTTTACTGAATCTGATAAGGAATGAATCATCCAGAGGGACAAATGCTTAGAATATTGTAGAATACTAGAAGAATAGAATGAGAACTGGAATGCGGTAGAATCTAGTCTTGACGCACCATGAAACATATGTCATACCTATAAATATAAGACTGATATACTTAGCATCCAAAACATCAGCTGCAGTTAGCACAGCATGAGGTATCATAAAGAATCAATCATCTTAACGGATTGTTACTGCGAATGAGTAATGCATGTGTAGCAAAAACTGCTCACAGGTTTCTATGTTCTATACCTTTGTTATGTTCTCTAATTAAATGGTTGTTTATGATATATATTCATAATAAGTAGCATAAGAGTTGATATCATCATCATTAAACACCTTTAAAATGTTCTCTGGTAATATAGCAATTACTTTTTGATAAAAACATCCATTTTACAACAGGATTATTTGTCGCTAGTGTCTATTTTGTTTGTTGAATTTGTGATGCGAAATCTACGATTATTTCTAAATCAACAAAACATTTATGCCTAGGACTAATAAAGTAAAGAATGGTATATTAAATAATAAGTCACAAATTCTAAAAGAGCAAAGTGCTACAGCATAGCTTCTGGAATAAGTAATATGCTTATAGAAACGCTGCCAAACTCTTCGTTCGTGAACATACAGATTAATAGCGTTATTTCAATTTTTAGATATTTTCTAGACATTTTATGTGAGAACTGAATGGTTAATTTCAAAGTGTTAACGACTAGCATTACTTCTATTGGTATGTGACATTATTTATTATATTCCAATATAGTTTCTAAAAAAGATTCCAATCTTATAGTGTGCCATTGATATTGGATTTTTAGAGATAACTAATAAAGTGACTCAAATCTCACTAATTTTCTATATAAAGACTGATATTTAAATCTAGACAATTAATAAGTTTCTTTCGAGATATTTACTAATGTACATTTACTTTCGTCCAATACGAATTCAATTTTTAAGTGCTCCTTACGAGATTTATTAATGTTGTTAACTATTAATACAATTTAAATTAGAAATATAATAATATTTATTTACATTTGTATGTCAGTCATCATCTTCATAGTCAAAAGTCCGATCAGACATGTTGTGAACTCGTAAAAGCAGTAAGTTTGTGATAGTCCCAGCTAGCAGCTGTTTAAACGCCTCTACACAGCATTTAGGAGAACGGCCACGATGTCATCCACTCGGGACATGACTCTTTCTCCATGTTCTCTATATTGCCTGAAGAATGTGAAAATGCGTTTTGACACAGTGTAGGATAGTTGTTTATTACTGCCAAGTTTCTCGCATTTCAAAGGGTCTGTCTGACTACGATCTGCCTTTTTAATGATCTAAGTTTCAGGGGCATATAAGGAACTGTAGAACATACGAGACTGAACCAACGTTATCTTAGTAGATTTTATAATATTGTTATCTTTCCAGAAGCCCTTAGTTTGGACATGGCTACCCGAGCCGAGCAGTTGTCAAGTATCTCTCGCATCAGAAATTCAAAGTAGAACAACATCTGTGACAATGTGTATACAAAATTGACCAAAAAAGTTTTCCGTCTACCCTAACGTAGGCTGAATTAGATACAGAGCTGTCAATCAGAAAAATGAACCCTGCCTTTTGGATAATTTAAATGTTTAAGGTCTATTCGCGCATGCCGCGTCCTTTTACAAAGCCTATCAGTGTCGGTGAGATTTGCCAACAAAAAAAAACACTACAAGCGAGATTGTCTAATATGTATTTTACAATCTTACTCAAGTGAGATATTAGCGAAAGACGTGCACTATTCGTTAGGTCAGACACTGAATAACCAAATCTTCTTGGAGGTGATATGTAGGAGATGCCGTGATGGACCAAATATTTCAAAGTTTCGACAGATACGTTATCTATGGTGGCTTGACCTAACTTTATTTTGCTAATTGCATGTTCCACTTCTGACAGGAATACGTCTGACTCATGTTCATAGCTTAATGCAGCCTGTAAATAGAGATTCCCACAATACGTGCGCCATACCTCCACGACCACACACAAATTCGTAATTAATTGTCCTTTGAATAAATCTGTATAGGTCATTTTTGCAGAAACATGATCCTAAGGAATTTAGTACTGGCGGAGACTGTATTTCCTTACACATTTCTTGAGTATAAAGATTTTCTCTTATCGGTATAGTCTCTGGATATAGTGTGTAAATTGCCTATAGGAGTTAAGTCGTCTGTAGGAACCTAAACCGCACATCTTGAGGTCTCTGCATGCCTCGATAACGGACGACTACATGTCGTTGGGATTAAATATATTGTCTACAGAAAGAAGCATCTCGAAAGAGCTGCGAACATTTCAATCTAAAAGTTGCAGGATCACCGATCACGATCGGAATTGTCTTCCAAGAACATGAACATATTTTTAGCCTTATCAAAAGTTCAAAAAAGACAAGTTGGTGATCTGGTTACTATAGTGTCCGTCTGGCTAAGTACAATTTCTGGCACCCATACCGAAATTTCTCATATAAACGTTAGATAGTCATTTGCTATTGTTTGATCGACACTAGAGTTGAACTCACTCAGAATGAGAAACATCTTGCGATTCGAAAGAGATTCAAGTGCAGATTCTAGCTCATTGGAGAACGTCTCTATAGCTTCATAACCAATATCTGTTGGGGGGGTCCGCATTATCCCATAGAGTCGTTATCATGTAATTAACGCATTTGTAACCTTTGTGCTTTTGGCACCCCAAATATAACTCCGCTGTCACTTTCGTTGTTCTACGCAAAAGCAGACAAAACCGCCACGATCAGTAACAAAGTTATCAAGGTCACTTTTAATGAGTTCTCTCTCCGGGACATTTTTTTTTGCCCCGTCACCGATTTTACACTACCCGAATCGCACAAGGAACAGTGGCGACTGTTACTCAGAGTGAAGGGCCTTAAATCCGAGGCCTTACTAGTGCTAAGGTCACTCATTTTACAAGCTACACTGCGGATATCTATAGACATTATTATTAAAGTAATCCGATGGCCTCCCTTGTGCTTCTTGCATCCTCAGGCCGTTAATTTTCTGCCGTTCATCCACCCTTTGGGACGATTTCTCCCTCATAGACAAGAGAAGCTTTGGCGGCACTAAGGGGGAATATTTTTTGCCGGCAATCACTCCTCAAGCTGACTGCAAGAGGAGACAAGTTTTAGTCGGGGTGTCGTCACTTTCCTATGCCAATAGACACAATTTAATTATTCATAAGTCAATAATCACAAAACTGCCAATTCAGTCAATTTATTCACCAATATCTGAGAGCAACAATTATTGAACTATTTATATAAAGGCTATCTTTAATTCTAACCAACAATCCTATAGGCCGATAGTAGCAGCAGCTTCTTTTGGCCTGCTTCGTGTACTGTATCCGTGAACTTCTAGTTCATCTTGGCTACCGATGTCATCTAGCGGCGAATACGGTACACGACATCGGTGATAATCTTAATTCGTGTAGTCCACCATAAGGTAGTATAACACCTGACTCTACTTCTCTGGACATTGTATATAGTCGACTGATGTCGTCATTAAATCGTATCGTGTTCTAGGTCGATTACTGGCAGGCAGAACAGCAATCGAACTGGCTCGTATATGACCGTACCTAACTTAGTTCGGGGGTACTTTCAATGAGCTAAAAAGCAAATCAAATGGTAGCTTTACAACTTTACCGAAAAGTACTCTGGCCAGAGTCTATCCAGTACTGTTGTGGACTGCTGAACTATAGACTAATAGGAGCAGAGGTATATGCTAATCGCTATCCCACTGCATGTTACTATGGACCTTGGATAAGTATTGTTACAAGATTCCGTTAAATCTTTGCACCAGTCGGTAGAATTGTAGACGTCAGGAAGCAGTTCAGGTTTACATATTACTTAATATCGCACAGAATTTCAAAGTAGATGTCTAAGATCAACATAGTATACTCGATAGAAAACGCTACAATTGGATCTGAGAACAGTGTTGCTTGCTGTCATAGAATTCCGTTTCACAGCGCCATTATTTCAGAGAAGTTATTAGTAATGTGTTTGTTTCCTGAAGGATAGTTGTGGCATCTTTAATAAATGTTTAAGCACTTTTTGGGAATTTCATGTAGTTATTTATTGTCATTGAAAACGGGGTCTGACCTAGAACTAGACCCAAAAACGTTTGGGAATATATTCCTAAAAAAGTGCTTAAACAGTAATAATGATGATGGCAGTGCTGTTTTGAGCACCGCCCCATATTCCCAATTTTTGAACCTTAGTAGTTTCGGAAATAAGGAAGATGGTGAGAATGGTCAAGTTTTGTAAAATTTCTCCCTAAAAGGACCCCCAAAATCAGATTTTTTCATTTCAGCACTCCTGATCGGGATACCAAATTATGCACTGATACCATATCTTAACCCTTTCGGTTCAGTGGTGTTAGAGAAAATGGACTGTGACAAACAGACACAGGAGTGATCGTAAAACGATTTCCGTATATTGAATATAGGAAACCCTAAAAAACTTTTCTATAAATATTAACCGACGTCCAAATAAAACTAAAAAGTTGAAAATAACAAAACAAAGCACTAGGCAATAATTCGCACAGTCACTATTGTTGGCTACCTACAAAGTAAAAAATGTAAGCAATACAAGACGCTCATTCTGTACATATTAATTACCTACCTAACTATATTGCAAGCAACTATTCTGTACTAGTAGTGTAAGAATAATCGTTGAAGTGATTGTAATCGAAACAACGACAGTAGGTCGTTGCGATCATTAATTATCCTTTGAAAAACTTGTGTATAGTAACAGCGTCAGTCGCCATTATAAATTTAGCATTTGTGAAGTAACAAGTAAAATTTTGTAAAACTCAAAGTAAGAATCTGTTATTAGTTTAGAAGTCTACACTTGTGACAAATCGTTAAAAGAAGATTGAATAAATAAACAGTATTGTTGTTGAAATTGGTTTCATAGAAAATACCCGCAAATGCTTATGGAAAAGTAAATACTGGGGTCCCACTCGTAATCATAGTCATGAACGAGCCATAATTAAAAGACCCCAACCAATAGTATACAAGTACAAAAAGAGTTACTAAATTAAAACTACCTTTTACACTTTTTTTTTGTATTTTCAGTATTGTTGATAGGTACTATTTTTAAAGAAAAGTTTTACGGCAGTGGAATTGGGTTAATAGCTGCTTTTCCCTTGAAGTTATAAAATATCTCGCTATGTTTAAAACTTAAACTAGCGAGCGGAAAGGCGTGTTAATGTGTGTTAACTATTAGTATCATTAGCAAAACTATTTTAAATGTTATTTTGAAGCCGAAAAATTGTTTCTAATGGGAGTTTCAGTACAAACACCCTTCACAACTTCAATCCTAAAGTTTTAAGGGTTGTAAGGGTTTGAGGCTGGTTTTCACGAAGATAGCTATAAAATTTATAACGTTTGAATTAGGTCGATCTCTGTTTTTCCCACTGGATTAATCTTTAAACTCAAACTTAAGGGTACTTATTACTGCGGTAGGTTTAGAGGTAAAAAAAGTTTGTTTGTTGATTTGAGTTTTCACTCCTGATAACGGTTTCTGATAAATACAGATAAGTAATTGATAATCAAGGTGTAGTACGTAAGGGGAGTTTGTGGAAACTGCCCGGAACACTAGTTGCCTTCCTTACAGAAAAACTCTCTCGGGGAAATTAACTGAGAGAAATTTTTCCTGTATAATATGTTTCTATGTAAATTGTATGATACTTATCTGTGTGATGTGAAGTTTCGATAATCTAATCCTAATCAGGAATCGTTGACGAATATTGTTTTTGAAGCAGTTTGTAGAGTATTCGTTGACTCCACTTTACTTGTAGGAGAGAATTTTTCTATGAGAAGGCAACTAGGGCTCCTTGCAAATTTTTACAATCTGTTGTTACGTACTTCACCATGATTACTTATCTGTGATTTTCAGAAACCATTGTGAGGACTGAAATCCCAATTTAACCACCAAAAGAATCATTCATTCCGAAACTACTTAGGTAAAAAAGTAGTAAAATATTATGATACAGGTTATAATTCGGCTACACTGTCCCGCTGGCTTATCCGATCTATATAAAAGACATTTATGATTTTTGCCCAAGTATCATTTAGAAAATACCAGTAAACTGGCAATACATATATTTACCTCATATTCATTCAAGAACATCTGGAGTTGCATCACACTTATCCTTAAATCTGTTTCGTTGAATTCGTATTGAATATTCCATCCGAGAGGACCAAATTTTCTTCTCTCTTGCACGGAGGCATGAAAAAAGCATAAAGCGTACAACAACCTTTTAAAAGTTACAGACTGCTTACAGGACTCAAACCATTCCAAATCACAAATAGGATTACTCAGGTAAGATCTACAAAGAGGAAAATAGTTTTTGAAATACTAAAATTTCATTCGGGAAAGAAAGCTAACCTCACTATATTATTTCTCAATCCCTTAGGTGGTTCATTTGTCATTTTGACCCCGTTCTGAAGAACCAGCACAGGAAAATGTTCTGCAGGATATGATGTCAACCAAAGCCTAAAATCTGGATGAGTAGCATCTGGAGTAAGATTTTCACAAATCTGAAACAATCAATGAAAGATATTTTGCAATTAAGTAAAATTAAATTAGCTTACTCTTTCTAGAGTCGGCATAAAACTTTTCGCGAGGTGGCAGTTTTGAAGAACTACCCATGTTCCATTTTTAACTCCTTCATCTATAAGTTTAACGGCAATTGGACCTTGCCCTTGTCCCAAGGATAATGGATACAGTCGGGCTGCACCAAAACCTTGATCATCAGCAAATTTTAGTAAAACTGCTGTTGGGTCAGCTCCTGGAGTTAATATGAATATCAAAGGTATACAGCAGTGAGAATCTGCGTAGGAAGACGTTAAATCAAATGGAGGAGGTTCTATATACGGTTTTCCCAAATGAGCTGTAATACAATGAAATTATTAAGACGTCTAGTAAAGATATTTCAGACTTACCTTCCACAAAATTCTGTACACCAGGTACAACTTTGTCAAATCTTATACATCTCAAAATTAGTAGTTTCTGCAAATCATTCAATTTTTTATCCCAGGGTGAAGGTAATGGATAGTTATGTGGTTCACCGGAGTCGAAAATTTCCTTCCATTTAGTGTGATAATTAGAAAAATGTTGTATGATGCCACTAAAAACATGAAATTATTTATTTGAAGATGATATATTTAAATGTATTAATCTAAGCGATAATCAAGAAATTATTTATTGATTACAGAAATTTCTAAAGTATAATATATAAATATACTGATTGTTTGAAAACAAATGTGAAATACTTTAAGGGTCGACTTCTTGTTAAAAATAAAGGAGAGTTTGTTGAATAAATGTTAGGTCAAAAGTCAATCATTAGGAAGAAATTGCAATTCAAAATGGCGGGAAAAATTTATTTTATTATTTATCTTAAAAATGAAAAGCGGTAGAAAAATAAAAATATATATTAGTTTTACCATTGCGAAAACATATGATCTGCATATTTTTTCACTTTTGTAAAATGGGTGCAAGGGTTTGAAATAGGCCACCCCCATTATTCTTGTCAACTAAATTTAAAGAAAAACTTATGCGACTTATGGAAAAAAATAAATTTTGATAGCCATATTTATTTAGAAACTTTCTTATCTCTTGTATTTTTTTCATAAAACTTACCGATTTGAAATTAAACTATTAAATATAAATCATTACGTGGCGGATCGAGGAAATTTATTTTAGAAAATAATCTAGTGGGCCGCTGTCACTTTTTAGGGTTTTTCTAATATTACTTTACTTGACATTGCTCAGTTAGTTATACTAGAATATTTTACAATTAGTTTAACTAATTTGTTGTTATGTGGGCTGTTTAATTGTGCATTAATAATAGGTTTAATTAAATCAATAGAAAATAATGGTTAATTTCACGAGTGCAGATATGGCAGATATGCATTTTATGACATTTTATGTAAGGGCGTGCACACGGAAATTACTTGAAAGCTTGTCTTTATACACAAGCCTATCCTAATCATAGACGACACATCACAGCACGTCTACCAGGCTTCACTTAAGGCTACATAAATCTGGAACTTTCGAAAAAATATGTTTTGATAATGGACAGCACCTCGAAGTACGAACACTCGATTTAACGGTTGCTAAATATTATTGAAGCTCAACCTGAGAGAAGTATCAAGAAAATTTCTACGGAATTAATTACTGATGCGTCAGTTGTATGGAGGGTATTAAAAGAACAACAGTTATATTCTTATCATATACAAAGTGTTAGAATAGCACCATGGTATTTACTGCCTGTCGTGTGTGACTAAAGGGACAGCTGTCCGCTGACCTACTACCTAGCCTTCTTTTCTCCCCCACAACCCCCACGGGATGGTCGGGTTTCAATCATTTCATCTGAAAAGTGCCAACCCCATGGGTCCGAGTTACCTGGGTCACCAGGGTCAATTGGTGACACCACCCATGAAAATGGAGCTACGGGGTAGATGCCTCGGAAACAAGTCGCTGCCTGCGGATCGCCAGGGCATGTCTGGAGCCGGCGCAGGGCACGACCGCATGCGAGACGTTGGTGGCAGGGCGCTGAGAAGTCAGACTCCTGCCGTCCAAAGAACTACAGCCCAAAAACCACAACAACAGTCACCAATACAGTCACAGCAACAACGTAACCTTCACCAACGGAGTCAAACGAGAACCAGAACTCCACCCGCAGAAAGTATTGCGCAGGATCAACAGCCAGTGCTCACTCAAGCGGGTCTGAAAAGAACCCGCATGAAATGGACTAACGCCATGAATGAATTTATAATGCGCACGTTTTACATAATTACGAAGCATGGCCAGGACGAGACTGGATATCGCCAAATACTCCATCAAGAGTTCTGGCGTGAGTACCCAGAGCTTCAAGTTACCGAACAGAGAGTCTTAAATCAATGTCGTGTCATCTTGAGAAATGGCCTTATTTCGGCTGAACTGAAACTTCAATAAGAACAGCCAACCAACGCTGACCTTCTTGAGAAGATTTAACAGCAATGGAAGGAGCTCTTACACAGTATAGTTTAACAGATCCACCGACTAGACCAACTCTTCCCAAACTAAGACCTTCTTAGAAACTGGGTATCGTCTTGCAGGCCATGAACAAATTTATCTTGCCAAACTATGTTTTAGGTGCTAATACGTTAGAGTCTCTACACACAGTCATCTACTGTGCTGCAACTTCCAACTGCAGAACAAAGCAGGACCCTTCCCAATTTAGACAAACACCTCGAATACCACCTTGGCAAAGATGGCTTGAAGGCAAAATCAATTCTCTTTGGAAAGTTGTTGGAAGACTGACCGAGTACCAACGAGGGGTCAGAAACAACAGAATAGAAAGACATGTCAAGACTATCATGGACAATAACCGAATACACTCCCAGTGGGATGGAGAAAACATCACATCTCAGCAGTGTCTGGACAGTCTACGACAAAACCTTTCGGTCTACACAAGTCGATTGAGAAGGTACAAAACCAGTAACTAACGGAAACTAGACAACACACTATTCCGACAATCAGAAATACGCTTTTATTGAAAACTCAACAATATCAATAATAATGAAGCCCCTAGCAGTAAAACGGCAGTTGAGCAATTCTGGAAAATACAACTTTCTACAACAATTTCACATAACCCCAGAGCCAGCTGGATTAATGAGGAAGAGGGTGCATTTCACAAATGTGATAAGATGCAACACCAACCATTTACAACGGAAGACACATCCAACACAATGAAGCACCTCTATAACTGGATAACACCAGGATCAGTTGGTGTACACAATTAGTGGATAAGAAAAGAAATTTTACGCCACCGACGAAAAATTAACAGCCCTTATTAATAACATAATTATCCATCCACACAAGATGCCTAGTTTCCTTACGCATGGTGCTACACACCAAAGGACAACCTATGTACACAGGACCCAGCAAAGTACCGAACTATCACTTGCCTCTCAAATTTATACAAACTTATAACGTCGTGCATTAATCATCGAATTTTCAGACATTCTAAGCTGAACAAAAGGATGCGCGAAAAATTTGATGGGATGCAAAGAACAACTAATACTTATTAGTTGATTCCGTTGTTTGCAATCAAGCCCACGCCAAACGACGAAATCTCTACATGGCATATGTGGACTACAAAAAGGCCTTTGATTCAGTTCCACATGATTGGCTCACTCAGGAACTGAAAAAGGACCTATCAACAGAGTTCTATAAAAAGGTAACACGACTATTGAAAATCAAACTTAATAGTAAAAATCTTTTTCAGGCTATTAACATCTCCGCTTATTCAGTGCTTAGTTACTCTTTCGCTATAATTAATTGGTGCAATTGCAACGGAAAGTTCGAGTTCTACTAACAGAAGCTCAACATCACCATCCAAAGAGTCTGTCGAAGGGACAACTTTCCCACGGGATGAAGGAGGGACAGGATTGGCCGATATAAGCAAACTACTAGATCAACAATTTTGAATTTGCTTAGAAACTTCCAGAAGCTCGCAGAATTTTCTGATCTACACAGAGTTATATGTAAAGTTGATGCCTCAACAACACTGCGACTGACAGAACGACAAGTCCAATTGCACCACCAGTCAACTGATCAGAAACTGCTCAATGGAAAGAGCCCTTCATGGAAGACATGTAAATGACTTCAACCAAGATTATGTGGACAGTTCAGTGTCGAACTACTGGTTGATCTCTGGTCATATGATAAAGGCCCTTCTATTAACAACGACAGATTCACATACGGTTGCCAAACATCTGAATCTATCCAGCATATCACAGGAGGTTGTCAAGCGTTCGCTGCAACTGAATACAAAGAACGACACGATACTGTGGCAAAAATAATGCACCAGGAACTAACACTGAAACTTAAACAGTTGTAGTCGCTAAGAGTACCATACTATGTATACAAACTACAATCTTTCTTAGAAAATAACAACTACAAGCTGTACTGGGACCGCACGATACTAACCTATCGGACTGTTGGTCACAATAGACCAGATATAGTTTTAGTCACTAGAAAAACAACCTTAATTGACATAGTAATTCCTATAAATATTAAGCAGGCGGAAAACATACAAATACAGGGACTTTCAAATATAGACACAGACACTTCTACTAAATAATTTAAAATACCTAAGTTTGGACGAACATCTTTACCAACTAATGCAAGAAGCCGTTCTGTTAGGAACAGCACGGACAGTCAGATATGCATGGGAGACTGGCACGATTCCAATCACCTTGCAAGGGCTCCCACCGAGCTAAACTCTTTTAATATCTACGATATCTCCGGTTTAGTGAATTTTCCCCTCAGGTCACGCTATGTGTGCCTTAGAGGAAGTATGCTGCCATACACTGTATAGTCAAGTAGGGGATAATGCCTTTATTACCCAACAGTAAAAACTTTTCGGACGAAGCTAAATTCTCAAGAAATGCAATCCAAAACTTTCATAACAGGCATGTATAGGCTGAAGATAATCCACATTGAATAACAGAACCTAGACATCAATATCAGTTTTCCAATAGAAATTGTCGATGAGTATTTAATTGTAGCAACTTTCCTACCACTTTGAGTAACTGGTGAGTCACATTTTCATTTTTTACAAGAAGAATTGCCTCCTCTACTGGAACATTTACCTCTGCGAACTAGAAGAGACATGTATTACAGATATGATTGTGCCCCAGCACATTTCAGCTAAATGTGCATGGGTATCTAAATCTTACCTATGAAAACCGCTAGATAGGAAAAATCGTTTGTAAATATTGGAGACTTTAGAAATCACATACTTGCATCAAGTGATATATTATAAGAAGTAATCCTGGCATATTTCAGGGCATTCAAGACTCAATGAATGGTAGAATAAATGCATGTATTGCATCGCAAGGCAGGCATTTTGAACACTTGTTATGTATAACGTTGTATTTTCATTTGAGTTCCAGTGTTTAAATATTTTTAATACATAGGTTAGGTTGAAACATGATTGTTATTCAACTGTTTTTATAAATACATTAAACTTCAAAAAAAACTTCACTAAAAAGCATGAAATATATTTTTTTCTATTAGAATATATATATATATATATATATATATATATATATAGGGTGTAAACGGTTTGAGTGCAAAGATTTTGAAGAACAATACTTCAGGCAAAAACAAATCAAAAAGCTTTATAACATTTTCAAAAATAAACTATAGTTTTGCCAAAAAGAACACATAAATTTAGATTTTATGTAGCCCTTGCTACAGTGAATAATACAATAATTTCGATTTCAAAATGTCGGTAAATCAAAATATGTAAATACTCAATAGCTTATACATCTTTAATAGCCACATTAAAAATGAAAATTGATTATTTAAACTCGAAATATGCTTTTATAATTTAGTGTAAGTTTCTCCGAATAGATATGGCAACGTGGCATACAGACCAACTTATTTACTACATTTTTTACTCTAACGACGACTGAGAGTTACGATTGTTTTTTGCGATTTCGATTCTTGTAAATAAGAATAGATAAACGGTAAAGTGATATCTATTTGATGTAGACTTCGTGGTTTGCTTTCCATTTAATATATTTTTTAAATAAATAAAATCGGTTGTGATTATTGTGTAAGTTCGAAAATTAAGAATAGTGCGACAGTATTTATTTGTGATAAATAATGGCCGATTATACAATTAGGGAAAGACATGACATGCTCTTAATTTATGGGGAAAGCAGACGTAATTGCAGAATAGCAAGAATCTTATACAGGGAAAGGTTTCCAAACAGACGCCTGCCCAATGCTAGGACATTCGTAGCTGTTTCGCATAGGCTTCTGGAAACAGGTAGTGTAATACCACAAATAAACAATCGCGGACCACAGCGACATAATCGTATCTTAGCTGCTGAGGATCAAATACTAGACCTTATCGACATCAATCCATATCGTAGCACACGGAGTATTGGAAGTGAGCTGCAAATTTCTCACACTGTTGTTCATAGAACATTACGGGAACAATTGCTCTATCCATATCACATGCAGCGGGTTCAAAGGCTTTCAATTGATGATTTTCAACCAAGACTCAATTTCTGTCGTTGGTTCCTCAGAAAACATCGACAATTTACACGACTCCAATTATTGACGAGAATGACCTTAGACAACGCATTTTTGACGCTGCTGACGAAATCCGAAATATTCCAGGAATTTTTTCTCGCATACGTGAAAATTGGATTAAACGGTGTCGTGCTTGTGTCGATAGTAATGGTGGGCATTTTGAACATTTGCTGTGAATAATCCGTTGTTTCAACTCAGTTCTATCATTATAATAAATTCGGTAAGTAGGATTACATATTTACTTGTCTAATATAAATAATATTACTTAAATCAGTAACAATGACTCTTCGAATAATTTAACTGGTAAAAATATTTACTCAACTTTGTATAATTGCATAAAAGAAACCGCCAAATACAAATTCTAATTGCAATACCTTGTATTAAAAACGTAAATATTTTCAACAAAATATTTCATCCATTTTCATTTAATTCTAAGGTCAATATAATCAGTCAATACAAAAACACAGATGTTTATTTTTTTTTTGTCGGCGTAGTCATTCCTTTATTATTCGCGCTAAGAGTGAATCTGCTTCGAACGCGAGCGACGTTGCCGGATTGATAATAATTTACTTAATATGTTTTAGGGATTTTCTTGGTTATTAAGGCCTACTGACCATAGTGGTATAAGAGTTTTTTGTTTAATTTGGGGTATACTACCTCCACCTAAAATATATGCACTCAAACTATTTACACCCTGTATATGTATAACAATTAAATATATTTTATTAAGTCGGTGCTAAGCTAATGTAAAAATATTTTGGGAAGTACATTTATGTGTTGTACTTCGCAAGGTTGCTGTTCAAATTGGCACCGACTTCAGCTTAACTGGATGCAGTTTTCAAATCTAATTAACTTTTTAGATATTGCCTAAAATAAGGTTTTACTTTTAAGCATCAATTATTAGTTTGAGCAACCTCGTTTACTGTTGAATAGAATAACTTATTTTCTAAATAGATATATGTATTAAGAAAATTTTGTAAATGACTCTAACTTAGGTGGATATACTATATTGTAGACGAATTGAGTTTCACCATTCTTTAGGTCTGTTAATTCATTCATTTAATAGTCCCATCTCGGCGGCATCTAATAATATCTAATAATAAATCGTAATACAGTTTTAATTGATATAACATAATAGGAAGTAGTTTTCCATTATAATAAACTTGTCCGATAACAATTTGAGTTATTATTAAAAATAGAGGTACTTTACTTATTCTTTATCAAACCTAGTACACAATTTGGAAAAGTGATTTATTATAAAATTTTTAGTGATGTGAAAATCGTTAAAAAAGTTTTTCTTGATTTTCTAAAAAACGATACCTACAAGCTATGTTATTAAAAAAATGTTGGACCACTTCGGGATCCCCCGAAACTTATTCAATTTTATTTTAATTTATTATACCCCATGTTGCGAACAGAATGTTTTTCCATATTTTTAATACCAGCGAAATCACCAACGTTTACTGTATAAGAAAGTAGTTTAAAAAAATTTCCCGATTTTCTAAGAAATTAGAACTAATCCAATTTATTTTCAATTTATCCCTTGTTCCGAATAGAAAAGTTTCCATATTTTTAATACCAGCGACTCCACCAAAACTTACTGTAGAAACAAATTTTCCCCATTATCTAAGAAACGGTACAACCTATGTCAGTGTAAATTTTTTTGACAAACAACAACTTCAAGATCAAAGCGAAATTTTTTTTAGAAAAAATCTCGAAAACAACACTAAACAATTGACAACGACTCCAGACTCGGAGTTGAAACGCCTCCAAACACAGATAAGTATTACACAGTATACAATACATTACTTATATAAAGGAATACTGGTTGATCATTTTGTAGAAATCTCTTTCTCTCAGAATAACTATGAGGAAGAATCTCTGTACAGACAGCCAGTAATCTGGGCAATTTTACGAAATTGCCTTACTACACTTTGTTCTACATAAACAATTATTTTTAATTACTTATCTGTTGTTGGAAAAAAAATTGAGGAGAGAAAACCCAATGAACAGACAAAATACAACCTATTATTGAAAAAAATATGGGACCACTTCGCAATCCCCTGGAACAGAATCCAGTGTAAACGGTCGAAATTCCTTGAGCCGTTTGCGAATAAAAGCTGAACAAACTTAAAAAAACATAGACACAGACAGACGAATTAAGAACCTCCTTCTTTTTGAAGTCGGTTAAAAATATGATTGTATTTGAAGGCGGCACTCTAGATTATTTTCCTAACATAAATTTCCTCGTCCCGCCACTTAATAATTTACATTTTATTATTTAATTTCAAATCGGTAAGTGAAAAAAAGTTTCTAAATAAATCGAGCTGTACAAATTTATTATCTTTGTCAAAGAACTAAGTTATGTAACTAAAATATATCAAAACGTGTTGAACAGTGTTTAAAAGCGTAAAATTGTGGAAATTACGGTTATAGTTAATATCAATTAATTATAATGAATTTTCACCAAGTATCGGCCGATTCAATTCAAGTACAACGCTACATCCAAGGCGTGCTTGAAACAAATGTACAGCCCTGTATTCGGAACATTGTTTCAGTTATACAAAGCATTCCCCGCCTGTAGCCGTGTTTCGTTGGATTACTTTGAACATAATTAATTTTATTTTGTTGCCTTGGTCAAGAAGATCTGCCGATCTATCGTCCACTAAACAAGTGGAGTGTTACATGAAAACAATTGCAAAATCAACTCCATCCTTCTCAAACTCTAACGGCACTTTGTCATCAAATACACAGGTAACATGGGGTCAGATTCCTCGAGAAGAAACTGATTACCTTATTACAAGGTTGCTCACACGAGTTACCGAGTTTATATCGCACCGTCGAGGCTCAACTCAGGATTACTTTTTGTCGGATTCTAAGTGCCAAATTTTTAACAGACTTTTGATGGTTTACTTACCTTATAATAATGCATCATGGATTCAAATATTTAGTACTATAAACTATTTACTATTTGGTGTTCTAATTTACCTTTGTTCGCTCGTTTAACATCTGAATTACCTTACTCCAAACCTTTTTCGTATATCCTAGTTATATTGCAGAGTAGTTTTTCACAAAACACGAATCATTTAATATTTAATATTCACATACCCTTTTGCATTTTATGTCTTATACATAACGTCATATATGCAGGAGAATATTATTACCTAAATTTCGGCAGATCGTTTAGACGGCAAAGTTCATCCCAAGATTTCATTATCAACCAGTCAGCTGGATTGACGTTGGGATTATCTAATCCTACGCCTCCGGTGAGCAGGAACATCCATTCTGGGATATCGATTTCATTTCGACTTTTCATCAAATTTACAGCTAGCAACAACGAAAACAACAACTTGTCCTAAAAAATACGATTTCACAACAAGATTAAAGTCTTTTATTAAATTCTAATACCTTCTCGAACAGACTGCGGCAAATGTTGACATAAAGGGAGTATGTGAAATATCTTTCCAAATCTTGTAAACGCATTTTAACATCTTCCACTTTTTCTGTGTTGTCGATGGCGGATTTATATAGATTAATAAACCAAACTAGCGAATACTGGTACATCGGATCGATGTTTGCCAAATCGGCTGAAATAGAAAAAATGATTTTGGTCTTTCTGAAAAATCGTCAATAATATAATACTGAGTTCTCGAAAAAATGTTTTAATTGACGTATTACTGGGTAGGGTGATGTAAAATCATTTGTAAAGAGTTTTGAAAAATTCTATCTTCTTATTATATCTTTTTTTTTGAGGCAGATCCACATGTTCCTGTATTGGACTGTCTCTTTATATTATATTATCACTTCATCTTTTCTGGGGTCGTCCCACACCTCTTCTACCTACTCGCGATTTGCTTCCTTTAACAATTTCTGCTTTTGTATTTGTTCAACTCTCCTTTCCTTTTCTATGCAGTCGTTTATTCTTTCCAGGTTGCATGTTGCACTAATTTCATCGCATTTTCAGAAATATAATATTAATAGATAAATATTTTTTGTTGTCAGAACCACTAAATAATTGTGCGTTTGATTGTATTTTTAATTAAAATATATTGTTATAAATACAACATGTCAAGAATTCGACATTTTTGCATTTTATAGATGTCACAAAGCTTCCTAAATAACCAAGCAGGATGAACATCATAGACTATTTAAATAGTTTTCTTAAGAGGATTTCACTTGACATTTGAAAGTATTACTTAAAATTATATCGCCCGTGTCATTCCTGAATTTCACTTCAAACTATTGTAATTTTTTGGATGTCTTTAAATTAAACAATAGAAGAGTTATTTTCCTGAAACCCTTGAACACAATTTCTCTAAAATGTAGTGGAGATCCACAATACTGCAGTAGTATTGCAATTAACATAATATTTCGTTTATTTTATTCAGAAGTCTACTCAGGAAATACTGTGGGGATACCCATATAAAATCATAAATCCTTAAATGACTTACCAATTGTGAAAAAGAGTATAGTTGAGTGAATAGCTATGGGAGTATATTCCATTCTGGCCTGATCAATTTGTTTCTCTGTTACCTCTGCCACTGCTTGTTTAGCTTCTATATCATTAGCTAGAACTTTCGACGAACTCAAAATCTGTATTGCTGTTTCATCTTCCAATATATTTCCTTGCGAGGTACTTAAAACTTCTAAAATTTTGTCCTCAATTTCTTTCAAAGAGCTGAAAATTAATATTAATTTGCACTCAACCACATTAGTTCACAATTTACCGCTTATTCTCTGCACTTTGCAAAATGAGTGCGTTCTTCTCAGCCTCCAGGTCCGGTCTCTCTTTCGCAACAGTTATCCCTAACAACTGATCTTGCAGTCCAACACTGGTTATCATGAAATTTACCAATGTAACTTTCACAGCTACCTCTGGCAAATAATGCGGATTTCTTAATTTTGTTGTAATATACAGACTAAAAATTCAGAATCAACGAAATATCTTAAATGAATATTGTAAAATATGCTTTACATGAAATCATCGCTGTACTCTACAACCGAGTCCCCTAGTTTGAGACACAGCGCTCCGCCCTGTTTGAAGATTTGCTGAGCTAAAACCGGTTCCAGGATAGGATCAAGTTCTTCACCTATATTTTCCAACAACACTGGCTGCCCAAACTGAATAGCATTCTCCAGAATTCTCACATAATCAGGTTGATTCAAACGTATTATTGCTAAATTATTAGATTTTTCCATATTTTTTATCCACTTGTTTGCTTGACCTTGAGGATCAATCATAAGAGCATATCTTCTTGCATTTCTAAAAGAAACCAGATATTATAAAGGTTTTTCAATAAGAGCTCAAGATTTTGAGGTTCAATAAAACATAAATTTCTTAAATTAATTAAAATGTTTATTGATTTATACTTTCTGTGTGCGAGGCCTATCTCTATAACCGATCATAATTAAAATTTCAATACGTTGGGTTTCATTTAATTACTTCTTTACTTTTTAATACAATCAAAATTACAATTAGTCGATAAGCAAGGTAACTTCAACGCCAGGACTAGGTCCAGAACGGCGGGAACGTTGGTTGTTGAAATTTTAAATTGAAATTGTTGTGTTGCGGGTTGCGGCGCGCGCAGGTAGTGGCGGTTTTTGAATAAAAATGGCGCCATCATGCGGCGATTGTGGTAAGTAAATAGAAAAAAGCATAGGTTGGGTTTCGAGCCCGGGACGGCGGCGTGTGTGTTGAAGTTTCCACTATATGAGCTAGCAAGCCAGTTGAATAATGTTGTCTTTTGGTTGATGGCTATGTGCGGGTCGGCTCGTGTGGGTTGTTCGTTTCCGCGATGGCGGGCAAGTCATTTGAATAAGATTGTCTTTTAGATGGTGGTTATCTGAGTGTTGTTTATAGGAATATGTTATCTGGTGTGAAAATTCGGGAAATTGGATTTCGGGGGTAAAAGTCGGGAAATTTGATTTCGGGAATAAAAGTCGGGATATTAGAAGTCGGGATATGGGATATAGGAATAAAAATATTTGGTGTATATATTAATATGTTGGTCTGCATTGATTGCATCAGGTCGAGCGTAAATTTTGGGACTTGTAAAATTTTGTGAAATTAATATAGAGAACCTAATGTTTGGAATATAAATAGTAAATACTTAGAAGTAAATGTGAAAGACAATTTTAAAAATTGATTTTGCGCTGAAAGTCTTTGAAATAATTAGAATACCTTTATATTTGCATATCTACTGGAAATAAAAAAATAAATAAAACAAGAACAGTGTTTAACTACATTTTATTTGAATACAAAACTTTGTGAATTTTAAGAGCATCAGGAATTGATAACGTTATACATGACATAAGTTTGGTCGTGTTCGATACAGAAAGGTAGCCATCATTGATAATCGTTCTTGTTCATCCCACAGGCTTTCAGGATCATCCTTTCCCATTTCAGGATCATTATCAAATTGATAAGCATACTCCAAGTAGGTCTTGAAAACTTTAAAGCTCTCCGGAGCTAGATCAAGAGTTGCTTTCGGAGATTTGAGAGTAACATGATTTTCCGTAATGTTAATTGATAAAACGTCAGGTACTTCATAGAAGCCAACGTAGGGATTAAGTTTTCCAGTTAGATCTTTGGGCTGCATTCTACGAGTTGTCAGCGAATCATCAAATTTAAAACGCTTGATGTCAGTCATTAACTTTTCTAAATTCATAGCTACCGTTTGCTTTGAGTGAACAATTGAAACTGAACTCGATATGCAAAGTTTGATTGTAAATAATATATAAAAGATATTTTTCACTATCATAGATCTTTGTAGAATATCGCTAAAAAATATTCATTACCAATATTTTAGAAAAGTTGACAGAAAACGTTCTTTGAGAAATACGTGCAGATATAAACATGTCATGTAAAATTAAGATCTACAAATAATAATCAACTACCTGGAATAGGAAGTTATATTTAATTGTTTTATTACTGAAATAATCGTGTTAGAAGAACTGATATTCCTGAGATCCGAATTTTTATTTTAAATCATTTATTCCCAACCATGTAAATTTACTAAATAAAAATCAACAATATGTAATTAGTTCATTAACACAACGATAATTCTGTCGACCTCGAAGTCAAGAATATATCGCCATTCAGTAATATACATAATAACCGATTCAATTTCCCAACCTTATTTGGTAAATACAAAACAAATATATTGGTCTCGGAGACCAAGAAAATACGATAAGCACTAATTAGTTTAAACATTCTGGCATCATTACGAAACATTTTCGGAACGTCGAAAACAAGATAAGATTTCTGCGCCGGGCGGTCAATCAAATATGGGATTAGTCGCACTGACCTGGCCCTGAAAATACGATTAGCACTATTTAATTATATATTCCCATAAGATTTTAACGCATATTTCGAAACTTCGAAAACAAGATAAGACAAGACAAACAAAATATCTGAATAAGTAGAATATCTAATTAACGATCCACCCGGTTATTGCGGTGAAATAAATAAGCGAGATTCTAGGAAATTAATATTACTCTTTTTCAAGTGTTCGAAGAATTTATTAGTGGGAAAAATGGAATCAGAAAAAAATGCAGAACATTTGAATTGAACAACGAATTTAATAATCAAGTTGAAATAAAAAAGTTGCTAAAGCCAATCAAAAACCATATACGTCTAATAAAATATACCATTAGTCATAGTAAACTGACTGTAGGAACGCTACGTAAATTACAAAACAAGTCAGGCTATCTAAAGCAATTTAGGCTTCTGCTTTGTTCAAAAAGTGGTATGGGCCTAATCCATGATAAACAACGTTCGGACAATAAACGACGTTCGGACACAGTTCAGTGGGAGGATGTTTCTTCGTGTTTTCGAAACCGTATTAGAACTGGAATCATTGTTAATAAATCACATATAGATGTCGTTTCATTCTTAGATGATGCTCTGATTTTATTCAAAACCCGAATTAGTAGCATTCTAAAGAAAATGTCATTGCTGAAGGTTAATACAACATTCTGCGGTGAATTTGTTAAACTTTCAGGTAATGAGGAGGTCAGGGACTATAAGTTCTTCAACACGAAAAATAACATTATTGACGCTGGAACCAATATAAAAAAATGGTTCAACCAGAACGTCCGAGACGAGATATTAGCAAAAATGGAAGATTTCGAGGAGGTTGGATCCAATTGGGCGCTTTCAAAAGTTGTAAACATCGAAGTTAATATTAATGCCTTGGAGATGGCTACTGGAAAATAAAACTGTATAAGATTGTATTATCTGACAAATGGAATAAAAATATATTGCATACTCTAGTTGGTTTTACTAAGATAGGTATAATATGTTAATATATTAGTCTTAACCACCCTAATACCACAAAAATTAACGACAAAGGTAGATATCTCTTTGTGATCTATTATGAAAACCCCTGGACTAATAAGAGACTGAAAATATAAATATAGCTAACACTAGAGTAGAATAGCTAACGTGGTCCTAGGACACTTTTCATGTTTTAGTTGAAGATGGCATGAGGGGGTTACCATGAGATCACATAACTAGATGTGTCAAGTCTGCTGAAGAATCAGCAATAACCAGTAGGTAACAATTATATTTGTGACACTTTGATTTTTATTAGGTTGCAATATATGTGACACTTTTGATTTTTATTAGGTAGGTGACATTAATATGTATGACACTTTTTATTTTTCAAGTGACAGACACTTTTGATTTTTATTAGGTAGGTGACATTAATATTTGTGACATTTTTTATTTTTCAAGTGACACTTTTAATTTTATTAGGTGACATTTGTAAAACTTTTGATTTGCCAAGACAAGTGTCACCAAAATTTGTTTTATTGAGACATGTACACGCTGATCACGCGTGATGTGCATGATACTTTAATTAACATTTGGAGGCCAGCTAAATGTAACTCTTGATGTGAGCAACGTCCAAACACGTAGATCACGCATGATGTGCATGATATTTAAACACTTAGATCATGCATGATGTGTATGACTTTAATATTATTGTTTATCTTATGTGCAGACTGGGGATAATGTAAATTAATTTTGCTAATACATTTAGTATGAAAGCGAAGCAAATAGTCAACAGAACTGCAATAAATATTATAAAATGCCTCCAAAATATATGTATGTTAGATGGGAATTATTAGAACGTGCTAGAGCGAATAATGTGGAAATTGAAAATGGGTATACATCTAGTGAGCCTGAAGAAGATGAGGAAGAAGATGAAGAAGAATTACCGTGGTTGAATGGGGAAAGAGAGCAGCAAGTGAATATGTTGAGTGATAGTGATGATAGCGATAATGAAATGATTGATAATGATAGTGACAATGACAATGATATAATGGAGAATGATTTAATGAACAATGGTATGATGGAAGATAGTGATAGTGGGTATGTTACAGATAGTGACGCAACAGAGATTGGATCTGATTGGGAATTTCAGGATATGAATGATGATTCTGGAGTAGAGTTTTAAGTTTTTTACTTATTAGTAAGAAAATAAAAATGTTTTTATCTTTATCATTTAACTTATTTTTATTGTTAAGAATTAATTATAATTGTTGTTCACATATGTTAATAAAATTTTCAATTTCTGTCAACTTTACAAGACCCTCTTCAATTTTATCGAATCGTCTTCCATCCCTAAGGCGATAGTCAACTACCTTTTCCATATGTAATATAGGTAATACGAGTTTGTCCTCATCATATATCTGATAGAATTTAAATTGATTATCAGGTTCATAATAATAGAAACCATCATAGTAATGGCGATGATGAATATGAATTGGTAAAAAATCCTTATGTGTAATAATATTTTCAGTCTTCATTGTAGGTGTAAATATTTTAAAAATGTTTGAACATTTTTTACATTGTGTAGATTCTAAATTGACATCATTATTGAAACACCAAATAAATTTGAATTCTTCTTTACACGTTTGACAATTTACTTTGAGTGTGTACATTGTAACGAGTGAACTGCAACTGAAAGTCTCTAAATTAATTCATTTCTTTTATTACGTCTATTTAATTTCTGAAAATTAATTCATTTCTTTTAATACATCTATTTAATTCCTGAATACAACTGGTATAATTCCACTGTAATAACGCAACATATGTATGTGTTGCAGAAATATTATTAGATGATGTGGTGCAGGGGGGAACTCTAAATCTTAATTCAGCATACTTGGATGCCCATATGTCACTATCTGCTTTAAATCCTGCACTGAGTGAAAGACATGCAGCCAAATCTGATCGAACTTCAAGTAGATTTGTTTTAGATTCATTTAGAGAATTTTTTAGAGCAATTAATTCATTTAAAGTAGCCATATGTGTTTCCTCCAACTGTTTTATGGTTGCCTGATACTGTGTTTCACTCTTCATCATGCTAAGGGTCATGTTCTCGTTTTCAATTAATGATTCAGATACTGCTGATTCAAAATTGCTAGTTTTATTTCTTAATTCTGTTAGGTTTCCCTGCCTTGTAGAATAGAGCTTAAATTCAGGATACTTTGATAACAGTTTACTGAAACTGATTTGTAGAGAAGTTTGGTTTGCTAACTCATGTGTTATATATAAGCTTCCATTATGTGGTGAGTATTCAGAGAAAAACACCTCATTTCCAATAACAATACCCAGTGAACATAAATTAAGAATAATGTTAATAAACATTTTTATTATTATTTATTCTTCGTTTAATAGCCACAACGTGCACTGTAGGCAAGTGCTACAATATTTATATTTCGATCTTCTCGGCTTATTTTCAGTAAAAGTTCTAATATTCCCCGAACACTGCAAAGATACTCTCGTAAACAATAAACTTTCGGTGTTTCTAAAACAATTTGTGCAAGTATAAGAAATGGATACGTTCATACTACTGTTAATTTTAATGGATTACATTGATATTTATTTAAGATTTCCCTCCCCCTTCTTTTTAGTTTTAGAAATAGAGTTGCGCTGTTACAAAAATTGAAATGGGTTTAAAAAACAAACAGTTATTGTTAGTGTTCTAAATATTTTTATTTTATATTACATTGTTCTTACAACATTAGTTAAAGGATTATATTTTACAAGACGATCATGAAGAATGAGGCAATAGGCAGTAGTTTTTTCCGGTATATTCTTGCTTGTTTCAAATTCCAATCTAACGTCAACAGCTCCACCTTTAATGGTATCTATTTGTCTACTGCAATCAATTACAAATAATGTGATTTGTTTAGAAAAGTCTTCAGGTGTTATAGAAACTTGAATGAACTCTCTGTTATAATAAACCGCTTGGAAGTTGGCAAACATTTCATAAAGTGTTGCAAAATTCTTTTGATCAAAATTGAGATTTAAATTATCATATGGGTAAACTTCGGAATTTAAATATAATTTTATATTTGTGATGTTACAGTGATCAAATTCTGACATAGTCTTGTGAATATTGTTTTTTCGATCAGTATGAAATGCTACAATAACAAAACGGGGTTTCTCCAGTTGACTTGTTGTTTTCACCGCCCACGTATGTTTCTGGCTTTGCTGTAAAAGTGGATATTCTAACAACTCCCAGGAACGAAAGCCTATAGGTAAATCTTTTCCACGTTCTATATATTGTAAAAATTGAATTTTGTGGGCATCAGATAACGACACATGAGGTACTTTCCAAACAACTTTATTTAGTTGAACTCTTGGTTTTTCTGCAGCTACAGAACTGACAGCGGCGTTGGTATCTGTATTGGCACGTACCAAAATTAAATTTTGGCTTGCCGAAATTACTAGACGACGAAAATCCTCACAAAAGCCAAGCAGTAATTTTAGAGGAATGCATACTGCAAAATTTCCATTGGTATCACACATGTTTGGGGTTCCTTCAAGATTCCATCCTGCATTATACCATCGAATTATCTCGTTTTTTGAATATGATAGATAGGTCTTAATTGTTGATGTGATTCCAGGATTTCTGGTTCGATCGACTACTGTTCCACCAAGTTCATAACGAATTTCTTCAAAGAGGAATGCAAAACCATTATTAATGAATCTTAATGTTGGACTGTACTTATTTCCGAGTTTAACAGTTTTCCTTCTAGGTATAGGAAACTTTGAGAAGGTAGAGTGTACATGTCTTGGGTTTGTATGGGGATTCTTATCTCATCATTATTGAAAAAGGTAGTATTTGCATAAGGTGTGTAGGAATGATATTCAAAATTGGTTATAGCATTATCCACAAGCACATTATCAGCTACTCGTAGTATGTTAAGTGTCATTTTTTTGTTTAAACACACACCGGAACAGACAGAAAAGTTTCTCAAGTCTTACACTTATATTTAATTTTATTCTACAAATGAATGTTTTGAACTGTTCCCTCTTTGTAGTCTTCTTCTTTTTCTTCGTATTTTGTTCTTCTTTATGTTTAGCCGTTGTTAAGTGTGTACCTTGAAACCCAATGACACTAGAAATTGTTTATTGATAGGTGTTAACTCTTTCACTTGTTTCTTGATACTAACGTTTTTACAGTTCGACTGTTGGTATTCTATAGGTTGTTCCTGTTGCACTAAATAATTAGATGGATTATCATATATGAAAACCATGTCAATTAAGCCGTTTTAAATGCAATCTTATCGTAACAACTTCACTTTTAAAATTGACTAAATTTCCATTTTGATCTGTTATTTTAATAATAATCTCATTTATATATCTTGTATTGATTGGTAGATAAATGACGTTGGTGGGGTTTTCAACAATTTTGTAGCCAGGTGGGACATTCGGGTAGAACATATGTATTATATGGACTGGCATATCATTATTGAAAGAATTCTGAATTAAATTGCATTCAATGCAAATAGCATTTACTTTTGAAATGTTAATTGGATAATCTGAATAGTGCCATTTCTTCGGTTTTAATTTTCTATTTTTAAATCCTAATAAGGGGGCAATGGTGTTTGATTTTTCAAAGTCAATTTCTTTGTTACATTTTATTTCACATTTAAATGTATTATGATTAGCTCTCAATATTAATATAGGTTTTTCCGTTTTTTTATTTTTCTTATTATCATCTTTTTCCACAGGTTTCAAATTTTTCTGTATAGATTGTGATGATGCAGGTGGTACAACTGTCTCCTTTTGTTGTTCATCATGATCAGCTAGTAAATTGTGAAGCTTTTTTTCAATATCCTGTATTTCATAGGTACCCACCGGTAATTCTAATTTCATATTGTTAATATAAAACTTGTTGTTGGTTTCATCAATATTTGAGATGGTATTAAAGGTCATAAAATCAATTAACCCCATAACATAAGTAGCATCATCTTCTAGAATAATTGGAGGATAAATCTTGTTACTGAGAATTGAGGCACGTTCAGAGAATGTAAATGTATATGAAGACATCTTTATCTGTTAAAGGTTATCAAATAACTAAAACTATAAGTATGGTTTTATTAAATATATTCGCTTAATTATTTTTACTATTTACAATTTTCAAGTGAATTAATATTACATAGTTATTTAACAAGTTTCAACTCGCATTAATACTAATCTCTCCTTTCGGCATCTAGTACAATATGAAGTCCTTTGAATACCATAATCTGTACATATACCATACTTGTAAACTTGGAAATTTGCATCACAAGCATCACATTTAAAAGTTAGTACACCTTTTATTGAGATAAAAAATATAAACATAAGTGTCCACAATTAAAACTGTTATAGTTTTGAAATGTATTATAATTATATTCTATTTTACACTGTTCAGTTGAATAAAATATTTTAAAACTTCTAATGGGGGTTTAAGATTACCAAAACTATCAAAATAGGATATTTCTCTATCATTTTTCTTATAAGCCGTCCAATGAGTTCCAGAACCTGTATTAGAGTCTAAATTCATAATACCTCTTTCAGTTTTATAAATTTTCTTAGGTAATTTATCTCTCATGAATACACCCCGAAAATTTGGAATTTGCCATAATTTTGCATATCTAGTTAAATCAATATTAGTTAACGCTCGTTGTGGTAGCTTCCTGGAGGGTATAAAAAAAGACCATAACCTTTTTTATATGGCCGCAAATAAAGTCCCTTTCCACCTATTGCAATGGACTCCATTTTTCTATTATGACGTTTCGCCTCTTCTAATTTTTGTTTTGCATTTCTAGCGTCTGTTATCGTCTTGGCTATGGCTGCTGATCCACCAGCGATACTCCCCAAGGCTGAGAGTCCAGCAAAAATGGGAATAAGAGGTAGTAAACCTCCTGTCTTTGGTATAGGTATGATACGAGGAGTGGTTGACTTCATATGCTTTTTAATTGACTTGGCAGAATTCATGGCAATTTTTATAGCATTACCTAATGTGGCAGGTTTCTGTTTCAACACCTGTTTTTTTATATGCCCCACAGATTTTATAAACCCAAAATTTTTTCTCGATCTTGATCTCGATGACTTTGGCTTTGTAACTCTTTTTCTATTTAGTCTCCCTGTTCTTGTTTTACCCTTTGATTTTGTTTTACACTTTGATTTTGTTTTAACCATACTACTTCTCTAGTGTTGATAGTATGTGTCTATCTGAGTGTTTTGTAGATACTAATACAATTTTTTAAGATTATCAATTATCATCTTCATCTCTTTGCTGTGGTTTTAGTTTTCGTTTAGCTACCCGAAATTTGCCCATTTTCCTCGGAGGTGCCAAGTGTTTTTCATAAGGATCATCATCATCATTTATTTCTCTTTTACGCTTCATATTATATTCAACTTCCATATTCATATCAATGTCATCATTGTCATTTAGTGATGGTTTCGGTGGTTCATTTAGTTTATTTCTCATTTGAGATCGTGGTAGTCGTGGGGGTTTTCTAGTCTTACCCTCCTTTTTTCTAGATGCAGGTTTAGGTTTGATAACTTCCATATTACTACCATTCATTAAGTTTATACTATCCTGTATATTCTTGAGTATACCTTCGCTCATAGTTTTAGTTTTTCCCATAAGCTTAAGACATTTTCGAATTGTTTGTTTGTTATTAGGTCTTTTCAAACCCATACCCAATTTTACTTTAGCTTTCATTGCTCCTGCAATCCCAAGCGCTGCTATACGTTCACCTATAGATGAGTCTTTTGAATGAAATCTTTGAAGAGCTTCCTCAGCTAATATTTTATCTGCCTTATGACGTAATTTTGTATCACTTTCTTTTTCATAGAATTTATCATGTTTTAAACAACTAGCATCTAGCTGGTTTGTTGGTAGACTTCCTTGCAATAGACGTTGTTTAAGTTTTGTTCCAGGCCCACAATAATTATAACCTGGTATATGCATTTCAAATGGTAAATTATTTATAGTTGAATTTAATAAACCTTGACCTGAATATAACTTCATGATGTTATTTCATTAACTACCAACTTAAAACTAACATATATTATTTATTTATGAATATTTATCACATTTTATAGTAATGTGCCAAAGAATGAGGGTGGTAAAACAAAAAACTTCTTTAGCTATTGAAAATGACAATTTTAATAGTATTTCTGATAATAAAAAGCACGGTCCATTGTTCCCACCAACTGTGAGGTGTATTCTGGTGGGGCCAAGCAATTGTGGGAAAACCAATGTTATGGTTAATCTAATTGAACACTTGAATGGATTGAGATTTGAGAATGTTTATGTTTATTCAAAGTCCTTGTATCAACCTAAATATATTTATCTGTAGAAGTTACTAAAGCCAATACAGGGTATCGGTTATTATCCCTTCAATGCTAGCGAAAATATTCTACATCCCTCAGAAGCAAAAAAGAATTCAATCTTTATATTTGATGATGTGGCTTGTGACAATCAAGATGTTATACGTCAATATTTCTCTATGGGGAGACACAGTCTAGTGGACTCGTTTTATCTATCTCAAACGTATGCGAAGGTGCCAAAACATCTCATTCGAGATAATGCAAATTTTTTAGTTCTTTTCAAACAAGATGATTTAAATTTGAAACATGTTTATAATGATCATATTGGTAGTGACATGTCATTTGAACAGTTTAAAAGCTTATGCGCCCTGTGTTGGTGTAAACCATATGAATTTTTATGTATCTCTAAAGACAATAACATCAATGATGGACGTTACAGAAGAGGTTTTGATCACTATATATGTTTTGAATAAGACAATGAATTTCAGTATAATAATTAACATCATAAGTGTAAGAGATATCAGAAACTGATAGAATTAAATCAATAGTGGATAATAGCAGATAAAAGCGGATCAAAAGCGGATTGAAAACAGATAGAAAGCGGATTGAAAACAGATAGAAAGCGGATCAAATGAATCTATCAGAGAAGGAGTTAAAAAAACGTCTTGTACAGAAACGTAGAATTGTAAAAGAAAAATTACAGCTTCTCAAACATGGAGAAATTGTTAAGGAAAAGTTATTTTCCCCCATAACAAAACATCTAAAGGATATTGAAAGTAAACTCACTCACAGGGGAAATAAAATGGAAGGAGCTAATAAGATGGAAGAAGAGAAAACTTTTTTTAAAACTGAGGATCCCAGTCATATTGATGAGAAAAAAGATTTTATCTTTAACGATGATCTATATCCATCGACATTTTCACATCAAGCTGAATCACTGTATCAGGAAACGCCGAAGATTCCTCGCAAACTGTCAACGAGTTTATCCACACCTACAGGTCAGTTACAATTATTACAAGATGAAAATGAAGATCCGAGTGAAAATAAAATGACAATTCTTCAAGAAATCACATCTGATGATGAGATAGGATCATTACATTCTCCTGCAACACCTGGACGGTTCACTGATATTGCTGAAAAATCCTATGTTGACTATTTAGACCAGTATGATCCTCTACCAAGAAAATATATAAATGATATGTATTATGATGATGACAATAAGGAATTTGATCATAAGTATGGTGTCAGATTAGATACTAATACTGAGAAACTAATGATTGGTGACTCAAGATTAGATATTGATGGATCAGATATTATTGTTAAGAAGAAACGATATCGAGGTAGTATAGGGTTATATGAACTATTGTTTAAAAAACAACCGAAACACTACTCTAAAGAAGATGAAGATAATTATAAACAAATTGTTGCAAAAACTAATGCTCATAGACGTTACTATAAACCAAATAAGCAAATAGATGGTAGTAAAATGAAAAAATATAAAAAAATTATTGCTCCTATGGTTGCAGGGAAAGGAATTTCTATGTTGGTGAATAATAATAAAATCGATTACATTCACTGGGATGATCCAAACGAACTCGTTGATAGATTGCGATTACTTCTCGCTTCTCAAACTGCGGGGCATACAGGTCATACAAACGAAATAACATCAATAATAGAGGAACTGAGAGAAGCTCAAATTATTGTTTAAGAAAAAATGAGTGATGTTAAACGGCAAATTGTAGAAGAAATACATAAACCAGCAAGAATTAATTTTAAAAGACGTAGGGTGATCATTAAATCTCTAAATGATCTCTTTCAAGCTGATTTAGTAGAAATGATTCCATATGCAAAAGAAAACAAAGGTTATAAATATATCCTAGTAGTAATAAATTGTTTCTCAAAATTTGTTTGGGCTTTCCCACTAAAATCTAAGACAGGTTTAGAAGTTAGCAAAGTCATGGAACAAGTCTTCAAACAACAAATACCTAAAAATTTACAAACTGATGCTGGTGCCGAATTTTTTAATAATTATTTCAAGAAGCTCATGTTGAAATATAAAATAAATCATTACAATGTATATAGTGAAAAGAAAGCTGCAATAGTTGAAAGAGTAAACAGAACTCTAAAAAATATGATGTGGAAAGAATTTAGTTTCCAAGGACATTATAAGTGGTTACATGTTTTACCAAAAATTGTTACCAAGTATAATAACAAAAAACACCGAACTATTGCAATGGCTCCAATACAGGTTACAAAGAAAGTTGAAAAAGATCTATTAAACACTGTATATAATAACATAAAAATTTCCCATATAAAGAGAAAATTTAAAGTAGGTGATTACGTACGTATATCGAAAAAGAGAGGAGTTTTTGATAAAAAATATCTTCCTAACTATTCAACAGAAATATTTTCAATAAAAAAAGTTCAGCTTACGAACCCTACAACCTATTTATTACAAGATGAAAATAATCATAACATTCTTGGTGGTTTTTATGAACAACAACTACAGAAGGTTAAATATCCAAATACATTTTTATGGAAAAAATATTAAAAAGAAAACAAACATAACAGTTGGATAAATAAAACTGATATCCTTTAATAGTGTCAGTTATTAAACACACGTTAAAGTGAAAAGACATACTACAAAATGTTTATAGTTGATGTGCAAGGTTTTCAGTATGGTGAAAATAATTTCATCTGTAAAGAAATGGCGATTGTTAATACAGATAATTTATGGTACACTCAACGTTTCATAAAAATATTGAATCCACAGAAACATTTCAGTGAAACAGTACAGCAGCATTTTAAGTGGCTAACAAGAAATTTACATGGATTAGAATGGGAGAATTATGATGATTTGGAGTATGAGCAGATATCCGAATTTTTGAAGAATTCTATACCATTAGATGTGGTGGTGATTGTGAAAGGATCTCTAAAAAAACTGTGGCTGCAGAAATTAATTTCAAACAAAATTGTAGATTTATCTGAGGAAGACTGCCCAACAATTGAGAGCTTAAAATTTTTCATGAAATCTAATCATTGTAAGAAACATTTATTTAATAATGAACTTAGTTGTGCATTAGAAAATGCTCATTATTTAGCTTATTGGTGTGTCTATTGTAATAGAAATAAAACATATGGATAATTTTAATGTATATATTAATATATGAATATTTTATTTAAAAATGTTGTTTTAAACTTCACCTTCCAGACGATCCGAAACCTCCTTCCCCCCGTTGAGTATTAGATGATAAATGCTGAAATAAAAATGTATATTGAAATAAAAATGTATATACATATCTGTGTATACATACCTCAACTTCCTCCAACTCAGGATAGTAAATTTTCTCACAAATTAGCTGTGCTATCCGATCGCCTGGTTTTACTATGAAGTTCTGACACCCATGATTGAACAAAAGGACTTTCACCTCCCCTCGATAATCCTCGTCCACAACCCCAGCTGTTGAAAAAGCGAATCAGTATTGTTTAATTAATTTATTTTAGTAAAACTTACCCCCAACATCAATAAAATTATGGAGGGCTAATCCCGATCTTGGGGCTATTCTTCCATAGCACCCCTCAGGTAGCTCTATTTTTATACCAGTTTTGATAAGGGCTCTACTTTGGGGTGGTATATTGCACTCTTCCAAGCTTTTTAAATCGAAGCCAGCCGATTTATTGGACGCTCTTGTTGGGGTGAAAGCTTTTGGGTCCAGTTTAACGTATTTCAACGTTTTGGTGTTATGCCCTTCATTATAGTGAATATTAAGAAAAACTTGAGATGATTATTATTTTAAAACCCCCTTATTTAAACATTTTTAAAACCCCAAGGTAATGTATCTGTAGAGATATAATTTACAATTCTTTTATCATCGAACGGAGTTAAAGCAACTTTTCTTTGATTAATAGAATACACCTCATGTTTTTTACTTCTAATAAGTTTCTCATTTACATTGAAATTAGTTTTATTAAACAAGCATTGAAAGTAATCTTCAAATGTTATTCTTTTCAAAGATGCCTCTGTTATTCCTTTATCTTTTTTAATAATACCTAAATTATTTAAGTTAGCCTCTACATCACCCTCATAAAGATTTTTCAATTTCATTTTTTCAGCTTCCCTTTCTTCCCTTGTATAAAAAAGTTTTATAGTATACATTTTTGATTTTAACCCAATAAATTCAATCATAATTCTACCATTATTTTCATCTTTCATAAGCCCTAAAACTTTTTTATTTAATTGAGGTATGTTATATTCATTATTTATAGAATAATCTGAAGTATCAAATTTATGGTTATCTTCCTTAATATGCTCATAAATATCATCTACAAAAATGTGATAAATTAATGAATCTGTATCTGTATATAATAATTTTGCTCTATCTCCAAATTTAACTTTTATATAATTATAATGAAAATCATATAAAATTGTTTTTGAAATTTCTAAAATACTGAATCCAACATAAATGGGTTTATTAAACTTAACATTCATTCTTTTCATCGCAATTATTACCATATCATCATCAAAAATGGTTAAACTATGGAAATTTGGTTTTGATATATAATTTTTTACACCATATCTACCATCCCATTTTGTAACTAATTTAACATCCTTGTATTTCCGGACGTTTTCCATAGTCTTACCAAAAACTGCGTTATTCATTAGTTTATAAAAATTTTTTTCAAAATCATTTTTACTTTGTTTCCTTAAATTTGTATTTAACTCAATATATGATTTCAACCAAGCAGATTGCTTAAATTTTAAAATTTTATGAACCTTTGTAAGTTTTAAACCTAAACTTAACGCTTGTTTTAAATTTCTATAATGAATAACGTAATTTTTTTTATCAAAAAGTGTCGTTAATAATTTGGGGTGTTTTGATGATGACATTGGTGGTTTCATACTTTCGGGGCATAGAGGAAAATCTTTTTGAAGATGGTGTAGCTCTGAAGGGTATTCTAAATCAACCTCAAGAATATATCCTATATTGGAATTATCTGGGTTATTAAGTATATCTTCCTTATAAAAGTCAACATTTTCGATCCATTTAAAATCTCCAACAGGTAGACATTCACACATTGCAGTCCCATATAAATTATTAACATCAAAATACATTAAAAATGAGGTAGGTTGATTTGAATCATATTCATTCCCCATATATTTATTATTTGCTCTTCCATACCTATTACTACATTGTGAAACGCCACCTCTAATTCCCCTCTCTATAAACATAATTTTATCGATATCTGTAAGTAATTCTAATGTAACATTGGAAATCTTTAAACAACTAGCATAAGCTAAACCTGGAGCTGTATAATATTTCAAACATTCTAAATTATAAGTTTTTAAACAAACTTTTCTAAAATTTTCAAAAACATCAGCAAGCAATAAAACATCAGTTTTCAAATATAACTCCATGTATTCACGTAAATTTTGTATTTTAAAAGTACTCCAAACTTTACGTGCATGCTCATAATCACTTTTTCCAACATTACAATTTTTAAGAGAACTAAAAAAATCTTTAATTGATGGTAATTTAGAATCTGTTAATTTATCCCAGTTGTCTAAATAATCATAAGGAAAGATACCTTTCTTAGACAAAAATTTAAATTCCTCATCAGTTTTACAAAAACTTCTAATAATTACTTTTTCAGAATCTTCTAAATAGGATCCTAATTTATCTAAACTACTAGCCATAAAACGGAAGGAATCTAAAAATCTAAACTTTAAATTTGTGTTGGAAATATATTTAGTAAATGATATGTATTTCTCCTTATTAACTGGTAGTAAATCTATGGCACCAGGTATATCTTTTGCTAATGCTCTAATAATAAAATGACTATCATAACCGGATAAATTATGAAAAACTACAGGTATCATAAAATCATCTTTATAATTTAAATTACAGGAAGAATGAGCAGCCCCTCTATAGTTTCCTGAAAAATGACAGTGATCTTTAACCTTTATATCAGTTTCAGTAAAAATTTTTCCACAAATATGACAAATTTGAGCTAATGAGAAATCATTTAATTGTGAACTCGTTAATGGAATCATTGGAACTATATTTTGGAATATTGGATTTAAATTCATTGCAATTTGTTGTAGACGTTTAACAAACCAATTAATACAGTCTTTTCCTGTATATAATTCAAATTTGGAGAGAGAATTATCAAAACTACAAACTAAGTAATAGGCAATACTACATGGAACATGTTTTTGATATTTAATAGTACTACTACTATAATTGGGCTCATTAACCTTCTCTAGTATACATTCTAAATCTGCATATATTACAAAGGGAACTTTCTCTTTATTTTTAAAATCGGAAAATGCAACAAATTTTTCTTGTTCAGTCGGAGTTATAATTTTATTCTTGTTCATATGTCTACAAGTTATCATATGTTTATATAAGCTTTCCTGAGAATAAAAATGATTCAAACATCTATGGCAATAATATTTTTTATGGTTTAAATCACCGCTTTGTCTATTAAGCAATTTGGATAAATCTTTTATTAATGCAAAATGATAATAATTTTGATGAGAATTTATCCTTTCACTCAAATTCATTTCTATATCATCATCATCGTCACCCCCATCATTATAATTTAATGGAAGCATTAATAAATTTATGGTTCTCAAAGATTCAATTTTACTTAAACAAACAGGGAGGACATCTTTTTTTTCTAGAGTAAATACATTTATAGATAAATTATTCATTTTCTCAAATTTGGAAATGTCTTTTAGTGAAATTGGAAACTTAATATCATCATATTTAAGAATGCTACTAAAATGGGGGTAGGATGATGTTCTACAGGGATGTTTTGAATTTAGATGAGAATGAAGAGCTGCTGTAATAGACCATAGAACACAGTATTCATCATTATTTTGAATATTAAGAATTGCCTTGTATTTTGTAAAAATTTAGGTATATCAATATAAGTTGAAACACCCACATTTATTGGAGTATAATTATTTAAATTTACTTTTAAGAGGAGAATTTCATAAAGACTCCATCCTGAGTCTCTTTCTTGAAATTCTGCTAATTTTGTTAAAATTGAATTTTTAATGTGATCATCATAAAATAAATTCAAATTGGTATTAAAATCAATTACCCCATTTTTTGTTTGAAAATGCTTAATATCTGTTTCACCAGATTGAGGTTTAACAAAATTAGCTAATAGTGTAACATTTACTTTCAATAGCGAATTTTGAAGTTCAGTTTTTACTTTACCTATAAAAGATCTACGAGCTTTATTGAAAAATTCTAAGGGATCTCTTATACCCAAATTAATGATTGCCCCAGTTCTCACACGATTATTAAAACATGATTCTAAATCTTGCCAAATTAAATTTTGTTTCTTACTGTTTTTAAAATTCTTTCTTTTTTGATATGAAAATTTTTGTTTGAAATATTTTAATAGTGACAAGTTTGATTCTAATTTTAAAAAGTGTTTTCTATCTAATACAGATATATTACGTTTAAAATATTTTTTTAAAATCAAAATAGTGGAATTTAAATATTTCACCCATTTATAATAATCATCTTTGGTTTTAATTAACTTACCCACTTGTTGAATTTTAGACACAACACCTTCAACTAATGTATTTATTTCACTAGAGGTACTCATATTTTAATAGCGGAATGCAACTGATTACTATGAAGTATAAACGTTAAATGCATTAAAATTGATTAAAACATTTATCGTTCTGTATCATTAACGCAAATCATAAATTTCCAATCTTCAATTAAAAACATTCTTGTTATTCATGCCAAATTACATGTATACATTCTTTTATCATATGACGCAAACCATAAATTTCCAATAGTCTAATTAACTAATTGAAAACATCCTTGTTATTCATGTTAGATTACATGTGTGCATTTTTATTATAAACTTACAAACATGTTATTTATCAATGTAATGTAATATTTACGTTACTTTAATTATCTCAAGCTTATAACTCATTAAAACATCCTTGTTATTCATGTTAGATTGTATGTACGCATTTTTATTATAAACTTGCGTCACTTACCATTTATCAATGTAATGTAATATTCCCATTACTTTAATTAGTCTAAGCTTATTATTCATATTAAAATAGTTTAAGTAAACAACTCAATTAATCTCATTAGATAAATATTACTTGTGTGAATTTTTATTGAACTTTGGTTTGAAATTATGTGATTTGCGTCATTATTATTTAAATTTCTTAAATTTCAATATAGCTATAAAAGCAATATTTACTTAATATTTATTCATTCGTTTTTGAAAATCAAGAACAATGAACGTGCCTACAACTTTCATAATTGAGTCCACCAACAAGGAGATGTTGTCAACCAATTTACTGGTTGTATTTTTAAAAATTTATTCATGTAAGTATTCATATTACTATATTATATTTTTTATTAATATTAAGTTATAATAATTTTTAAATTTAAATTGTTATACTTTTAGATTTGGGCGAACTAGCATCAATGTTAGTGGTGACAAAATTTACTTATCGCTATCCTACTGCCCCAAGAAGGAGACTATTGATAAAAAACTGCGCCAACTCCCCGTCACTTATATGAGGGTCTTCGCTGATAGCGAAGAGGAGCTGAAACTATTATGTAGTGGACTGGAAAAACTTGGGATAAATTTCTCTCAAGAAGAGGAGGAGGAGCAAATATCACTCCCACCACTACCAGCGAACCACCCTCAGCCTAGAAAAAGAAAGGTGGAGGTTTTACAAAACCAAATCGTAGTAACGGCGTCAACAGAAGAGCCTGAGCGAAAAAAGAGACGGGGTATGCTACGGCAGCAGCAGCAGCGGTAGCAACATGCAACACCACTCCTCAACCACCGGTAGCAGCATACAACACCCCTCCTCCACCACCAACAGCAACATACATCATCCCTCCTCCGCCACCACCACCAATGGAGTACATTTACCTACCCTCAATGCCCTCTGCGAATGATTGGGGTGAGGAGGAGGGACAAAAGTGGTAGAGACGAATGTATATAATATGTATATAATATAATATAATATAATATAAGATAATAAAAACCTAAATTAAATATACATACATTTTTATTTTCCCTTGTGTAAAACCTAATAACCAAAAATCAAAATCGTTCACATCATGAGTGAACCGAGTGTTTAAATATCATGTACATCACGTGTGATCAGCGTGTACATGTCTCAATAAAACAAATTTTGGTGACACTTGTCTTGGCAAATCAAAAGTTTTACAAATGTCACCTAATAAAATTAAAAGTGTCACTTGAAAAATAAAAAATGTCACAAATATTAATGTCACCTACCTAATAAAAATCAAAAGTGTCTGTCACTTGAAAAATAAAAAGTGTCATACATATTAATGTCACCTACCTAATAAAAATCAAAAGTGTCACATAATTGCATAATTGTGTCACAAATATAATTGTTACCTACTGGTTATTGCTGATTCTTCAGCAGACTTGACACATCTAGTTATGTGATCTCATGGTAACCCCCTCATGCCATCTTCAACTAAAACATGAAAAGTGTCCTAGGACCACGTTAGCTATTCTACTCACTAGGACAGTGAAGTCCCTATAACTATAGAAGTCGTATCAAACTGTTGCAATGCTTCTAACCTATTATCTTATTATCGTTATTATTCACATTGCCGAGACTAACGTCAATGTGGAAAATTTTCTCAAAAGCTATGGGTATTTAAAAGAAAGTGATGAAACTGCTGTAACAAGCTTGGAACAAGCATTGGTAAAGTTTCAAGAGCTATACAATTTAAATGTAGACGGTACAACAAATAACGAGACGCTGGCATTAATGACTCAACCTCGTTGTGGAGTATGAGATTTTCCACTAAACTTTGCTCTATCGGCACAAAAATGGAATAAAACAACCCTGATATGGTATTTTAAGCTAGCAGATGAAAGAATGAATATGATCGCTCGAAAGGCATTTAAAATTTGGGAAAATGCTACCAATTTACGGTTTGTTCAGGTGTCGGGCTTAGGTCCGGACATCGTCACCTCCATGTCCGATAGGAGATCTGAACATACAAATTATAGAACCTGTCAAAAGGGTAAATGCCCTTATAATTTCGATGGTAAGGGTGGAGTACTGGCTCATGCATTTTTACCCAACAATGATGAGTGTCGTGAGGTTCATTTAGATAAGATGGAAGACAGGTATTTAGGAGAGGAGGACATTGGTGATGTACCACCAGGACAAATTAGTATGCTTTGGGCTTTGGCACATGAATTTGGACACATTTGCGGTTTAAGTCACTCGTGAGTTAGCTCAGCACTTATGTCTCCCTACTACAGTCAAGCTAAATTAGATCAAGATGATATTATTGCAATCCAGTATTTGTATGGGCCCAAGAAACAAACAACAACTAAAACAACACAAAGGACTGCAACCATTCCATCAAACACGACTAAGAAGACTACCCCTTTAAGCACACCAAAATATTTTCCTTCAAGTACACCAGCAGCAACAGCAACAAGGACTGCAAGCACTCCCTCAATCACAAGGAAAACTACACCTACAGAAGCAAATAATAACCAAACTAATAAAATAATAGACTTGTGTAAAGTCGAACCTAAATATCTTCAATTCCTTGTCTTACACACAAATTTATATATCATATATAAAGATAGACTTTGGATAATGGACATTCAAACAAAGAATTTCACATCAAAGGACAAATCATTGCGAAAATTTTTACATTTTTTACCTCCTGATGCTTTTGAAATAACATCAATTTATCAACGACCATCTGGAGAGATAATTGCAATTATTGATCGAAAAAGACTCTTTTACATAGAAGATCATAGCTTCAAATTATTCAAAAGCCTCAAGGCTACCGATCTCAAAATAGCTCTAACTGGAGACGAAATTCTTGCTGCCGTAAGTACATACACTGGGCAAACTTACTTTTTTCTATCGGAAAACACATTTGTGGAAATAGATGAGTGTTCTCTGGAGTCGAAGGAATATGGTTATATTAACAGAAAATTAGCAGGCATTCCTCCAAATATTAGAGGGGTATTTCGGTATATTAATGGATATATACTTCTTCCAAGACAATAGGTACTTTGAATTCAATCAGTTTACAAACTCGCTTCAAAAGTCTGATAAACTGACATTAGATATTTTCGGCATTGATTGTCCTATTATGGCTTTGTCTGATCAGCTAACTGTATTAAATAAGATATTAGCTACATATTAAATTGTTGCTATTTGAAAATAAAACTATAACTTTATTTACGTCGTTTTACTACCATACTCAGTCTTAGGTAAGGGTCAGTTAGTTGATGACTGCAGACGGTCTCATCTATTTCATATAGTATATATATATATATATATATCTATATATATATTAAATAAATTGAATACAAGGTGTTTGCTTCAAATTTCGCAACACCGTCCCAGTTACTTCCATCAACAACTACCTTACCCTCTGAACATCAATTCCCTCCAAATCAAGTCGTTCAAGTGTGTTTCCCTAGATCTGCAGATTTTTATCATCAATGCTATAAGAAGTTATAAGTATATTTTCCGATATCTAGGGAAATATATGACATCTGGCATCAATGGCTGTACGTATACAGCTCCCTACTCCCGTCTTTGTGACGCCACCAGTCATCATTCTCATTGGTCAATTCAAACCGTTGACAAGTATTGTGGTTCCAATTTAACGGTCTATCGACCTCATCTTTGAATGAATATTAACATACGAATTAATGCACTCAAGTATGTGGTTTTCCGAGATCCTAAGATTTTCCTTTCATTCAAACAAGTTTCTCTGCTCCTCGATAAGAGGTCAGAATTTAAAATGCTTTCCATATATACTAGCCCCTTCCACTTTTCTGCAGGAAGCTACGGGAAACATCGCTAATTCACTTTGGATTAGTTGTTCATTTGGGGTGGATTCAAGATGAAGTGCGTTCAACTTAGAAGAATTGTTGATCAAGATGTAAGGTTATGGATTACACCGATGAGTAAATTAACTTATACAGAAGTATGCAACAAATTTGGGCTTGACATTGAAAATGACAAACGTAACGCCTTCTTTTGGAACCTTACAATGGAAGATAGAGTGCTCATCAACGATAGTGTTCTGGATTGGTGTGGTTACAAGGGTGAATACAGGAATAAAAAAAATGTCTTTTTACATTTGATCAAGAAGCAACATCCGCCTGTGAATTACGAAGAAATGCAAGATGAACAGATTTCACAAAAGAAATACATTTCCATGAGTAGCGTAGAATTTGAATTTCTCCTTATGCAAATGCGAAGTGACAAAGCAACAGAAATTCGCTTGCTCTACAATATGATAAAACATATTTCCATAAAATACATCAAATATGTGAAATGGTATGAAGAATGTCGCTTGGAGTTGGTCACTACACAAAACAAACATTTAACCGAAGACATGAACGAACTTAAACGTCTCATATTGCACGTTAAGAACTCAGCCGAGGCTGAGTGCATTAGACTACAACAAGATCGTAGTCGAGCTGAAGAAGAACGAATTAGAGCAGTTCAGGAGCGTATTCGAGCTGAAGAAGAACGAACAAAAGCTGAAAGGGGTCGTATTAGAATTGAAGAAGAATGTATCACAGCAGCCAAACGACATGAACAGTTCCTAAATACCGTATCGAATAAAATCCATACTGGTCTTGTGACCCGTTTGAGGAATGAAGTCAGCCCTCGAGTAGCTCCTCAGTCCATCAGTCGCAGCAAACAAAGATGTATAGCTCTGTTGGCTTTAGAGGAGAATGAGTGGTATGTGATTCGCAGGCAGAGAGGGTCTTTTCAATCAACCATAAATGCTTTTCTGAAAAAAAATCCAAACGCAAAAGTTGTTAAAAACTGGTGTAATGTGTCGCACCCAGTAGATGTAGGCAACTTGCTCAAGTCTCGGCTAAGAAATTTAAAATGGTTCGCTCGAGGAAACACTTTGAGAAACCTCAATCATTCTCTGATGCCATTGTATGATTTTGATCTAGTGGACAATATCGAATCTATCATGGGGGAAATTTCCCGAGATGCACAAACCTTTATGTTGCACAATAATTCTGTAAATTATGCTTGAAAAATAAAAAAATATTTTTAAATAAGCTTTTTATTTTAGTATTTAAGATACAAAGATTTTTAAGTACCCTGCTATAAGTTTTCGGCATATGCAACAGTGGTCTATTTTCAGTGAGCAATCAAAGCAACTAGCCAAGTCTCTGGGAGGTACTGCCCCAAATTTGTTAAGCGTCATCATGTAACTGATATCTTTGTTATAAAATAAAACAGAATATTTTGAAATAAGCTTTTTATTTTATTATTTAAGATTTTTAAATACCCATCTATAGGTTTTCTGCATATGCAACAGTGACTGATCTTCAGTGAGCAATCAAAGCAACTAGTTAAGAGCCTACAAGGGAGAAAAACAATTGACATGTCATTAGTGAGGCAAATTTTACAAGTGTTAGAGCCAGTGGGGTTTGGGGGGTTATTTTTAAGTAGCAAACAATTATCGAACGCTTTTACATGAAGCTCTTCAATGTTATCGTAAGGTAAGATATTCTTCAGTTCTATCCCACAACAGTAGCATTTTATCCTGTCACCATATCCCGTGTAGAAAAAGCCAGCATTGGAGAGCTCCTCTGGTGTTTGTCTTAGAGAAATGGGCCAGTCGGTGTACGTTGCAAGTCGACTGTCAAGTGTTACTCTGGTAAATGGCAGGTCTATTTATGCGATAAGCGTCATCCAGATCGAAAAAACTACAATACGGAGACCAATCTAAATGGTCGGCCATTGGATCGTCACCAGGTTGCCAATTGTACCCCTCAGTTTGCCAAAAAGGGCATGCAACAACATCGTCACTTATTCCATTGCGTTTGTAAATGAAGCCTGCTCGGGCTAGCTTTTCAGCAGGATAGTCAGATTGCCAACTATCAAAGGTTCGTAATCGATTTTCGTATGGTCCATAGTACTCACGACTCTCCATATTCTCAACTGATGAAATCAAACAAAACAATCAATTTACATATTTATTTAATTTTTCTAAGTTCTAAATCGTGTAAGATGACATCTTTATAATAACACAACTGCTCTTTTAATGCAATACATAACTGTGAGGTGTCATCTAAACAAAATGCTCTTATTATTTTCTCAATAGGTAACTTACGCAATAAACGAGTCCATGTAGAAATTTCATCCAATATTTCGTAATAAAATTTACAAAAATTTAATTTTTCTAGAGATGTCACTTTACTTAAAATCATAGGGTCTATATCCAAAAGTCCACACACGTCACTATAGTCTAGGTACATTATCGATATGTGTTTCATAACCATAATCTGCTTCACCTCTTCATACCGCTCTTCAGACAAGTGCAAAAAGTCGCCGCAAGCTATTGGCTCGGTAGTCGGGTGGTGAGTTACTCTCGAAAAAGTTTCGTTTCATAAACTCGAGTTGACATATGATGTCTCCTCATTCTAGGGCGGACATTGTAATTTTTACAGGTGCTCCCACGGGGGATATTTTTTGCAACATAATCACCGGGGTATAGGATCTAGCGGGGCTGAGTGCACACTGAACCTCGCACTGGGAATTCAACATGGGCACTCTGGACTACAATAAGTAGTACTATTCCTTATTGGCTGCATTCTCGTACATCTGTAGGACCCGATCCAAGTCGCCACTATAATCCGTACTGGATGCACTGCTGTTCCCGGAATCCCAGTTCCTATCAAATTCAACATCGAAACTGCTGCTGTTGCTGTGCTCATGAATACTGGGTGAAAATGTTACATTTCTACCAGTGTATACACTCCAGTCACTTTTATACCCTTCATCTGATTCCATTGTCACTATTGCATAAAAACTGAAATCAGGTCTGGGATATTTCACGGTTTTATAGATTTATCCCTACTCCTAATTGGTTTCCCACGTCAAGATGGGAAATTAGATCTATAGCTTGTTGCTAGCATTAAACCAGGAATCATGAGCCTGATTAAATCCGAGCCAGCGAACTTTAACCTTGTTTCTTTTTCGTTGCAGTACTTTCTTGACGAGATACACGTCTGGGTAAACTGCCTTTTGTAGCTCTTCTTTATAGAAACCCCCTTGAAGTTGTGTACCAGACATATCTTCCAAGAGGTACGTAACACGGTTAGTTATATTTCTGAGAGTTATTTTAAACAATTCAGTGCTCCAATTCGGTAGATAACCTTTGTCAAAGAAGTGCTTGACCTTTCTGATTCGCACTACGTCCCCAACTTTAAGTTTTCCAGAACCAGCAATCTTTAGATTATTGTACACGCTTATGTCGCGTGCGTTGTTTCTATTAATGTCCACAGGTCTCATCTTTGTCTTGGAATGTTATTGATGGTTGTAGTCTTTGACGATTTCCGGTAAAATATCAATCCATTTGTGTGTCCCATTCAAGCTAAAGTACTTGAAAAGGCGCTCTTTTAGCGTTCTGATTGTTCTTTCAGCTATTACGGCTTTCAAACCACTAAATGTGCTATAATGATTGATCCCGTGGGATTTCATAAGTCGCTGGAAATTGACTATTGAAATATTCTTTACCCTGGTCGGTTTGAATGTTTTTCGGCTGCCGTTCCCCGAGAGTACTCTCAAAGGCTCGAGTCACCTCTTCAGCTGACTTCGTTTTCAGCGGTCTCGCCAACACATACTTTGAAAAGCAATCGATTACGACGAGAAAAAACTTGAAATGATTTTGCATACTGATCCATTTGTGCGAGATCGGACTGCCACAAGTCATCGAAACCTTTGATTATCACACGGCGACGTGGAAACTTTCTTCGCACAGGACGATGCAGCTCTTTAACCAGCTGAACTTTTTCCTTGGAAAGTTTCGCTATAGACACCATTTTGTATACTAACTATAAGAGTAATTAATAAACTGTTTTATGGGAAGCCTGGAGTGGTGTTATTTGAGTGAGTGGGTACATCAACGGCAGTTTTGATTTTCCGGTTAATGATAGACACTTGTCGGTTTAATGTCTCTATAGAATGTTTCTGCTCACTACTCATTTGATTCAGTTGCGTTGTAGTTACGCTTTCATAGTCAGTAAAAATTTTCATAGCTGTATCATCATCTAGTTTTTGCATGTCTTTGTAGAGCTCAGGCACCACTCATTCTGCAAATTCTGTAGCCTTCTCTTCACGTATGGTTTTCAACACGGCTTCGGTATGGATCACTTTGCGGTTCACAGCATGGCAGTGAATGCAGCCTCGAATTTTGTGATTGTTTCCTTGAGGTGAATTTCTAGTGAGTTACATTTTTCAAGTAGATTCGACAGCTCGATGTCGCTCGCCGTTTGGGTTTGTTTAAGCGTATTTAATGTTTGTTGAACCAGGTCACTGCACTTGTTGTATGCCGTCTCGTATTTGTGACAACCCATTGGCAAATTCCCATTCGACGTACGCTTGTTGACTGGGGGCTTTGACGTTGGTTATTCGCGGTTTTTCAGCATCGATATTTCCTTCAGAGGTAAAGGAAAACGGCACTTTCTGCTGCGCCCGAACTTACTCAAAGCATAGTATAACTGATATCTTAACTTAGTGTGAAGGGTTAGATATATGAAAATAAAACTTTAGTTAATTTATTTTTCAAGTATAATGTGTGTTCATTTATAATAGCAATTATTTCGTTGCCGTGAGATTTGTTGTTGGATGCGATGAGAAGTTTCAGCCTTTCAACCAATCCATTGGGGTCATCCCAGTAGACGTACTCCATTGGATTTGTATTTTACGTTAATTTCATACCAGAGCCGAAACGTTGCTTTTTGCCTGGAGGAGGAAACGTTGGCTTTATGATTTCAGTATATTTATAGAGACTTGAGGCTTTTAGTCGTCCAGCTGAATTCTTATGAACCGATGTCATTGTCAAAATTCGGCGGTATGCTTCTAAATCATCCGGAGCGAAATTGGGGTCTTTGTAGAAACTTAACTGATAAAGTCCAGGGGTGCCTTGAAACTGCAACCCGTCAACAATAATATGACCAGTACGGCTAAAGTTGATTTCCTTTTGTCCGAGATACCACTTGGAACTCACCCCTTCGTATATTGGTCCATATATCTTATCAACATCATCGCTATTGCGGAAAAAATCCGATAGGTACTTGTGTGAAATCACCGGATATTGCTCGAGGTAGGACTCCACTACGGGTGGAGATACTGGTTCTAACTCCTCGAACATCGATTTTTCACCTCCATCGTCATCATCACCATCAACATTTGTTGGAAAACTGATCTCTGCTATTGGAAGTTCATCGAGAAATTGTGAGTCTTCAAAGGGCGGTTCTTTTTTTCACAGGCTCCAGCTGTGTAATGGTCTCTTATTTAATTATGGCCGCAGGTATTTTGCCAAGAACTTTTGTTGTTGTAAAAGCTATCTGCTGCAGCGGCGTTACCACAGGTTCAAATAGTTTATTGAGAGCATCATCGTACTCCGATTTACCCAATTTAAGACTTAGGTACTTCTTGCGAATGGATCGAGCCAGTTGTTTGATTTTTTCTTTCTTGCAGTAGTGAAAATGTTGCTAGTCAATGAAGATATTTTGACAACTAACTAGAATCCGTATTACTGTAGCTTTATATATTTGTCGAAGCCTTTTCGATACCGGCCATCGTTCAAATTGTATTCCTTCACAATCGTAAGAAACCCGAAACGGTCCTGCCAGCATTTCGAACACAATACTTTAAATGTCTCATAGTCCATGTCGGGGGAGACGTGTTCGTCGTAAACGTGCTTCAAATTGACATCGTCTTGTTTGAATATGACAATTACATTACAATTGTCACGAATCAATTCTTTCGGAATGACGCTGTACGTCTGGCACACATAAACTGCATCGATATGTCTGTGTCTACCCATGGAGAAAAAGCTTTGAATCTTTTTCTGTTTATCGCCAGCGACATCATCAAAGATGAATACTGAACATTCACACGCTTCGGTCGTATCGATTACCTCCTCATTGACGTTAAAGGGAAAGTATGAGATGTCCTTAACCTGCTTGAGTATCTCTTGTAGGGAGCTGGTACTTTGGTTGGTAGAGTGACTTGGAGTAGACGTAGACGTTTTCGAATCGCAGGCCGTTTTCACTGAACAGGAGCGAAAGGACAGCATTGGTTTTTCCAGATCCGCTTGGACCGCAGATGATCCCACGAACGGAATTCGGCAGTAGTGGTCCGTGTCGTCTTGTCGTTGGTGTGTTGTCATCAACAAAGTCGAAATTTTCGATAGGCAATTGGACCTCCTGTTGTTTCAATTGCATCGTACGATAGACTGAGGATGAGGTCGTTTGTCCTAGTTTAATAAATACATCACTCCCGAGGGCTTTCATTCAGTATTATGCTAGCTCTCCAAGGAGGTAGTCTACTGAATAGCGCCATCAACAAATTACCTTTTGAGCTACATCTACCCGGTTGTTGTGGACCCGGTACAAAACTTGAAGACCGTCTCTCCAAGGGCCAACAGGGAATCAACAAGACAGACGCTGCTTGTCGTGCACACGATATCGCCTACAGCAAATACAAGTCGTTGGCAGATAGGCACAAGGCCGATTACGAGTTGGAAAATCGCGCCTGGGAGAGATTTAAGTCCAACGACGTTTCACTTGGTGAAAAAGCAGCTTCTTGGCTTATAACTACAGGCATGAAGGCCAAACGTAAGATGGAACTTGGCATGAAGAAAAGACTCGGGAAAAAATCTTTCCGGCAACATGTGCTCCTGCCCACCATCAAAGCTATGGCTGGATCTAGTGGTAACGTGCGTAAATCCTCATTAATGGCGTTGAGAGCAGCCGGGGCATCCATTAAGAAGGCTGGCGGACGAAAGAAAATCCGCGTTCCTCGGATAATCCCATTTGAGTCTAAGGGTGGTTTTCTCCCTCTCATACCCCTGTTTATAGGCCTTAGCGCTTTGGGATCGTTAGCAAGAGGGGATAATGGAATAGCTAAGGCCGTGATCAATGCGAAGAACGCCAGGAAGAGGACGATCAACGTCATAATCAAGCCGTGGAAAAGATTGCGAAGAAAGGGAGCGGTCTCTTTCTGAAAAAATCCAGGAACGGCTTCGGGCTTTGCCTGAAGAAGTCAAAAAACTTCTAATAAAGCTACCCAATCGAGCATTGTACAATCATGAGCTCGAGCGATACGTCAATCAATTGAAAATCCCCAACTTCAGGGGTGTATTTATGCGAGACGCCTTACCCGTACGCTCACATCTAAAGGAGCCTGTATCGTTAATTTGGATGACAGCTACAACAGAGGTACGCATTGGGTAGCTTATGTGCGAAACGGAAACACCGTCCACTACTTTGACAGCTTTGGCAACTTGAAACCACTCCGAGAATTAGCCGACTACTTTGGTCGCAGAGTCAGGATCCTCTACAATAATGACTCTTATCAAAACTATAACGAATCGATTGGTGGACATTTATGTTTGAAATTTCTCTATAATAAAAAATAGTACTATTTTGAACACTTTTTTAATTTCCCGAGTATCAGATAAGTACAGCAGGAGAATATTAATTGACAGCAAGCTGGTACATTGTTCAGTCATGTCTGTGATTATCACCCTAAAAGGTTACAGTCCAATACTATCCATCGATTTTCAACCACCTATTCAGTTGGATCCAAACTACAATTACGGGTTGGCTACTACTCGTACAACAGTATCCCAAATACTGAGAGTGGTGACAAAATCTACCTGTTTGACAATCAAAACAAGCAAACAACCATACCATTGCCGGTTCCTATGAGATTGGTGATATCGAAACCCACATTAGAAAAGTGCTCGGCATTTACTCGGCAAAGGACGCTGACAAAATCTTCAATTTGAAGCCCAACAACAACACCCTCAAGTGCGAAATCTTTAGCAGCAAATACGTGGTGGATTTTCAACCGCAAAATAGCATCGGTGAGATCTTGGGCTTTTCCCGAAGAGTGTTGTCCAGCAATCAGCTTCACAGCTCCGATCTACCTGTAAACATTATCAAAGTTCGAACCATTCATCTCGACAGCAATATCACCTCGGGCGCTTTCTACAACAACACACCCTCTCACACAATCTACGAATTCGCTATTGCAGTGGATCCGGGTTTCGCTATCGACGAAACACCGCAGCATCTCATCTATTTACCGATAAACAGAAGTGAAATTCATAACCTGACTTTGCACATTTTGAACTAAGACTCGGAAGTCGTGAATTTCCGGGGTGAGGAAACCATCGTACGACTCGAGCTGAAACAATTGCAATAACAATGGGTCGACTTATATTTGATAATGAAGAACCGTATTATAAGAAGAGAGCTACTCCTCGACCACCTTCAGTTTCCATGAAACCTCTCAAGAGATCACTCACGCTCTCAAACAGATTGTTTCTACAAACACTCAGCTACCATGTCAACTCCTCAAATGTTCGATATCTTCCGCAAACCAAATTTTGATGGTAGTGTAGGACGAGAGGAGCGCCACGTACGAGTTGTGCTGCAAGGAAATTGAAACCGTGAGAGATCCCGGCCGCGTGAGCACAGCTCGAGGATACTTGTGCTACGATCCTAACAGTTCCAAGGATCTATTCATAGTCGGCTGGAATTTTCCCCATAAAGCCCATATGAATGCCGCCGACAACACCTTTCATATGTACATTCCGCTGGGACATTTATTTTCGATTTTCAACGACTACAAGCGAGTGATGTGGGGTAAAGAAACGATACGCCTGGTGCGGAGCCGTAGTGATGACGATTGCCTTATAATCAAAGATGCTGCTACCATGCTACCAAGGGCAAAGTGACTATAAACAACATCGAACTTAAAGTCCGACATATTTTCCCCAACGATGATGTTAAACTCGATTTACTGCAAGCTGTCAAAGCAGATTCCAGCATAATTTTACCGTTTCGTAAATGGGAGCTTCATGAGTTGCCTGCTCTCAAAACAGGCGCCACTCGTGAAATTTAGGCAGTGAAAACGTGTGCCGCCATGGAGAGTCCCCGATACATTATTTTAGCTTTCCAAACTGACCGCCATAGCAACATCAAAGAAGATCCCACGGAATTTGATAATATTCACATTTCCAATATTCGTCTAACTTTAAATAGCGAATTTTGGCCTATGGAAAGAATGCAGCTAGATTTCGCAAAGAGCGAGTACGGTGAGGCTTACAAAAGGTATACGGACTTTAATCCTCTTCGGCATTATGTGGCGTTCAAGACGCACACCCTATTCGTTATCTATTGCTCCCGACGCGAAGACACTGTGAAATCTGCGACTGTAGATATTCGCCTGGACATTGAAAGCCAGACGGGATTTCCCGATAAGACTCGAGCCTTCTGCATAATTATCCAAGACTGCGTAATGGAATTTTTCCCACTCAGCGAAATTGTTCGAAGCCTGTCCTAGATCTCTCAGCTGTTTAGAAATTCAGTTTCAGTTCAGCTCTTCGACGGTTCACCATGGAAATTGCAGTTGTTGACATTCAAGGCTTCGAAATCAAAGGAAGATTCGTTCCCAAGGAATTGGTAATCAAGACAAGTAAACGCACGGGAGCGTTCTTGTTTAAACCACCCAAACCGTTTAACTCTCTATCAGCAGCAGACAAAAAACATGTTCGATATTTGGAAGCACATCTACATGGACTCTACTACTCTGACAGCCACTATGATTTGGACACATTGAATGACATTTTGAGAATTTTTCTCACCACGTGCACACACATATATGTGCGAGGTGAGCCGAAATTTGGCTTTTTATATTCCAAGTTATTCGAGGAGCTGAAAATTAACAATTTGCGGAAACTCCTCAACGAAGATGGCCAGCCGCACTATCACCTAATAAATTTGGAAAATTGCAAGAATTCTGTTTATTTGGAATCTTCTGAATCTCCATGCTTTTTTCGCTGTTGGTGCAAGGACCCCGTATGCTGCACAAGAGAAAATATTTTTACAATTTATAATTGGTTAATGAATAGTGTTTTACATAAATAAAGAGAATTATCTACAATTATGTGTTTTTATTAATTTTCTTCCTTATACTTTTCACAATTAACTTAAGTAACAATACTGAGATAGCAGATAGTATTGCGCTAATAAGAATTAGCAACTTGTGAAGCTCCTCTTGAATGTTGACTTGTAAGACATCCAGGGTAGCAACCGAGCTATTAGATGATGAAATGTTATCTTCACATGATGTTTTTGTTGAAATCCAATCAGTGTCACCTTCGGTGCCGTCTGAAAATATCAGCTTTAGCTTGAACTTTTCAGTGCTGTTTGACAGATCAGCAAAATATACAGGCAGCTGCCCGTTGTTTAATCGTTCCTGACGCATCAACGTATAGTCGGAGGGATCTAAACATTTTTTCCACTAGGTTCCACTGGTTCCACTAGGTATATTGACATACAAGATATTTTCCAAAATAATGTGAATATTACAAAGCTTGATTTAAGTAAAGGCATTTTAACGATCTGCATTCGTCTATAGTTGACAAGAAACTATGACCGTCTTCTCCTGGATCTATACTTTATTCTAAAATTAATATATACACCAAATATTTTTATTCCTAGATCCCATATCCCGACTTCTAATATCCCGACTTTTATTCCCGAAATCCAATTTCCCGACTTTTACCCCCGAAATCCAATTTCCCGAATTTTCACACCAAATAACATATTCCTATAAACAACACTCAGATAACCACCATCTAAAAGACAACCTTATTCAAATGACTTGCCCGCCATCGCGTAAACGAAAAACCCACACGAGCCGACCCGCACATAGCCATCAACCAAAAAACAACATTATTCAACTGGCTTGCCAGCCCATATAGTGGAAACTTCAACACACACGCCGCCGTCCCGGGCTCGAAACCCAACCAATGCTTTTTTCTATTTACTTACCACAACCGCCGCATGATGGCGCCATTTTTATTCAAACCGCCACTACCTGCGCGCGCCGCAACCCGCAGTGCAACAATTTCAATTCTTATCTACTACAATTCAAGTCTACCAACTATCAAATTACACATTCCTCATTATAGGAACGCAAATTCAACTTGTTTATTCATTGTTCGGGAAAAATCGTAGTAAAAAGGATCATGAAAGGTAGAGAAAAAACAAAAAAAACAACACCACTGCAGTATTAACCGATGAATTTAAAAATCGCATTGCTCATTGTCAGCTAGTTAATGGTGGCCAAGTTGAACACGTGCTGTGATTTTTTCTTATTCTTTTGTTACATTTAAACCTATCAGCTAATTTTTTTTTGGTTTAGGTCCAAATATGTGCACTAATACATTAAGCTTGACGTGTCCGAAAGTTTTTTTTGTTTTATCGGGATAGATTTTATTTGGTATGTTCCTGCACACTGTATAATATATAGTTTCTATATAAAATGAATTTCTTTTCTATGAAATAACAACAAAAATAGCAAAATGGCAATAAATCAGTACCGAACAAAGGGCAAAAAAATTCGAGCAAAAAATAGATATAGCAACTTTAAATTCATTACATATTAATAGATTATTAAGAACAAATATTTCAATAGGCAAAATGGTAAAGAAGACTCTTGAGTAAACCAATATGGAAGAATGAGGTAGACAGACAAAACAAAAATTATTGGAATTTCGACAAATGATAAAAAATTAGAAGGAATATAAAAAGGAAACTAAACTTGGAAAGATTAATACAATTAGGGATCAACAAATACAATATCCGATAAAAATTTTGACAATCTTCTCAGTTCCGCAAAATTTAATGTCAACTGAACATTGGATGTTATTTATTTCATCAATAACAGTCTCACTGCATTGTCAGACAGAAACTGAGGAAATATCAGAAAATTCTTTTAGCTTATAATTTAGCAAAAAACGGAAATATTCTCATGAAGTATGCAGCCAATTAGAGGAAGGGCGTAAAACATCTTGTGGCTCTTTAAGTTATTTCAATTTTACTTTCTTTGAATTTTCAGAGTGAATATGTTGGAACTCAGTCATCGTCCGGTTTTCCCCAACTTTAAACTTGATAACCGAAACAAGAGATTTATTCATAATTATAATATCTACATAAAACTGTGATAGTCCACTTTAGGAGTTTAGAAGTCAGGAATACCAATATTGTTTCGAGTAATACGAACTTAGATATTGTTAGTTAAATTTTGTAATTGGAGTGAAAGAGAAAATCGAAAACATATTTTATGAACTATTTATTTTCAGACATAATTAAAAATAATTTATGATTAATATTATAGTTTTTGTTATTTATCAAACTCTTTCAATTATTTTTTTATAATTAGTATTAATGCAGAAGTTTCATTTTTATGTATTACGAAACCACTATTTTTATTAAATTTTTATTTGTATTTAATTTTTTTTCAATTATTATTCACAATTAAGTGACCGAGTAGTTTACCCAGTGTATATTGTTGTCGAAAAATTAATTACTGAATTTTGACAGCCCTGTCAGATCGATATGGATCTGAAATAATTCCCAAGTAAATATTACATATTTCAGAGGGCTCAACTTTTTCAGAATGATTCAGCTTTTTGTACCAACCAAAATGTGTACTGTTTATGATTGGTTCTCGTACGGCTTTCTCAGTTCACGATTTTTAAAGAAACTGATAGTTCATTTACTTATGACTTGCGCAGTTCTATTCTCCAATAGACTTAAACAACAACATTCTATATCATTAAGAGGTTAAGTAATGGAAATAAGATTATTTTTCATTAAAAAACCATTGAATTAAATTAAGTATTAGTAAAAAAAGAAAATTATTGATGTACGTGTATCTATAACGGAAGTAATGTACAATTGGGAGAAAAATTATGTTTTGTTTTATAATATTTTTAGAGGAAACAGTTAATGCATTTAGCCGAAATCAAAAAAAGTAACGTGGACAATTTGTTATTTTTCTCCGCTATAGTCACTAGCATTGTGAACAAGTTAACTGCACTTATTAACATTATGTCTGACCCGTTTGCTAATTGCAGACAGTAATTTCGGTATTATTTCAGTTTCAAAATCGTACCAACTTTGTTCTAAAACTGAAATCGTACAATCCTCAGACATGCGCTTTGCGTACAACTTATTTCTCGACCTTCGCATTGCATTCACAGTTCAAGTAAAAATGCAAAGTGGAAATCATAAGCTGTTAACACATTAAATAATGTGTTAACTTGTGTGCTCGAAAATGGTTCCAAGAAAATTCACAACAAAACGGTGACCGAGACATCCAAATGAATGTACTACGTTTCACGAGTATGATAATAAATTTTCAAAACAACCTACATACTGCGGATATTATAGTCCCCAGTATAGCGTCCGAAATAATCGAAGATTATACCAGTCCTGAAATTGGTCCTAGCTGCTTCACTTTAACGAGTCTACCACGCTCTGAAATTTTCAGATCGTGGTAGACTGGGCGCTTTTCAGCACGCTGTGCGCGTAAACGTGTCGCTCTAGCACGGTATCGATTTCTTATTGCAAAACTATTTTTTTTATTTTGACTTATAAATTATGATTCAAAACAAACGAAAATTTTTTTCCGACAAAATAGAGGGCGCACTTGTCGAGTCAGACGCACTTCATATGTCGCTCTAATAGTATACTGTTTTATAATTGGACCACACCTAAATCTTTATTGAATTTGCTGATAAATTCATAAAAAAAACGAGTCCACTACTTTTCCGACAAATTTTCAGGATCGCTTTTTCAGTCCGACATGCTGAATGTGTTAATTATTGCAGGTTATGTTTTCTGATTACAAAAGTTTTAATTTAATTTTTTTCTATTTTCGAATGAAATATACATACTAAAAAAATAGATGTCCGATAAAAGAAGAACACAAGGTTATTATAATACAAAAAATGGACAAATTTCAGAACATTGAGAGGAGAAGAAGAAATCAATTTCGATAGAAGAAAAGAAAATAAACGTACTGCAGAATTAAATAAATTCCTGAGAAACTCTAATTTTAAAAAGAAATTTGTTGAATTTTTAATATAAGTCTGGAGTAGTGAACACTTTCTTCCTTTATGCCAAGAGAAGAAAGTAAAACTGAACTATGATAAATGTTACAACTACGAGATATTTGATAACAATATGACAAGAACGATTGATTACTATCTTTCTTGTTTTCACGAGAAGGCTGATACGAAAATTATTTTTCATATCACTCAACTGAACCGAAATTATCGTATGCAGGTGTAATGCACAGACTCGGACACACCAGTCATAATGCTTGCAAATTTTCCATTTCGAAAAGGCGAGACAGAAGTAGTGATTAATATGAGCACTTCTAAAAAAATTAATAGTAGATGTCAACACAATCTACGAAAAGCTTGGAGATCTACTATCCCGATCTTTCGCAGTATGTCACATATTTACGGCACCAACTTTACCCGTCTATTTTCACTAGGGGAAAAACAAGCCTTTAAAATTTTAAAAAAGAACATAGCTTTTCAAGAGAATTATTAAAAGCGAAAATCAGATCTTTCGAGGCCTGCAACCTTCCTTCAAGTTCTCGAGAACTTTTAGAGCATGTTAAGCGCACCATATACTTAAGTAGTATATGGTGCAACGCGCATAAGCAAACGCCAACCGAAAGAAAACCAGAGGAATGCGGTTGGAATTTGATACAAGACAAATATGAATTTCACTGGTTCGACGGCCCTCAAAGTCCACAGATGCAGGAAATAAATATAGGCTTTCGATTATTTTAGCTTGATATACTGGACTAATATTTTTTGCCTGATACACTGGTGAAGGTAAGCATTTTCGCCTAAAGGTTATGAATCGAAAATGGTTATTTTCGGTTAGCTAATCAGAAAACGTAATATTTCTTGCACGGTAGGTAGATCCCTCAGATCTCAATAATTATCAATTTGATGGTCATGAATTGCTTAATTTACCACATACAAATTAAAATTTAAATATATTTAATTATTTTTTATAATTTTAGTAATAAAAGTAAGTAGTAGTAAAATTGTGCAAGGTAGTAATTAAATACGTATAAATGAATAAATTGAGTTATCATGTTATAAATTCTACTTATTTTTAAAATTATAAAACATAATTAATTAAAATTTAAAATTTTTAATCACAAATTTTAATAATTAAATTCAAAGTTTCTACATAAATTAAAAAAAATGAACCTATAAACATTATTCATTATTTTGGCAATAATTATCTAAATTATTTTTCCCATATGGTTTCGAAAGTTTGGAGACGGTTTTGTAATTTTTTTTTTTCGTATTGCGAAAAATATGAGTTTATACAGAATATAATTTTGCAATAAATAAAAATAAGGATTATAATTTTTGAAATAAAAATAGGCATAAGTTTATCACAAATATAAAAATTACCTTTCTTTAAAATTTAAACTCATGCAGTGCAGTAAATAGCGCACAATAAAAAACAATATCAATTATTAAAAAACACATACATTTTTAACTTTAATATTTACAACTTTCAATATTTTGCTTAATTTTTTAGTGTTTATTTACTTCAAATGGATTATACAATTATCTACGATCGCGAAAATGTGTCGGACAAGTAATGGACTCGTTTATTTATGCAATTATCTGCACTTTCAATCAAGATATAGATGTGGTCCAATTATAAAATAGAATTCTATTAGAGCGACATATTATGTGTGTCGGACTCGACAAGTGCGCCCTCTATTTTGTCAAACAAAAAAAATTTATTTTGTTTTGACTTACAATTTATCAGTCAAAATACAAAATTTTAGTTTTGCAATAAGAAATCTATACCGTGCTAGAGCGATACGTTTACGTGCACAGCGTGCTGAAAAGCGCCCATACCGCACTCTGAAAATTTCAGAGCGTGGTAGACTCGTTAAAGTGAAGCAGTTAGGACCAATTTCAAGACTGGTATAATTTTCGATTATTTCGGGCGCTGTACTGGGGACTATTACATTTGCAAAGTAATAATGTCTAGTAAATAGAAGAAGGCAGTAATAATCTCAGATTTGCTGATGATATCGTTCTTTCGTAGAAACACCGCAACAATTGCAGATATTGTTAACGAAGATGGACAAAGTATAATGTGCGACTTATGTAAAAAAGAAATCTAATACAGGTAACGTAACACATGATGATTAATCATACAAATCTGGATCGTCAAAATACAGAGCCCAATATCAAGAAATGCATCAAATGTCAGAAATAATTTTCTGATATGGCCGCTAGGAAAGAGTTTCAACCAATACTAATAGTAATTACTAACAAATACTTACGAAATAATTATTCCATTATCAATGCTAAAATTGTCTGTTGGTAAACCAAAAATATTCCACTGTCTGATTACAACAGGTTCTCCAAGTACAGCAGTTAACTGAAAATCTTTAGAGCACACGATCCCAAAACTTGACAAACTTTCTACCCATTTTTCCACTTGTGCAGCTCTAAATTGCATAGTAAATGGTCCTAAATATGCTACAACACCAGCAGCTATCAAAATGTCTCCTAAAAGATAAAATAGTTCAACATTACAGCCAAGATTTTCAAAAGATATAAACTTAACCCGTTAATATGTAATATTTTTCGCCTAGAAGTTTTGCAGTCGTCCTCCACCTATCCTTTTCTCCACCTAAGCCACCGATTAGTTCTTCAGCACGCTGCAGTTTTGTCTGACAAAGATGGACTTCATCAGATAGTTGTTGGAATTTATTTTTTTCACTTTCAAGTACGGCTTCCAATCTAGCAACTCGTTCTCTAGCTTCGCGTAGCATATTCCTCTTAATCTCTAAGGCAGCCATTGCAGTCTGAAATTCGGCCTCAGCAATTGCTAAAGCAGCTTTCTTGGGAGCCACAACTCTTGCTACAACGTCATATTTGGAAATTGCTATAACCCATTTACATAAACCTATAAAATGGAAATATATCATGAAGTTAGGTCATTTTGATACTACCCCATTTATCATTTGATATCAGATTCAAGTTTGGATTTAATTTGAACATAATGAAACGCAAAGGATGCCATATAAAATACATTACTCTTTGTCAATTTGTAATATTACCACCAACTAAAATAATTAAGCAAGAACCCTTGTTCGTAAATCTGGAAAATGAGATGACTCGCAGCGATAACTTAGTTTTGACGGACTCCCCAGCATAGAGAGGAAATTTCCCATTTTCATGAACATTCTTACTTGAATAAAAAGTTTTCGGAAGCTCATCGAGTTTCACATTATCTCCCACGAACGTTACTGTTTGTTATGTTTATTGTTCTCCATTGTGGCTGGCAGTAAATAAACACTTCTCTTCCTATAATGATCCTGCGGTTGCAAACAAAGCAATCTGGTGTAGATAGGAACGCTGTTGCCATTCCTTTCTGTTGTTTTATGTTCTAAGTTTAAAGCATTAATCCTAATATTTAGCTTCAGGTTGAAATGCAACCGCTATAAACTTCATACTCCAATTATATAATATAACAACGTTATTTCCAATGATTTAAAACAATTATAAAAAAATTACTATAATACTTGTACCATATATTAGACTGAAGTAATTTAATTTAAATGTAAGAATGTTACATAAGTAAAATTTTTGTGATGATGGCTGTCAAATGAGCCTTTGGTGTACTTCGTTGCAGTCGTAATCATATAATTAGAAATTGTAGGATAATATTATTTGAAATCTGGGAGTGTCATAATTACTATTATAATATACAAGGTGAGTTTTTTTGATGATCCGTATGGGGATCTCGGAAACTAGCGGAGATAGAGCTATGGTTAAATTAGGAAAGATTTGCAGTTTTACTGACACTTTCTGATTTTTGTACTAGATATTTTGAAAAAACGAAATTCTGTCGATTTAGTCATATCGCTCTAGCTCCTTTGGTTTGGAGTTTATAAAAAAAGTGTAAATACCAAAATTGAAGGGAATTGTATCCCGAATATGATTGTCATGTCCTCGTTTGCGTGATAGCTCTCGTTTTCGAGATATGACACAAACTAATCTTTTTTTGAATGGAAACCATAGTTGGCTATGACCTCAAAAAATCGGACATTTTTAGAGCTTTTCAACGATATAATACTCGATATATTTATTCATAAAAATAACGGAGTAACGGATGCTTTTCTTTCTTATTTTTACTTTTAACATAAGTAGCCATGAAAAAGATTGTTTTCAATTTGACGTTTCATTTGAGAGTAGTTCCATTAATCGTCTTCAACCTACTCTAGGTACATTTAAGTCGCTTTAGGCAGATATGGATCTTTTACTAAACCACCAAAGGAACGTAATCAAATTAACGAAGTAGCACAAATAAATGTTTCACAATGGTAAGTCAAAATCCATCTACATCAACTCGTGAGATTGCGGCAGAAGCTGGCACATCTCAACGAACTGTAGTTAAGGTACTGAAAGCGCACATGTTCCACCCGTACAAACTTTCAGTTTCTCAAACTTTGCATGCTGGTGACGAACATCGGCGTATTTTGTTTTGTACATGGTTTAGAGACATGTGCCTTGACAATCCACAGTTTCCATTAAAGGTGTTATGGTCAGATGAAACTTGGTTTACTAACTGCGGTATGTTCAATAGACACAATGAGCATATCTGGGCCAAAGAAAACCCTTTCCATGTAGAACAAAGACGACCCCAGATAAAATTTGGTTTTAATGTTTAGTGTGGTATCATAGGGTCTACTATTCTGGGGTCTTTTATCTATGACGAATCACTTACGGGGAGCGCTACTTGCATTTCTTGCAATACACTTTTCAAGACATGTTGCATAATTTGAATTTGAAAACTCATTTAGAAATTGAGTTGTTCCAACATGAGGGAGCACCTGTTCATAACTCGTTATTAGTAAGACAACACTTAGATAATATCTATCCAAACTCTTGGATATGAAGAAATGGCCCACGCGAATGGTCACCCCGGTCTCCCGATTTGGCAGTTATAGACTTTTATTTATGGGGTGCGCTAAAAAACAAAGTATACAAAAGAAAGTATGAAACAGTTGGTGGCATAAGGGAGGCGGTATTACAAGCAATTGAAGAAATTGATAGGCGGTCTGTGAGGAAACCGGTAATGTCAATTTTTGTCTAAATAACAATGGTGGACTTTTCGAACAAAAATTGTAACCATTATTATGTACTTTAATTTCTTAAGTTTTTAGTAAGTACCGCCTTATTTAGTTATTTCGTTATATCTGATATACCTAATAAAAAAATCGTTCAATGTTTTTTGGAATAGTTATTAATAAATCAATATATTTCATGGCTAACGACGTTAAAAATGAAAATAAGAAAAAGCATCCATAACTCCGTTATTTTTATGAATAATATTTATGAATATCGAGTATTATATCGTTGAAAAGCTCTAAAAATGTCCAATTTTTTTGAGTCCATAGCCAATTATGGTTTCCATTAAATGAAAGATAAGTTTGTGTCATATCTTGAAAACGAGAGCTGTCACGCAAACGAGGACATGACAATCATATTCGGGATACAATTCCCTTCAATTTTGATATTTACACTTTTTTATAAAATCAAAAACAAAGAAGCTAGAGGGATTTGAATAAATCGACAGAATTTCGCTTATTCAAAATATCTAGTAAACCATGATTTTTTACAACAATCCGAGAGTGTCATTAAATTGGGGCAGTAAAACTGCAAATCTTTCCCAATTTAACCATTGCTCTATCTCCGCTAGTTTCCGTGATCCCCATACTGATCATCAAAAAAAACTCACCCTGTACTATATGATTCTCAATATGATATTTATGGTTCATCATGGGAATAAATCAATCAATGTCAAATTAGCCATTGTTATGCCTTGCTTTTGGAGAATTCGGCCAATTCTTCCCACACAGTTGTCTTTTGGCTTTTATTCTATATACTAACCAACGAATGTATTAGTCCGCATATATGTATATATAGGGTGAGTTTTTTTTTGATGATCAGTATGGGGATCTCAGAAAACTAGCGGAGAAAGAGTGTAAAAGTGTAAGTAGCGCTCCCCAGTAAGTGATTCGTCATAGATAAAAGGCCTCAGAATAGTAGATCCTATGATACCACACCAAACATTAAAACCAAATTTTATCTGGGGTCGTCTTTGTTCTACATGGAAAGTGTTTTCTTTAGACCAGATATGCTCATTGTATCTATTGAATATACAACAGTTAGTAAATCTACTTTCATCTCACCGTAACACCTTTAATGGAAACTGTGGATTGTCAAGGCACATGTCTCTAAACCATGTACAAAACAAAATACATCGATGTTCGTCACCAGCATGCCAAGTTTGAGAAACTGAAAGTTTGCACTGGTGGAACTTGTGCGCTTTCAGTACAGTACTACAGTTCGTTGAGATGTGCCAGCTTTTGCCGCAATGATGTAGATGGATTTTGATTTACCATTGTGAAACATTTATTTGTGCTGCTTCGTTAATTTGATTACGTTGCTTTGGTGGTTTAGTAAAAGGTCCACGATTAAAATATTTATGAAAGTATTCCTCAGCTACACGAACTGAATTTTTATAGCATATGATATAACATTCCACCATATTCAGTTTTTCTTCGTTAGAATATTCCATTTTATCACGAAAACTTGTCAATATCGGCTGTCAGTTCAGCACTACTAATGGAATTACTCTCAAATGAGGAAACGTCAAAGTGAAAACAATCTTTTTCATAGCTATCTACGTTAAAAGTGAAAATAAGAGACAAAAGCGTCCATAACTCCGTTATTTTTATGAATAACTATATCGAGTATTATATCTTTGAAAAGCTCTAAAAATGTCCGATTTTTTGAGGTCATAGCCAACTATGGTCAGGCAAACGAAGACATGACAATCATATTCGGGATACAATTCCCTTCAATTTTGATATTAACACTTTTTTATAAAATCAAAAACAAAGGAGCTAGAGGCATTTGACTAAATCGACAGAATTTGGTTTTTTCAAAATATCTAGTAAGTCATGACTTTTTACAAAAATCCGAAAGTCTCATTAAATTGGGCCAGTAAAACTGCAAATCATTCCCAATTTAACCATTGCTCTATCTCCGCTAGTTTCCGCGATCCCCATACTGATCATAAAAAAAAACTCACCCTATATATATATATATATATATATATATTTCAGAAATCCTCTAGGCTGATTATGTAAATCATATAGTTTTGTTAATGGGAATGCAGCCCAAGGGTAAATTAAAACACTAGAGAACTCTTCGTGCCATTTATTGACTTTTTTCCTTCTTCAGTTCATTACTAAAACATTATACTCTGGGGAAGTTAGTATTTTCGGTTGATAAAAAAATTCCACAGATATTTGATTGTCTTTTCTTGAAGAATGTATATAGCATAATACATAAAAACTGTTAACAAATATTCATTCCTTAATTAATTATACGGAGTGTTTAAAGTTGCAAAAATCGCAATTTTAGCAGATATTGTAACTTTTCAGCAACGGAATGAAAAGTTCTAGGGTTGAAACTAAGTTTGTTTTATATGTAACTAGCAGACCCGGCCACGCGTTGCTGTGGCTGAGTGATTTAAGACAGATTTGAAAGACAAATTTAACACAAATTAACATAACATTTTTATAACATTTATTCAATAGTATTTATACTCTAAATATCTTTAATCGTAATGAATCACAGTTAATGTTTAATTAAGCGCCAGTCGATGTACAATATTTTTGGTCAAGGCGCCATCTGTTCCTGACTTATGGAACGTACGATTAATAACAACAACCAACGTTGATGATCAGTTTATTATTAATTATTAATTATTAAGACCATTAATTTAAATAATAACTATCCTATCATCTAAGTTGAACCAAATTACATATATATGCCAACTTTCATGAATATCGGTTGACTCGTTTTGAGTTTATTCGGAACATACACAGTGACACGGATTTTTTATATATTAAGATTTCAATAGCGACTATAAGAACCTATCATGTTCTTATAGCCGATTGGATAATTAGTTATTGAGTTATTAGGAAAAAACTGTAAAAAATAAGCAAGTTTCAATCGTCAATAGTTATTGTATAAGAGGCTTTGAAATTTTGAAACTCGACAGAATCTTTCATTTTTACGAGGTAAATAACTGGCAAGAATCTCAGATTTACAGCTCAGACGGTTTTCTTGCAAATCTGATTTTTTTCCAGGGCTTTTGATTTTACGTGAAGTTTACAATGCTCCCATTTTGAGCTAAATTAATATTTTAACCATCTGAAAGGAATATATTAATTATTAGTTCTCTGAATACCATCCCTCATAAATTAATTTTCTTTTAGTTTTATTTTATTGTATGTAAATTGAGTTTGAATGCCTGCATTTTGGTATTCGGAATTAAATAAAATGTACTGGTGGGAGAAGCACCTTCCCCTCATCTTACTACTACGTTCGAACTGACATTCATTTCAAACGCTTTTATTCCTTCCCTAATATAAATGCCATGCCAACTGTCAAACTGTTTGCTGATAGCCCATGGACGAGAAACGGTGGCATATCATAATTTGTTCATTGAAATGTTACATTTCTATTTGTTAATATAACTTTTTTTCTAATCATTTTACAAAAAAATTACATTATACCATTTTTATAGATGTTAATTTTCATTATAAACTTTTTAAATTTATTCATTAGTTAACTAACTTCATAGTTCATAACTATACATTAATATTAATGATTTGCCATAATTATATTGTTGATTTTGATTTTCTATTTTCTGACTCATTATTTTCTTTCTAAAGTTTTTTCCTTTTAAAATTCCCGAAGAAATTAATTGTGATACTGCGATCGACTTTGATTCAAAACTCTGAGAATTAAAGTCAGCAAAACAATTACAATCATATATCAACGGACATTTTTTCATACATTTATTGAATAACATTATACAGAAATGATTGATTTAGCATTTTTCAATATACCCTCCTGCGTGATCTACACACTTTTTCCACCGAGAGTTGGGAGTTTCAGTATTCTCTGTTCATAGAATGTTTGAGGGCGAGTTGCAAGCCAACTGCGCATGTGCTCCTCAACTTCTTCATAGAAAATCAGTAAATTTCCTAAGAGTCAAAAAAATGGTGGCAAGGACTTTTCCAGATGAGAGGCAAGTTTTGAATTTTATTCTTTTTTCGACACTTTGAACGATGCGCTTCAAAAAGCATTCCCTACTCGCTGAAATCTATTTAGAAGTCTTTCAACGATCTTTAGTTTACAGTCAAAAACCCCGGAACCCGTCGACCACAAATTTTTCTGAAACCAAGTTGATCAATGATAATTGATCGAACACTTCCATAGCTGACACCCAATTCTGAGGATATTCATCCACGGTTAATCTACGCTCACGTTCAATAAGCTGTCGAACACTATTGGCATTGTCAGCTGTAAGGCTACACATATACACACGATTCTGAGACAGTGTACTATCCCCAAACTGTGCCTTCAAATGAGTTAGAATTTCTGAGTCTTTAACGCTTTTACTGGTTTAAAACTTTATGATAATCTGTCGCATAACAGACGAATGTAACTCTTGCTTAGTCGTGGCTGTACTCTGTACGGACCACACATCATACAATAGGTATTAAGGACGAAGCCAAGCATATGCGCGTACCCGGCTGGTTGCCCAATGTCCAAAAACCAAACATGTGCTCCAAACAACATAATCTAGCTTGAAACTGCATTCTATGCAGAATAGCAAAATTATCGTTTATATTTGATTTACCCTCGTATATAACGTAATTTGCTTGGAAAAAGCATTTTAAATGTCATGTCATTTCGATGACATGCTATTTTTATTCTACCGTGCGGGGAAATCAAGATCCCCCTACTAAGATGTATGCATTGGCGAATACCAAAATGCAGAATTTCTAATTAAATTTACAGATATTAATTAACCAGAAGAATATTAACATATGATGAGTTGTACAGAAAGATTTGATAATTCACATGTTCCATTCAGATTTATCAAAAAGTTTTTGATGCAGAATGGGAGCGTTATAAACATCACCAAAAATAAAGAGCTTTCGATAAAAAATTACATTTGTGAGAAAACTTTCAAAGCCATGAAGTTAAAATTTTAAACAGTTATTTTAGATAGACAAATGAAATTTATTGCGAAGTTTTATCTTTCTAAATTTTTTTAGATAAGAGTTACGAGTGATTGAAAAATTCGCCTCTTTTCACATTTTTCGTGAATAACGCACTTATTAATTAACCAATCCTATCGATCAACATCTCATTTAGTAGGTTGAAAAAATGCGCATACAACACACTTACTTTTGATTCTTTAAATTTTTACTTTGTTGCTGAGAAGTCACAAAAACTGCCAAAATTAGGGTTTTAGCTATTTTAAACACCTAGTATAATTAACTAAGAAGTAAAAATTTGTTAACAAAACTTTTTTTGTATTTCGCGGCGTACCTCCTTCAAGAAAAACCATTCAAACACCTGTGGAATTTTTTTGCAAAAATGGTATTAAAATAATGCTAAATTCCCTACACTATTAATACAAATATAAAAATTGTACCAAATTAGTGATCTACTTACGGTACATGAGGTTAAATGTTGAAGCAGATAACCTCAAATCGGTACAGCAAAATATAAATACTACCAAAAACACAATAATTTTTATTTATATAGAAAATGAATGTGGAAGTGAATTTAGATTGATGGATAATATTTTTTTGACTGATTTTCATGAAATTATAATTTGTTGATAAAAAAGAAAGGTTTAACTAATTTGATGAACAAGTTGTATAGTTTGGATTTACAGAATTTTGCAAAAAATTGTATGTTTTTCCAAATAACTTAAAAACTATGAGAGATAGGCCAAATTTTGTAGAATACAAAATTGTAGGTTTTTTTTAATTTATCTTTTTTTGTCGGATGAAAATTAAGTTAGACCGTTTAAAGTTTGTACATGTTCGTAAATAGTACTATTAGGCCACCCTTTCAGCTCAAGCTCTGTAAAAAATTAGGGTTAAATATATTTTCAATTTACATGAGCATTAGCTTATAAAAAAAACTACAAAGTGGTGATTTGTGAAGTAAATAATATCAAATGGGGTGGTATTTAGGGGGTAATTTGTACTTTTTTTGTAAAAAAAAAACAAAAAACAATCTTATTTATGTCATAACTCGCTTAATTTTTACGATAGCGGCTTTTATTAAAAAAACAAATTACAGGATTTTCGAAGCACTTTAAAAAACTTTTCCCGAAAGATGCATTATTTTTCGGTATTTCACGATAAACCTTTCAATTTTTGTTCTGGCAAATAAAAACAAAATTTCAAAACTCTGTTCGTATTGGTTCTATAGAAACCATAAACCCAAGATTTTTTTTATAAGGTACATTTTTGATCTTAATGTGCATATTTTTAAAATTATTTACGAAAAACCGAATGAAAACATGTTTTTTTTTGGTTGAAAAATCGATACTTTCACTTGCGATTAACTCGAAAAGAATTTACTTTCAGAAAAAACCTTACAGAACAAAAGATGCTTAAAATTAGATAATTTGTACATTCCCGGACTTTTTTTTCATATATTTTTCACTCCCAAGAAGGGGTAGCATCCCTCACTCCCCGGGAAATAAGCAACCCTCGGCACACAGTCAACTTTGAAGTAGAGAGTAACAGAAATTAAATATAAATTTTTAGGAAAATTACCCAGTATTACCATTTTTTGCCTTCTTGCCTTCATTGACGACTATCTCAGTTGTGTAAAGCACTAAGCTGAAATGATTTTTTCAAGACACATTATCAATGGGGGCTGGCTACACAACTGAAATGAGGAGCCACCTCAGGGATGAAGACGAGGTATAAACGAAAATGCAGTTCTTCATTTTATACTATATGTCGAATAAAATATAGTTCAAAACAATGCAAAACCTACAAATACCGTGGTCGGCAAGTCTCCACAATGTTTCAATGTAAAGAAAAGTAACCCAAATACTTTGGCATCGAACAGCCTAATTTAATTGGTTGCACAATATTGACAGTTTCATTTGTTGAACAAAATATTAATACAAATATTTTTAGCTCGGATCATATTTATAAGGCGCATAGCTTCAATAAGTAACGCATTTGAATTAACTAACCTTAAATTTCACATCAAAAATAAACTTTATATTTACCTTCAGCGGCAGTAGAAGCAGTCTTTACTTTATCTGGGTCAAAATTTTCATCATTCAAAATGTGATCTTTTAATTTTTGCATAACTTTCAAAGGTATATTGTCCTTGTCGTAGTTAATCAAACTATCAAGGAATTTCATGTCACCAAGGACTTTCTTAGAGGGACCCCAATAATCATCTACTGTACCAATACCACTAGGAGCTGGGACCTTTTCAGGTTTCACTTCCTATAATATAATTCAAGTTTTATTCCAGTAGACTACAATTCGGATAACAATTGTTTTACGAATTTCAAATTTTACTCACCTTGAGTATGCAAACCGCTTCCATTACTAACTTAATGCCTTTAGGCGGATTTTTCATTGTTTTCACTTCACTAATGTCAGCTGGTGTCAATGTGTTCAAAGCTGCCAACGCTGCGTTAAGAATTGGCATTGCTTCCGCTAAATTAGCATCACATTCGTCTTTAATCAATTGAGCAGCTTTCGCTTGTTCATTAGCAATTTCTTCATCATGCATTACAACTTTCTCTACCTCAGCAGCTTCGGCTGACTCTTTTTCTACATGTTTCAGTGTTTCTTCTACTTTGTTAGTAGCTTCGATAAGCTGAGGTTCTAGCGCTATTAAATTGGCTTGCATAACAGATACCTCTGCTCCGGCGCTCTCTAATTTTTCTAAACCAACTTCATATCTTTTCTTTAACATAAGAACTTCTCTGGAAAGCACAATATCATAGAACGCAGACCACACAAAATCTGAAACTTACTTTCTTTTATTCTCTAAGAATGTTTTAAATGTATTTATCATTTCTAAATACGAGGTCGGAGTAACGTAGTTACGTCGACTTAGTCGCGTATAGAATTCCTGAGACAACTCTTGTGTGGACATGTGAAACATTTGACACATATCAATGCAAACTGCCCTTTCCTTGTCTACTAGTTCTATTTCTCCCAAAAACCTAGTGGCTACAGCCAATAAAGCATCTTCTGGCCAGGTCTAAAAAATATGTTATTTACTAATACATTGCTAGTTAACTAAATACCTAAACGACTGTTCTGTACATATGTACAAGAAACATCTAAAATAACGCCATAGAAACTCAATTAAGGTACTATTGACGTACTTTAAATAGTTATATACAAAGAGTGTTCGATAAAAGTAGGAATGCTCTCGACTTCGGACAGTACATGAAAAAATAAGCTGATAAGTGTCAATATTTTTTTCTACGGGCCCTCCCTATGGAGAAATGCGTCCCTAAAGCACGCCGCTGAAAATCGGTTTTTCATAAATAACGTTTGTAGTGTTTAATAAAAAAATAGTTTTTTGGAAACCAGGAAGGACCCCTTAAAAGACTACTCATGAAACATCATTTTAACACTCTGTACAGTACAGAGTTTAAACAAATGAATCTGGGTAGCTTAAAAAATAAACTAAAAAATGTATTGTGTTTATGCTGGATGAAAAGAACCGTTTGCGTGACCAAGAACAGCAAACAATTTCAGGTTTTTTTTAATACAAAGGCTCACAAATTTCAATTTTTTCCTCAACAACAAACTTTCAAGCGAAAATCATTCAAACAACAGAAAAGTTTCGTTTTAAGTTGCTTAAACCAAAAAAAACATTTAAAAAAGCCCAGAGGTTCCCAAAAGACATCTTAACGAATTTATTGAAAATCTTAACACGATTCAACATGGGCGTTGTGAATTCTTCGAAACTCACAGGAACAACGAATACGAATCCAACATGCTTGCGGTCTTTAAATCAGAAAGTTTCCCCCAATGTTTGTTAATTCCATGTGGCTCAATGAAACCAAAACTTGCTGAGTAAAACTAATACCTGAATCTTCTGGTATGGTACATGGATGGCTACTTAATGTCATTAATGTTTCTTGGAGACGGTAACGAAATAGTAGACTATAAAATATCGGAGATGATGTCGGAGTTTCGGGACGTTAAATTTAATTAAGTGATAATACACTTATTATCAACTATGTCGAAAACAAAAATTAAGTAAGTCTGACAATAAATATTGAGAGAGAAGTTAGTCTGAGACTAACCCAACAAAAATAATCAGAAACTAACAACAACAACTGCACACTCAAAACATTAGGTGTTTTGTTATAACCATTTTTAAATGTACCAAATAATATATTTTTTAAATAAATTTTTAATTGTTCCCGAAGGTGATTTGTGGCACCTTCTATGGGAAATAACACAACACTTTGAACCAAGGCCTGTATATTTAAAAAATTCATACGTTTAAAAGTTCTATTTTTAGAATTATTTGGGAATAATACCACAATTACTGGAAATTATATTTCAAATACTTTAAACGTTTGAGAATCCAAATGAAGGTATCATTTGGATCCTTTAAGCTTTCGTTTTGTATTGTTCTTTGTGTTATATGGTTGAATTTTGAAATTGTAAGTTATGACCATTGTTCGAGACATATTCACAAATATTTTACTTTTCCAATTGTCGTTCCCTTATGTAATTTTTGGGCTCATTCAAAGATTTTTTGAGTTTTGGGTTAGTTTTAGTTCTTGATATAATTGATTTTAGAGTATTTCTTCTTTTTAAAGTTGTTTTAATATTCTGTTGCCATCTCTTTCTAATCTTTCTGAAAGAACGTATATGTGTGGTATGGTTGTTGCAAAAACGTGATTATCAAGGGTATTAATATTGTTTAATAGTCCGTGGGTTCAATTTAAAATTATACAACAAATATTCACTTTCACTTTTCTAGAACTTTTATTTACATCAAATTATACATAACAGCTGATTCACAATAACATTACAATATACGCTAGCCGTCGCTGTCTAACTAACTTGCGATCGTGGGCTGCTTCTTTTTAAAAGCAGCCATCACAAACTCTCGTAAAATCAATTATCAACTCCACAGCCGCCGAGCCATTTCGAGAACATTTTTTATTTTAGAAGCGATCGGTGTCGTACTGAAATGAAACAGGGTCGGCTTTGGTAAATTTCGCAACACTGCCCCTCCTTTAATTCCGATCGTCCCGATCAGAAACATCCTCTCCATCGTAGGGAGCGAGTCGATCTAAATGGACCACCTTCAACTTAGCCTTGGGGTTTTGACGGATCCGGTAGACGACGTCATTAAGCCTCTTGACCACCTCGTATGGACCATCCCAGACGGGTGTAAGCTTTGGGGATTTGCCCTTGCTCCGTTGGGGGTTGTACAGCCAGACCTTGTCCCTTTCCTGGAACCCGACTGAATTGGCCTTAAGGTCGTATCGCGTCTTCATCCGGTCACTGGTGGCCAACATCTGCGTTCGGGCTAATTCGTGTATTGCCAACAGGTTATGTCGGAGCTGGTCGGCATAATCGTGGATGTCTTGGGAAGGTTCTTCGGGGGAGCCAAAAGCCAAATCGCAGGGTAATCGCAGCTCCTTTCCGAATAGGACCGTGGCTGGAGTCAGGCCTGTACTATTATGTACAACAGAAGGATATGCCAACAGGAATAGGGGGATATGCTCATCCCAATCAAGCTGGTTATTGCTGACGACCTTGGATAGGTGTTGTTCCAAGGTCCTGTTGAATCTCTCCACCATTCCGTCTAACTGTGGGTGTAATGGTATTGTTCTCGTTTTCCTGATCCCCAACATCGTGGAGCTTCTGGAATACATTCGATTCGAAGTTACGCCCCTGGTCTGAATGTAGTTCCATCAGGATGCCAAAGCTGTTTCAATAGTTGTTCTACTAGCACCGTCGCTACCGTGGTTGCCTCTTGGTTGGGTAAGTAATCCGTTGCGACCCGAATGTATTTGTTCCCCCTCTCAGACTCCCCATTGAGCTCATAACGATTTCAGCACGCCGGAGTATCTAGCTACCTCGTCCCATCGTGGCCTGGGTGCCCCTCTCGTTTTGAGTGATAAGATTGGTTCGATGTCTGGATCAGCCATTTGGTCCTGGATGCACTGTTCCGTTGTCCAGTCTTCACTCGGATCTGCCTGATGGAGATACCCTCTTGCTGTTCCGTCTTCAGGCAATGTCCGCATTCTGCTCTACAGGGTCTTCTGGATAGGGCATCGGCAGTATTGTGCAAACGGCCGGCACGGTGTTCCACCTTGAAATCGTATTGCTGTAATTTCTCCATCCACCTGGCCAGTTGTCCTTCCGGTGTCTTCATGTCCAGCAGCCATTTGAGTGCGGCATGATCTGTTCGGATATAAAAATGACGACCATAAAGGTATTTGTGGAAATGGTCTACAGCTCTTATTATTGAAAGAAGTTCTTTTCTGGTGACGCAATAATTTTTTTCCAGTTTCGAGAATTCACGGCTGTAGTACTCGATCAGCCTCTCTTCACCATCTTGCACCTGGGACAGGACGGCCCCCAAACCTGTGTTGTTGGCGTCGGTGTCTAAAATGAACTTGCCGGACTGTGTAGGAAAGGCTAGGATTGGGCTGGAGCATAGTCCAGCCTTGAGTCTTATGAATGATGTTTCGCAAACCTGATTCCGACGGAAGGTCTCTTTCTCAGTGGTCCTTTACTGGTGGAGAAAGCTGTCTTCTCTCTGTCGTTTGCGTGCAGACCAACCTGCCAATATCCACTTTTTAGGTCTAGTGTGGAGAACCAACGGGAGCCTGCTGGTGTGGTCAACGTGTCATCGGTTCGGGGTAGTGGATAGCTGTCTTTCTTCGTGACGTCATTCAGCTTTCTGTAATCCACCCAAAATCGGATGGTTCCATCCTTCTTTGTAACTAGCACGACGGAAGCAGACCATGGGCTGATGTATGGCTCAATACCTCCATTTTGTAACATGGACTCGATGTTTTCCTCGACTGCCTGCTGGATGATGTTGGTGCGACCGGTGGTTCCATCCTGACTGTTAAAAATTTGCCAGTGCTTTGTGATAAATTGCTTGGCTTTCTTCTGGTTCTCTGGTGTGTCAAATGGTCAGCAAACTGTTGTAGGAACTCTTTACTGGGCCCTGTCTCCTTCTCCGACGTCTGGTACTCGTCTTCGCAATTGATGATGGTCTCTACTGGCTCGAAACAAGCTATCTCTTGACCATTGGTAATTCTGATGTCGTTGTTGGACAAATTCAGGACTCTGATTGGTATATTTCGTCCGGTTTTAACTATAGCCCGTCCAACTAAGTAGTCATGAGCTGAGTGTACGGGCTCCACCATTCCAACGTAGCTCCCAGGATTGCTGTCTAGCTGCCCATGAATAATCTGTTCAGTTTGACCGGGAATTCTACTGAAGACTTTGCCACAATTTTTATGGAGGTGACTGGACTGTTGACGGGCGGTGTCAATACAAATTCCTCATTTAGGAACGGAAGAACATCATATCTCGGGTCGAGCATAAATCCATGCTGTCTAATTAGGTCCATACCCAGTATAAAATCGTCCTCAATATTCGCTACCAAGACACTGTGCCGGATCATGTTGTCCCCTATCTGTAGCACGACATCTGCCTCACCTTGTATTGACATGGACTCGTCGGTGACTGTTCTGAGCTGGATGTTGTTGTTAGCTGGCCTAATTTCTGATGCTCTCAAAGCCCTGGATTTGGCAATGGACACAGCGGCGCCGGTGTTGATGGTGATGGTAATTGCTCGGCCATTGATGGTGCCTCTGACGACTAGGCTGCTGCTATCTCTGCAAAATCCCCGGATGGATAACGTTTGGGGGGCTGGTGGAGGGTTAGTCAGCATTCGCCCCCTTATGCTGACTGGCTGACGGTCCCTGGACATGTGGCTGTTCTGTTGGTTACCCCTGGTCGGTGATCGTTCAGGTGGCCTCACTCGACAATCACGTTGGAAGTGTCCTGTCCGTCCGCAGCGGTAACATGCCCTTCTGGTGCAAGTTATTTGTGAGCGTTCTAATATTTTGTTCAGACCAGCCATCAGCGCTTGAAATGGTGACTCTGACTCTTCCTGGAGGAAACTGCTCGGACCCTCGGCTTGGACATGTTCATGACGGCCTCTACTTCCAAAGCTCGAAGACATTACTTTTCTTGACGTCACTTAGGCTTAGATTTCGTTGTACTTCCACATCTCTGATGTCATTTATGAAACTCTGTGTGGCCAACTGATCTTTGGTTTCCTCTGGCAGGTCTGGGTAGGACAAGTGTAATTACTAACCGTCTAATCTCTGCTTCGAATTCTTGGAGGCTTTCACCGGATTTTTGCATTTTCCACCTGAGTTGGACTTGGTATACCTGACTCAAGGATTGATTGTCGTATGTATTGTCCAAAATGGCGATGATCTTGTCGAAGTTGCCTTGTTCATCGACTGGAATGCTTTGGAGGAGTTATAGGGCCGGACCTCTTAACGAAATTACCAGAGAAGTAGATTTTTCATGATTATCCCATCCATTAGTTGTAGCCACGGCCTCAAATTGCCATTTATACATGGGCCAAGATGAACTGCCGTCGAATGTGGGTGGTTTACTAAAGGAACCTTTGGTACTCACGGTGTGCTGGTATTTTCCTAGCTGTAAGTCCTGCTGCATTTTTTTGATTTCTCTTTCTACTTTGTTTTGGATGGCACTGATTTTATCTTGTATCTCACTTTAAACTGTTTTTTTTTTAATGGAACTGATTTGGTCTTGAACTGTGTTTTGAATTGAACTGATTTCAAATTTTACCTGGCTTTGGATGGAATCGAGGTCATCTACTTTGGTTTCAAGAATGTCCACGGTATTTTTTATGGTCTTAATGCCATCATTTATCTCTGACTCAACTATTTGCATTCTTTCATTAACTGTTTCATTAACTTGTCCTGCTATTTGCATTAATTCTTCAAATTGCAGTTGTCTTTTCTCGTCAGTTTCGTGTCGTTTTAATTCAATTTGTTCTTGTTTTTCTTCAAATTTCGAGAACAATCCTTCAATTAAATTATGTTGTTCACTTTTCATCATGGAAACTAGATTTTGTTGTTTTTCTTCCATCGTAGACACAAAATTTTGTTGTTCATTTTTCATAGTGGAAACAAGATTTTGTTGTTCGCTTTTCATCGTAGTGACAAGATTTTCTAATTCTATTTTACGTTTTTCATCAAAATATTTTACTAACATTTGTTGAATTTCTTCTTGATGTTTTTTCTTCTTGTCACGTTTTTCTGAAATCTGGGCTATTTTTTCGTCTAGTCCTTCCGTAACCTGCTTGACTATTTTTTGGTAGTTTCGTCCATTTTTTCCATGCTACGGTTTTCCATAAATCAAATTACGATTTTAACTGCACTTAATCCTGCACTTCTGATAACCAAATTTGTTATATAGTCCGTGGGTTCAATTTAAAATTATACAACTAATATTCACTTTCACTTTTCTAGAACTTTTATAAATAAATCCTGTATAACTGATTCACAATAACATTACAATATACGCTAGTCGTCGCTGTCTAACTAACTTGCGGTCATGGACTGCTTCTTTTTAAAACCAGCATCGAAAACTCTCGTAAAATCAATCATCAACTCCACAGCCACCGAGCCATTTCGAGAACATTTTTTATCTTAGGAGCGATCGGTGTCGTACTGAAATGAAACAGGGTCGGCTTTGGTAAATTTGGTAACAATATTTTAATTTTATTCTGAGTTCGTTGGGAATAACACCACATAAACTTGAAAGTCTGTATATTTCAAAAAGTCTAAACGTTTCAAGGTCTAAATCACACTCGTTTTCATTCAGACCCATTTAAAACGGTGTCTGATTGTCAATATCAGATTTATTAATTTTATTTCCTTAGAAAACAAAAGGAGATAATTTTTAAATCAATATTTTTTATAAAACCAGTTTCTATTACAATATATGAGAATCAAAACAAACCATTTACAATAAAAGAACATATTAAATGTGATCTAAAAAATATAAAAAGTTTTACCTGAAACCAGTCAATGGTGCAGCAATTAACTAAAGCTGGAAATTTCCTTATTCTATTTCTAAAACTATCTCCAATAGGACTCATTGTAAGTATTAGATGCAGCTGTTCTTTTACAATCTGCACGAAAAAATTGAAAAGGGCAACTGGACTTCCATCTGTCTGTAGCGATTTGTCTCTTTGTCTGTCGAGTTGGCGCATTTTATCACAAAGTTCCATTTTTTCTTCCAGGGTAAATAAATTTGGCACTTCTCCAGAGTTCATGAGATTACTTACATCTTCTAGAAATCCTTCCTCTTTTATCTGGGTATCAGAGAATAGGAAAACTCCATGTTGGTCAGAGGCACTAGCTTTACGTAAAATAACTTTGACATCTTCACGCCATTCAGTAGTACCATAGTGTCGAGTAATTTCTACTTGGAACATTTCATACTCGGAAATATGAGCAGCAAGACGTGTTAAAGACTGCCTCCCAGAACCTCCTACTCCTACGCATAACCCGTGGCTCCTTGGTTGCTTAAGAATTCTACAGATCTTGGAAAGGTGTTCTATAGCAAACCTGGAAAATACAAATAAATAAATGATATTTAAAGCTAAAAAGAAAAAAACTATTTTTGGATAAATGATAACTAATAAAAACTTTACCTCAAGAAGTCTTAACAATTTAAAACTAACCTTTCATAATCTTTTGTATTTTAAGGGCATATAAAAATTTACTAGCATGTACAACTTATTTATATGTAATTTGGAAGTTGTTGTTTCGGAGATCATTAATTAGTATGCCAGTTTATTCCTTTAATTTAACAGACAAGTATGTATTTATTTTATAATAGAAACAAGTTTAGCAAGTGTCCTGGTTGTTTTCTGCAGAGATATTCAGGGAGAAAGAAATCTTTATACTATAATCAATTAGTTTTCTTGTGTACTTGGAAATGTAGTTTATATTGTTTATACATATTTGAGTTGAAAACGTTTTAACTCCAAGTGTTGATCGCTGTCAACCTAAGCTAAGGGGCTGATGCCCCCCCCCCCAAAATCATCTGAGTAGTATGCATTCTTAGCGTTTGTTGTGCTAAAATCAACCTTCAATGACGTCAAGCCCCCCACCCAGTGAGACCAAGCACCCCCAAATGAAAATCCTGGATCCGCCCCTGAACCACTATGTACATTAGAGGTCGTTCATAAAATTCGTTCGCATACAAGCGGGGTGGGGGGTTTCAGTTAGTGTGACGGGATGTGAATTTTTGTTTTTGTTTCATTTCTCTGTTACGACAGAAACTCGTACGTTTTTTTTTCATACTAAATATATAAATATTTTTACATATATATTTTAGTCAGAATACTTATTATTTGGTATATTTAATTATGTTTATTATTCGACATCGGCGCTAGCTATTAAGTCCGTCACAATGGGTTCCTCTGTACAGTCAATATCATAGAAAAAAACGGTTCTACGAATTCTACACTCAATTAACAATTAAATGTAGACTTTACACGGCCAATGATAAAATAAAGTTGCATATACAGTGTGGACCAGAAAAATGTAATAAATTCGATAACGAATAAAGGAGGGCTTGTGGGAAAAAGCGTATTTTTAAATGCGCATTTTTTCCACAAAAAAATATATATAAAGTGTGTCATGTGACAGTGGCCAATACCAATTTTCTTATTTTAAATGCAAGCCCTGTATATTACCTATTTTTTTTATTTTCTAGAAAATTCTAGACATAATTCATGTAGAATGACGTACATCGTCCTTCAACTGTTTCGAAAGTGTTTTCAGAGTTATTACAAAAATTAACATTAAAAAAAAGAAAATTATTTTATTTCACAAATTCACTACATTACACTTGATATTGTGCTAGTAAGCAGTGTAGTGTTTATATTCTTGAATATAATTTAGGCTATAGTGTTTTAGTATAGTAGTGTATATGTCTATATTTTTATGTTAGTATGTATGTTTAGTTTTAGGTAATTCTGTCCAGGTTCTACGCACAGGTTTCATTACCGTTGTAGGATTTACAATGAATATTGTGTTTGTTGTAAATTTTGAACTGAAATAAAAAATATAAAGAATATTTTCGTCAAAACTCATAGTCTTAGCATCTTGCCTGCCTGCATGACAGTGGTGATCAGTGTCATTGCTATTGTCGTTCTAATTTCGTTAACTGAACGTAATAATATTAGAAAAATGGTTCATTTAACAGAAATAACCATTCTACAAATGATTGGTTATGGAGATAACACACGGACAGAAATGGAAGTTTCTCGCTCATTTCACGAAGATTTCGCAAGTTTGCCGCCTGTATCCCAAGGAACTATTAGCAAAATAGAAATGCCGTTTGGCGAGCTTGGTCATGTAAAAAAGCTAACAAAAAAATAAATAATACGAAATTTGATATTATGCTTGAGTTTCAAGAACACCCACACAATTCTGGTCGAAAAGCAGCCCCACTGTTCAAAGTTAGCCACACATCAATTTTTTGAGTATTAAAGGAAAGTAAAATGCATCGCTATAAAATGATGTCGACTCAGGAATTTATGGAAGACGAGTTTGATAGGAGAACGTATTTCTGTGAACAAATGATGGTAAGGTTAGATAACAATATGATCCAATTAGAAAACATTTTGTTTTCTGATGAGATCACATTTACATTTCACGGTCATGTTAATCGTCGAAATTGCCGCTATTGGACTAATGAGAATCTTCACTGGATGACAGAGAAACATACGCAATATCCTGAAAAAATTAATGTTTGGCAGGAATTGTTGGAAATCATATCGTAAATGCCATTTTTATTGATGGCAACTTGAATGGAGATAAATATCCCGATCCAGTAAACCCATAAGTTCCTGCCAATAAAATATGGATTCAGCAAGATAGATCACCGCCCCATTACGAATTCAATGTCCGGCCGTACCTGAACCAAATTTTTACAAACCGGTGGATTGGGAGGCGCGGATCGATAGAATGGCCAGGACGATCTCCTGATTTGAAAAGTAGATGACCTAAAAAGACGAATGACGCTTGCAATTATATCAGTCACCAGATTAGGATGTTACCAAGACGTTCGCGGTGAACATTTTGAACATTTCCTACATTGACATGAATGGTTCTTTGTTTTTTTTTATATTATTCAGAAATAATCACTATTACTTATTAGGTTTTTATTGCATTTATTGTTATTATTAAAACACTTAATATTTCCGAATCAGTTGAAGATAGCTGTAGAACATTGTATATTAATTATGTCTAGAATTTTCTGGAGAATCCAAAAAAAAATGTACAGTGGCTTGTATTTAAAATAAGAAAGTTGTTATTGCCCACTGTCTCATGACACACCCTACATAATTTTTTTGTTGAAAAAATGCGCAGTTAAAAATACAAATCGACATGTCCAAGCGTTTTTCCCAATACGCCCTCCTTTATTCATGTTCCACACTGTATAATAGTGTTATTATAGACATAATATCACGTATACCATAGAACCTGGTTAACTTGAGTTAGATATACAAAGTTTGTACTACTACAATTACATGTTACGAAAGGACATTAAAGGATCTACTATTTTTATTTACATATATATTTCTGATTCGTCACTTAGTAGTCACCAAATAATGACATTTAATTTTTTTTTAATTTTATGCTAGTTATTACGTATACCTACTACTCAGTCTACGTTAGCATTTCTTAGATTTTACAGTTAAGATTTTCGAAAAAAATGTGTAGAAGTTTTGTTGTTTGTCAAATAGATTTGACCAAGCAAGTAAATATACACAATATACACTACATTAATTTATTCACAGAAAACATGGTTGAGCATATAGTAGATACTTTTTCTCTTAAAACATTTTATGTAAAATGCAATCAGTAGGTGATTTTTGTCAATATTTCCAATTTACCCTAATTTCAAATCCTTTTCTATTACAGAATAGGAGTTAACAGAGAAAATCGTAATGAACAGATGGAATAGTATTTATTTCCCAATAAATTTACTTAGAACCTTGAGAGATGTCATTTTTACCCCCACCCCCTGATGATACATGGTGAGGTTTTAATCCACCTCCATAACCAGTGCATGTTTTTTAAAATTAAATATTTATTTAATGAAAATTATAACAAAAAAGCACATATTAATTTAAAATTTGTAATTGATTAGATTTCAATGGCAAAATAGACTCGTATGACATTTAAACATACACTTTTGCTATGGTTCAAAAGTTATTTTTAGAAAATCGAAACAGTACGTACATATTAAGAATGGATGTGTAATCTGTAGGTTATATATACAACCATTTTTTCACATCAATTATATTATATTTCCGTGGAAAAGTAGAATTTCCACAAGTAACACGCTCATGTGTGCTTTTACGGAACCCGATGTTAAGCACAGGTAACTCACGTAAAGTTAGCACAACCATTTCAAAATATTCACTTTTTGAATATTGAATAATTTGCCGTAAATTAGCCGTATATGCTGTGAAAGCAAAGAACTTGCCGCTCATTTTTTTTTATTTGTTTTCATGGGAATGCGATCTTCATATAAAGTTTTCAATTAAAATTCACATCAAAATGACTAAACATTTTCTGAAAATTAGCCGTAACTTTGCCGCGAATGAAAAAAATATATATTTTATGGGGGGTCATGCTAATTTTATATATAAAGTTAGAGCGTCCATTGGTCATTTTCAGTTATTCCATGTCACAATGGCTGAGTCTGTGCTAAAAATTAGCCATACATTAGCCGTAAAAAAATACCACTTTGATTTTTTTATTTTTTAGCGATGACCACGCTTAACTTTTTTAAAGTTATCACGACCATCGCCCATTTTCATTTGAATAATTAAGCATATGCTAAAATTTGCCGTGAAGGAAAGAATTTCGACCCTTTGATTTTTTTATCGGTGGTCATACTGGCTATGCTAACTTTATATATAAAGTTAGCATTGCCCATTTTCAATTAAAATCCACACCAGAACGACTAACCATGCCCCAAAAATTACGGGCGACCATTACTCATTGTCAGTTAAAGTCCATGACCTTGTGCTAAAAAATAACCCTAAATTTGCCGTAAAAAAAATTTCTGCTACAAATTTTGTTTTTCTGCCATGATCACGCAAATTTTTAATATTAAAATCGTCATCTTAAATGCTCACCAAAATTTCACATTTTATTCAAAGAAACTTTAAAATATCTGAAACAACTTCAAAAAAGTGGTCTAGAAACATCTATGAAATTCCAAAAATAGTTTCTGACAGATTCTAAAATATAAAATTATATAGACGTTTCAAGAGATTTTTCAACAATTTTTACATATCCTAAGAAATACAAAAAAAATAAAACAATATTTTAGTTTGCCAGAATGATATGAAAAGTTTACAGAACTTATAGTTTAAGAGTATTCTCAAGTTAATAAAGATTATAATAATCTTTACTTATAGAACATGTCTAGTACACAATACAAAATCTGAGGTTACATTCAATAAATATTACCAAAGATACACATGACAGAAAAGACAGAAAGAGAAAAAAAGGGAGAAAAACTCACAATATTTTCTGTTTAAGATCTGTGATATCATACTGCAACATTCTCGGAAATGGTTGCGCCAAAATATATACGTAACATGTAACCACAACCCTCCTACCCATTGCGTAACTTTACAAAGCCCCACTGGACTTCATGTGAGTAATGGACTACCGTATTACAAAATGTATTGTTTACCTAAATAAAACTAGATTCATAGGTTTCTTCGTCATATTGTTGAACTCAGCTAAATAGCCCTCTACAATAGTTCTAAGCTGTTCTAAATCCTGTACTTCAATATAGTGCCTTTGATCAGCTTTGGGATTGGCAAAATCACAATAAAGAAGATTTCTTAACTCCATTTCGCCAATCTAAAATTTCAAAACAATTATTTATTAACATCCGTTTTGATTTAGCTATATAATTATTTTAAAAATTTTCCGTATTTTATTCAACCTGCTGGAACTGTTCAAAACAGTTCTTGCATTGTTAGAAACAAAAATAAGTTACCAAATTGTATTGTATAAATATGTTAAAGTAAAATCATATTCGCTTTTCGGGGTTTGCAATACAACATTTTGATTCAGGCCTTACGGTATTACATTATTATTATTAGAATCTTTGGCAAAGTGCTTTTATAAATGATTTGACCAAATATATGACAGAAATGTCAACACAAATTTCGTCAAATGACGTATTACACTACTGTAAAAACACAGTTTTGCACCCTAAAAACAAACCTTTATTGAAACACTCAACAACTCTATGTTGTCATCATCAAGGAGTAAACCAAAACTATTACACAGCATTATATATATATATATATATATATATATATATATATATATATATATATATAAAATATTTTCTATTCATTTAAAATTGAGAATATACAATTTTATGCTTGTGCTGCACATTATCGTCCTTTATATATGACAGTATGCCTTTATAAAGATTCAGACTTTAAAAAGAAGGCAACTCAGCAACTATCTATGCAACTATCTTTAATGGACATAACACTATTATGGTTCAAACTCTGTGCAGTCCTAGTTCTTACGAAGATATGAGTAGTGAAACAAAAACGATTTTCAAAGTTGAAAGTCGGATCAAAACAAGATGTTAATGCTGAACCTTCGGTCCTGTTTCATCCTGAAGTTCCTATTTATAGGGGAAGAATTATATAATTGAAAATCTCCTAGTAAGCACAAACACCGAGGCCAAGCCATCGACCGTGGTATCATATCATCCGAGTTGATAAATACCATAGATGCTTTAATGTGTGATTTTCAATTTTGTGTTGTAAAAGAAATAAAAACTTTTAAAAACATTTTACGATTTTATGGGAAGTTAAATAAGTCAAATGTGAGTTTCCCTTTTTCCGAAACAAAATACTTACTTAATCATCTTAATAAATAGAAACAGAAATAATAGTTTCACAAAAATGTTCAAAGAAAAATACACTCTTTGTAAAATTAAGTTATAAATCTACACACCACGGGGCTCTCCGTTGACTTCAGCCGGGAGAACATGACGTTAATATCCTCTTCCAACTTATCACGGCAAACTTGCCGCAAGGTCTCGATAATCCAAGATCTGTCACTGTCATCGACTAAGCGGTCGTAGTAAACTCGCAATACTTCATGAACCCACAATCTTTTCATTGCAACCATGTCTTCCATAGCTTCAGGGACAGATAAGAGAACTCCCTGTAATAATGAAAAACTGTATCATAATTTCTGGGAGATTGATTGTCTGGAATGAGTTGACGTGTTAATAAAACAGAAATCTGATTTTTTAGTGTTCCAACAAAATATGAGCTTGAGCAGCAACTATATATAAACCTTTGTAGAAAATAAATTTCAATTTCAGCATATTATAAGCAATTGTGTTCATTATTTACATTATATTCACCTTTTTTTTTTAGTAATTAGATCATGAGCATATGCTAGATTTTTATGTCTTTACGTATCTTCATTTGATGTTTTTAGACAGGGTATCTCAGAAAATGTGGGAAATCTTCGGATTCGGATAGAACAAAAACAAATAACATAAGGAGTTCCTAAGTTTTTTTTTCCTGTCCCCTCTTCTAAGGAGATAAAGGCTCGACAGATATACCCCTAAATATATCATTTCAATAACTTTTTAGATTAAGAGTAATTTAATATTTTTCTATATGATGGAGGCTAGAAAACACGTTTTAAAACAAACATTTGCCAGAGCTGTACTAGCTGTAACATAATTACACCCCCAACTATATAGGCCCAAAAATAATATTTCTAAACAACCTTAATCTTAAACTAAACAGGTTCTCTTATTCGGTATAATTGAAATAAACAGTTTTCTACAACAAGTTTTTTAATGAGGTTCCTTATTAAATTATTGTATATGTAAGCTCAATTTTATTGACGTAGACTAAAGACTTTAAATATCACTACAAAGAGAAATAATGTATTAGAATCAGTTGTCCGAAAAGCCTATCCACTGATACCCGGAGTTCCTATTCAAGTATTCTAGAACTAATATACCAAAATGCGGAAGTGCCACACTAAGCATGAACCACGTATATTAACAATAATTGATCACTCCTCTATGAAAAATGACATAAAAATAGAGTCTGACAGAAGGGTAAGTCAACTATTGAAAACAAACTTAGCAGTAAAAACTTGTTTAAGGCTACCAACATCTACACGTGTGCAATGCTCAATTACTCTTAACTGGTACAAGACAAAGAACAATCACTACTAAAGGTCCCATTTCTACTAACTAATGCTCAAAATCATCATTCAAATAGTTATGTCGAATGTACAACATTGCCACGCTACGCTGTGAAGGAGGAAGATAATTGGTAGATATAGCAACTAAATCAACCAATGTTTAACTTGCGTAACGATTTCCACAATGTTCCGATCTACACTCAACACGACTGCAGCTGACAGAACAAGAAGTTCAATTACACCACCAGTCAACTAATCAGAAACTGCCCAAATGGACTTCAACCAAGATTATGCCGACAGTTCAGCGTCGAACTACTGGTTGATCTCATATCTTTCCTGAAACGCAAGGCTTTATACTGACAATCTAAGATTAAGTAATTCCAACTAAGAACTATCTGACGTACATCATTAAAGATCCTTCTATCAAAAACGATACTTGCGGATAGGATTGCCAAACATCAGAAACAATCCCTTATAATGAGGTTTTGAGGCATTTGCTGCAAGTGAATAAATACAAAAAAAACATATGATGTAGCCAAAATATTGTACCAGGAATTGTCAGTGAAACTTGAACTGCCACAATCGGTAAAAATACCCTACTATACTATATACCGGAAACTTTTTTAGAAAATAACAACTACAAGCTATAATTAATACAGGAATTTTGAACTCAAATCAAAAAACAAATGGGCACTGAAGAACACACGAACTGTACCCATTGTTATGCTAACAAAAGGAGTAGTCCAGAAAGCCGCCCTGTTAAGAACAGCCCTCACGTTCAGAAAATTCATGCGAAACTGCAACTACGACACTAACCATAGTCCTTCCACTGAGCTATTCATTTTGATATCTAGAATATCTGGGGTTTAGGGAATTTTCCGTTAAAGGCTAGCTAGCTATACATGCCTTAGAGGGGGGTGCATTGTGCATGACATATATCGTCTGGGCAAGTCGTTGGATTATAATAAATATTATTCATTTGAAGAAACAGTTTTACATTTTTGTGATAATTTGTGATACGGTGAAGTTGAGATATGTGTTATTGCAGATGGAGCATGAGCGTTTTCGTTTATCATACGATAAATTATATGTCGGCAAATTCATTAAATATTCATTCCATTGTGACAAATAAAACTAAATATGAGAAACAGAAAAAAAACAATGAGTAAATGGCGTAAAGTTGTTAAACAAATATATTTAGGGGCATATTTGATGGGGGGCCCCAGAACGAAAATTTATAGGAATTGTCATGTCATTTGTTTTTATATACATAAACTTATACCTGAATGAATAAACAAATATAACAGCAATGATAAATGCCCATAGTAGCAAATACCGTTTCAGGGGTGGATGTTGTAAACTAAATTGTTATCGATTTTTCGCGGTTTTTTTGATAAAAAACAAAAACGCGTCGATACATGTTTCATCATTAGAACGCGTTGATGTCGCTTTTGTTCTACTATTAATTTTGTCACAAATGACCTGGGCTATTTGTTTTAGTTTTACAAACCAAATTTAACTTCAAGTACGTCAACTGTTTTTGAAGCGCCTGTATAGTGTAAACTAATTTTGAATGTGATCCACATCGACGGCAACAGAAGCTATATGTAGTGATTTTTGTACACCTATAATTTTTTTGTTAGGGACCTTGTCCTATATTTTATTAATTAAAAATTAACACATCAAATATATTAATCATAACATGAACTTCGACTTTAAAAATATACATAAAAAATGGATTATTTCATTACCTGAATGACCCTGGAGAAATCTCTCAAATTGAAGAGATAATGGGATTTGGCTGGAGTCGGTAACAAAAAAGCCCGAGCCATCTTATAAATATCTAGCGTTGCCAGAACGATTTCCTCTATGCAGGGGTCAAAGTCTTTGGAGAATCCCCTGGAAATGTGAAAATAACGAGTGAATACTTCATTATATCAATTTATCCATCAGGTAGGTTCAAATGAAATGAAGTTCGTTCTAACATTTTTATAAGAGATAGCCTCAACAAATCAATAAGTAAATGGTGAAACACAAAGTTGGCGATAAATATTGTGATTGACAATAAAAGATTTTTATGAATTCAGGATTCGTTTTCCGTAATTCGTTATACGTTATTATATTTATGTATTTCTTTAGAAATCTTCAAATATATAATAGTTAACATAAAAATGTTTGACAATACTAAGTGACGGAAGCAATAGAATGTAGTGCTATTTGAAATAAATAGTATAGAGGGTATCTCAAGAAGATTCTAAAAATCATATAAAAAAATTAAGTTCTTTTCAAATTGACGAATTTGAAATAAGTGTCTTCCGAATTTCGAATATGTAATCTCCATATAAATAGGTAAAGACAAATCGGTTCGGTATCATTTTCTCCTCTATCCCTCAACTGATTTACTTTATTTTTGGTTTGTTTAGAAGCTACTGACGACCTTCAGTGCAGAATGCTAAAATTTATTTATAATATTGGTTCATTCATTAAATAAAATAAAATAAAAAATTCATAATTTAAATCCACACTGTCAATGCCAATATCGTAAGGTGGATTGAAAAACAAACGAAATTAAACAAAATTCCGAAAGTTATTCCATATTATCAAGGTATTAAGATCTCACGCCAAAAAATATATATTATACTATAATAACCATTTATTTGATACTCGCAAGTTTGAAACTTTCGTTTCTTTCTAAATATGGTTTGTCAACTAAATTTCGAAATGTGTATTGTGTGGCATCTGGTCAATGTGTTTCCGATAATATTTTATTATTTAACGTTATGCTTTAAATTTATATTGTTTCTATTTTAAAGGCTAAAAGTTTTATATGATTTTAAAGTTTCATATGATTTTACTAAAATTACAAAGCCCATGATATGAATACAAATAGTGAGATTTAAGATAAATAGTTAGACCAGACATAATGGCAATAATTTTAATGATCACGGCCATCTTCGTTTTAGCGAATTTGATTATTTTGATTTCAATTTGACATATAATATCATTGTTAAACGTTAGGTTAATGCAAGGATGTTTTACAAAGGATTGCTTGATCAATGTTAAAAATTTTCAAATAAAACAGCCACCTTGTGACCTATCACCGTGTGTTGAGCCCGCTCTCGAATTGTTGTGGCGCTTCGTCTGTTGACAGTTGTAGAGTTTTTCTGGTTTTGTTTCATCTGTTTAATGTGATACTGATAACAACTTCATCAGAAACGGTTACGGTGCAATTATTAGCCGCCAGTTTGTGACGTATGCTTTCAGAAAAATTTAGATCTATCGAGAAATCCTTTATGTACTATCCTTGAGGTTAATGTACTTTTTCAATTAAATGTGAAAATTATCAATGGATTATTTGAAAAAGTTCAAGTTCAATACACTTACAAAAATTGTCAACATAAAAAGTATTATTTACCATAAATTAACAGCACGTGTATTGTATTTCTTTATATTTCTGATATAATACAGAAATAGTCATCGCTAACTTTGTGTGTTAAAATGAAATTATTGAGATTGTACATGCATTGTAGTTTAAGGTGTACAGTACCGTCGACTCGAACGGACTATTCGTCAGCATAAAAGTGGTGTAAAGTCAGTGTTTTTTCATCGGAATTGATTGTAATCTAGGCATATATTACGGTCTTTAAGAGACTTTAATTAAAAAGTCTCTAGTACACCTGGAACTTGTAATTTTAATGCAGAAATGCAACATTAAATTTCTGTGAGGAAGACACTAATAAACATATTAGTGCAGGAGTGTTAGTGCGTAGTTAGATTCTAAAAAGTGAACTAAAAATTTGGTCTACTTCGTAGTTTAAACATAATAAAAAGTTTGTGTGTGACACAATACATCCAGCAGCTCCAATAATATATCTGGGTTACTTCAATGTATGGAAACTAGTTTTTGAGTATTCTAAGGTAAATCACAATATAATTTACCTAAACTAATATCTCTGCAAACACAGTCAGTAACAAAAACTAGCCAGAAACAAAAAACTTCCGTTCGATTCGTATGGAATTTTAGAAACATCAAGAATACTTTTTTCACGTTTACTATATCTGAAATATAAAAGGTGTTCTAAATAGTTAAAAACACCCAGTAACTCACTGCGTGAACACATTATATTAGCGACATTCAGGATCGGAAATTATACGACTTCCAAAACTCAGTTAGAACATCTTGGAACACCACAACAGTAGTTCTTCGATGCGGCAGCACACCGGATCATTCGGTAGCGCGATTAACATTGTCAAAAAATTTTACAGGGAGAGTGTTTGGAAGTGAGTCATTAATAACTTTATTATACAATATTTTTAACACAATATTGTACTGATTTTGATTGAATTGTTTTTGATTATTTGTAAAAGATATATATCGTTTTAAAACTGTAAGCTAAATTCTATCCTGGTGTGCGTGCTATTATGGATGAAGTATCTAATAAAGACATTTACAAATTAATTCAAGACCTGATCAAAGGTAATGAAGAGATACAAAAGCAATCTAGTGAAATTAAAAGACAAGTACAAAACTTCAAAACAGAAGTACAAGATATTAAATCCGAAATTGGACAGTCGTTGGATGAAGTTAAACAACAAGTATGTAAACTAAGGGAAGAAAATAAAGTACTAAAAGAAAAACTTACTACAGTAGAAAGGAAAATAAAGAAGTATAACCTTATAGTCCATGGATTAGAAGAAGAAGTAACAGATCTTGAAGAGATTCATTTCTTTTCAGAAATTATAATAAATAAACTAAATTTAGAATTTCGATTTAATGATCTACGTGACAACTACAGAATTGGTAAGAAAGAAAATGGGAAGACTCGGCCACTACGACTAGAATTCATTAGTTATAAACTAAAAGAAGAAATCTTAAGAAACTCAAAGAAACTGATAGGAACTAAAATTTTTGTTACTAAGGACTACACTCCTGAAGACTACAAGAAGGTGAAAATACTACGTCATAATCAAAAAATAGCAAAAGAAAATAGTCAGGAAGCTTATATAAAAAAAACTGTCTTTACGTGAATGGTCAAAAATATACTTGCCAAGAACTACTCAAACAGTCACAAGAGCGGAAACAAGATACAGACCATAGGAAGGTAGAAGCAAGTAAAGCAAACCAAAAACTAGAATACGTCGCTACAACTTCTGAAACTCCAACATTAAATTGTGAAAAAAGCAGCAAACGAAAACAAGTAAATAAAGAAGACGAAGAGGAGGAAGAAAATATATTTAAACGTTCTACACGAAACAAGCAGGCAAAACCTAACCATTAAAATATGGTGTATTCTACAGGTATTTTTGTAGTTTATTGTGTTTTATTTTATTTACTATAAACTTTTCTAAATGTTTGGTCACGGACATATTTTAATGTTTTTAAATAAATCACGCATGGTGTATTTTTGAAATAATGAATATTTATATTAGAGATTTTGAAGAAATTAAAATTGACACAAAATATGTTGAAAGTCTAACTGATTGTAAATTTAAATTGGAGAGTAACACAAAGAAAAGAAATTTTAATATTTTTCATTCTAATATAAGGAGTATTCAAAAAAATATTGATGAGTTAAAAATAACACTGGATCAGTTGGATTACATGTTTGATATAATTGTGTTGACTGAGACACATAAAATTTATAACATAGAGATATTTAATATACCAGGGTACAATTTAATATATAATGAAGGCGATATTAGCAAATGTGATGGTGTAATAACCTATGTCAAATCCGATATTAATTACAGTCATAGGGTTGTAATGCTAGGACAAGTCAAAGCTATTCAACTAAATCGTAAACACAGTCAACAAGACTTATTAATCACAGCTATATATAGATCCCCGACCCTTGACAAATCAGAATTTAATCAAGTGCTAAATAATTACTTTACTTCCTATAATACCCAACAACCTGACATAAATATGTTTATTGGTGATATTAACATCGACATTTCACCAAGGAACAATATAGATCAGCATATCCAAGACTACTTAAATGTACTTGCTGCGCATGGTTTCCTGTCAATGATCAACGGCTTTACAAGAGTAGAGTCAAATAGTAAGTCGTGCTTAGATCATATATTTTTAAAAACTAAATTAAGTCTAGATCAGTTTCTACCTTTAATTCTCACAGATAAAATTAGTGATCACTTCCCAGTTATTTTACAAATTTTAAGAAATAATGACGCAATCAGCAATAAGACAAACTCCAGATATAAAAAATTCGTTGAATATAAAAAATTATGTGAATACTTATCTACAAAAACATGGCTGGATATCTATAATACAAGCAACGTCGAACAAATGACAAATATATTAATCTCAGAAATAAAAATTGCTATTGATAAGTTTACAAAAAGTGTGAAAATTAAAAGGCGAAATATTAAACGAAATCCATGGGTAACAGACGGATTACTAAAGTCAATAAATAAAAAATACGAACTCTATAAGGTGGTTATGAAAAATCCGTAGAATAACACTATTTTAAATGAATTCAAAACATACCGAAATAAACTTAACAGTGTAATTAAACAAGCTAAAACCAACTCAAAGCTCAAATTGAAAAAAATAAAAACAGTTCTCAGCACATATGGAATTGTGTAAAAAATATATTGAACACAGAAAATTCTTTAAATACAAATAACGAAGTAAAACAATTGAAGGTAGGTGACAAAAAAATTGTAAACAAAAATGAAATAGCTGAAAAGTTTAATGATTACTTTAGTAATATTGGTCAAGAAATGGCAATAACTTTTAAACAATTTTCAAAAACTGTAATAAACAACTCGATGTTCTTAGAAAATACTAACGTTAATGAGGTCAAAGAAATCATAAACGGTTTAAAATTAAAAAAAAAAAACACCTGGAATAGATCAATTAAAAACGGAAACACTAAAGCAAATTGTAGATTTCATTGTGGAACCCTTTACATATATTATTAATATGTCAATAAATCAGGCGATTTTTCCGTCCGCTTTTAAAATTTCAATTATAAAACCGTTATATAAATCTGGAGATAAAGACAGCATAGAAAACTACAGACCTGTATCAATATTGTCAAATTTAGCAAAAGTTTATGAGAAAATTCTAAAAATTCGACTATGTAATTTTATCAGAAAACACGAAATACTCTCACACCAACAATATGGCTTTCGTGAAGGTAAATCAACTGAAAATGCAATAGCTGACCTTACAGGGGAAATTTACAATGCACTAGATAAAAGTGAGAAATCACTTTGTATATTCGTTGATTTAGCACAGGCTTTCGATTCCGTCAGTCATCCGGACTTGCTTAAAACCCTTGAAAATATAGGTCTAAGAGGCCAAGTACTAGATTTATTTAAGAGCTATTCAGAAAATAGGAAACAATGTGTTCAAATTGGGGACGTTTATAGTTCGAATAGAACTGTCCAATTCGGGGTACCTCAAGGCACTGTGTTAGGTCCTGTACTCTTTATACTGTATATTAATGATTTGTTTAAAATAAAAACCTGTGGAAAAATCATAACCTTTGCAGATGATACAGCAATATTTTATAAAGAAAAAACCTGGGAAAAATTAGAGTCTAGGGTAAAAACCGATTTTGCTAACATAATTTCGTTTTTCTCTTCTAAAATCTATAAATTTTACCAAAACGTATTTCCTTACATTCTCGATGCAGACTAACCAGCAACCTACATACAGGAAGCTCACTTTCAATGCAGATGGGCAACATATTGAAATCAATTCAAAAAATTATATTAAGTATCTATTATTACTATTGACAATATGTTAAGATAGGATAAGCATATAACAAATGTAAGTTTAAATATCTAAGAAATTTTTTCGATATTAAACAATTAAAAATAATGATTATTCTTTAGTACAGTCACATATATCATATGGAATTCTAGGGTGGGGTGGCGCAGTAAGTTGTTATTTGAGAAAACTAGAAATTATACAAAAGTGGATATTAAAGATAATTTATAAGAAGCCTTTACTTTATGCATCAGATTTAATATATACTGAGAGTGCTGTGATGGATCCTAGACAAGAATATTTCAAGAAGATATTATTATTTTATTTTAACCATAAAGCATTATTTGAAGTAGTTGACCATAGTTGCAATACCCGTTACAATCAAAACACACTGAAAATACCAAAAATGATGAAATCTGTTGGTCAAAGGTCATTTATGTTTATTTTGCCTAAAATATACAATATACTGCCATATGATATTAAGATGTCTTCTTCTTATATGGTATTTAAAATTAATGTTAAAAGATGGATATTTAATGTAAACAGAAGAAAAATATTACAACTAATAGGAATTTGTTAAAACTATAAAACTATTACATGTAAATGTTACTAAGATGTAAATTAATAATAAAAAATGTATTTAGCTACACTTTAATTGTGGACTACTTGAATCTCGTACAAGGAGTTACTTTTGAGATATCAATTGTTTACGGTTTATTGTGGTGAAATATGTTAGTATTGTTAATGTAGATATTATTTTTTGTTTTTGTGTAAAAAATGATATAAATGCTACTGTACTGATGTTCTCTGTCCTACTCAAGGTATTACCTTCTGGTGACATTCCATTGTTTATTTATCAATTTAAATGTTAGTGGCGTGTAATTATCTATGTTAATTGTTAAAAAAATATATGTATTATTATTGATTGTTATTTATTGTGATTTTTTTTGAGAAATAAACATTATTATTATTATTATATAAGTACATATGTATCGTAGTTATTTATACTGCATGTTCATAGTTACTTGTAAGTTGGTTTCTTGCATTTTATTCTTAAAAATTTAAATCATAATTGTGAAATATCTGAATAACAGTAAAGCATTTTAGAATAACTAAAGTTTAAAAATATTATATTTAATATTAATTTATTATTTGATATACCATTCCTGCAAAATCCTGCCTCTTACCTAAATTAAACATATTGACATTTTAAATATCTGTATTTTATTAAAACTCTATATATAAATACGCAAATGCAAAAGAGTTCGATACCATTTCATTATGTTGGGGAACCAATTTTCTTGAGGTTTTTAATTGCTAATTGAAGGCCTTTAGTGTTACTAATAAAAAAAATTGGATCAAACGGCCAACATTATCCGTTAATAACAGTTATTGCCCATCTATTCGATAATAGCTGAACTAACACCATTAAACTTTCTACCTCTAGAGGACAAAATTAGTTCATACATTTTCCAATAATTCAAATCAAGGCTTTTTATAAATTCTTCATTTTTATTGACATTTAGGACTTTCAAAGTGTATTTGTCTTTTTAGTTTATTCAATAAAAGGGTTATAGAGTGAAAATTGTTATATTCTTTTTTATTCAGGATTGATTTTGCTTATTTAGTATGCCTTATCTTCGTACATGTACATTTTCTGGAACCGTAACACAACAAAACGGCAATTGTTATCCTTTGCGAAATAATTTTTTACTTAATTATAATGGTATTGAACTATTTTGCAAAAGTACACAAAAAAACTGTAGAGCAGTAGAAAAAAATTTTGGTAATATGCAAATTAATAGAGGTATATTATCTTCAAATTTTTAACAATGATTTTGGTCGAATTTCTACCACTGGGCGACCGCTAGTACCCATAATACTACAACTACACATTTTATGTTTTTTGTCGATAAGAAAGTCTGAAGAATTTAAAAATTTTATGAACTTTGCTAAAAAGTACAGTAACATTCATTTTTGGTAATATTAAAAGCTGTTACTAAAATAATTGTAGTAGAACTGAAACCTAGATCCAATTATGCAACTATATTCATTAAACATCTGTTTTTGACGCATTGCCTAATAATTTAGAGTCTGTCCTACCCTTATGGAAATTGGTTACCGGTCAAATTTGTAGAATGATGAAGTAATAACCTATCATGTCTAAGAACGAAGCACTATATTATTGTGTTGTCGAAGAATATAATTCCATATTGGACGCAATTCTCAATTCTAATCACCTTTGTTTCATAACAATTTCAATATTCCCAAACATAACTGTTAACTAAAATGCACATTTTAGGCAAAACTCGTAAACAATGAAAAAAAAATGACATATGATTGATTTTCGATTTCAGACCATGCACATCTTTTTATAGAAAGTAACTTTTTTCAATACTAATAATACATCTATACTATATATGCAGACGAATTGGGAACCTCTTTAGTAACACTTATTTTCATTTAATGTCATCCTAATGTAAATTCCAGATTTGGAATACTAAAATAAAAACAACTGATAGATCCGGCATTACTTTTTTTTTTCTGAACGATAGTTGCGGCATTTTTAGTTTTGTATTTTTATGATTTCTTGTGAATAACACCACACTTGCCTGGAAAGTCTGTATATTTCCAATACTCCAAACGTTTCCGTGTCGAAATGAGACCCCGTTTTCAATAGCAAGAAAAAATGAACACAACTGAATAAAGAAATTAAAAATTAATTTATTAACCTAAACATTTAACAATGTAAAATATATATAGAAAATGTGTATGCAAGATTTTGCAGAATATTTGCCGATATTTTAAAAAGCATTTAACTACATTAAATCAGGTGTTACTAAGTATTAAACTTTAAAAAATGCCTGGGAGTCGTTAGGAACCTGTAATACGCTGTCTCTTGCTTGGTAAGCATCAAATGTCTCCTGTGTTACTTGCCTTATCATTTCTTCGTCAGCAATATGCTTCTGAATTTCTTCAATGTCATCACCGCTTGATCAGAAATCAGCAATTTCAACCTTACAATAGCAACAGCAAAACAAAAATCATTTTGGCAAAATAGGTAAACAAAGGTCATTTTCTGGTTTACACTTTCCTTAGACTTTTAGCGAGGACCCGATATTATCTACCAGACAGCAAAATATTGCACCTTTTAGTGCAGTTTTTTAGAATGTCTGACGCTAATTCTTGCTGTTCATGTTTTTTCTTGTAATTTTCACGTTCATATTTCAAACGACTTTTTGTTCCTCCATTGGTTATGTAAAAGCTATACAATTGGGTGCATATACTCTATGGAAAAATGTTCATGAATTAATTGCAAATCTTCATTACGAATATTTATCTTGAAATCTAAGCATCTTCAATAATCTTTGTACATTTGCAACAACCAACAGCGACAGTTTATACGATATTCGCTTTTTGATACGTTTGATGAAGAGGCTCTTCAACAAGTTAGCTATGCGGTTAAAACTCTCTCTCTCTCTCTTTCTCCCTTTCTCTCTTTATCTCTTTAGCTCTTTATCTCTTTATCTTTTTATCTCTTTGTCTCTTTCTCTCTCTCTCTCTTTTTCTCTTTCTCTTTCTGTTTCTCTCTTTCTCTCCTTCTCTCTTTTTCTCTCTTTCTCTTTTTCTCTCTTTCTCTCTTTGTCTCGCTCTCTCCCCCTCTCTCTCTGATAAAGGCCCTAATATTTACTGATAACGTCACCCTTCATAAGTCACTCATAATAAGTATATACTGTCTACACAATATATAAGTAAAGGAACATAGTGTACCAGACACAAGAAACATGACACTTTCTTTTCCAAATTATACAATTCATTGAACGTAACACAATATATTGCTTGTAGTCGAAAACCTTCATCAGTTTCGTTGCGCTTAACTGATGGAAACCACGAATATTTATTATGTATTTCGTAACGAATTTATTTTAAGGTATAATGAACACCAACATCTTGGACTTTCTAGGAAAACTAGCTCACAGACAAAACGTGACGCCTTTGCCATGTGAATCTTTATAATCTGTTAAACGCAATTAGTTGCGCTTCCCTCAACTGACAGAAATCTCAAATATTTATTTATGAATTTCGTAGATGCAGCTGAATTTAATATTTCAACGCAAAATGAATATCTACACTCCGACTGATATATAGACAGAGATATTATAAATAATAAGCTTGAGGTCCCATTATCAATCTGTATATTTAAAAGTTTTAAATCAAATTAGTAGTGAAAAACTCGCATACGAGTATAACAATAAGTGTGATATTTAAATAAACTTCCCTAACCTTTAAACAGTGATTATTTAAATGTAACGTATGAATTGGATGCAGCAGCAAGTTCTGCAAAAACTAAACAGCTTTGGCGTTCACCTCCAAATATCTTGTGTATATTTGTAGCGTTCAGTGCCTTGGAATGCAAAATAAGCTGTTTCACTGTTTTATTAGAACTCATTTACAAAATCATTTACAATATCATTTTATTTTAGGCACACGCAATAGTAAACGAAGTTTTTTTACTGTACCATGTGCTAAACCATACTTTTCGCAATTGTAGCATACATTAAGGATTATTTCCACTATCTTATGATACCCAAAATTCAACTGATATAATAGACCAATCAATAGAGCAAAAATTAGCTGATAATGTGTAAAAAATACTATCAGGATACTGACTGTACCATCACATTAACAACGATTCGTAGCGATATTTTGCTATGTTTACCACTATGGTTTTTTACTTTGTTATAAACAATTAAAGCAAGAAAATTACGTTTTTTTTTCTTAGCATGTTTATAAAATCAAAAATAATAATCTAATCTCAGTGGTGTCAACAGGTCAATTACAAAGCATGAAAATACCAGTGAAATGAGCCCAAGCTCGATCCGATTGAATCATTAGTAACAGGAAAAAACAAAAAATACTGCAAAATGTTTAAAAAAAAAATTGAATCTTCATCACTTTAGAAGCTGTCGAACTAAGCTTGTTAGAACTATTAGTAATTTATATCTATTTTATGTATTCCAAAACTAGGCGCTACCGGTTTATTAGTTGTTGAACAACTGTTATATAAAGTTTTTTGTTCCCTATTTCTGCTTTGTGCCTCCATCAAATTTCAATTTTGAAAAAAGTTGTTGAAAGTAGAGGTGACATTCTACAAAGCCTCTATTCTCATTTTTCACTAAATGTCTGTGAAATATCTGAAAAATATTAGCAAACATGACAAAAAATGGGCGAGCGTATGAATGTAATTTATAAATATTTTTAATGCTTTTGTCAGAAACTAATTTAGATATTTTCAAGACTTTTTTTGACTTATTTAGTTCAGTGTTTGTTTCACTTTAATATAAACCTATTGCCTTAATTCTGGAGTTCTTTATAAAATATTATATAAATATATTAATAAACAAACAGTTCTCATTTGATATAATAAAATCGAACAACTCGCTCTGCATATAAGCTTTTTTAGGGATTAGATTCTTTCACCATCTGTCAGAGTGACAGTTCAAACATTCATACGCTCACGAAATTTTGGTGATGTTTGCTACAATTTTTCGTATATTTCACAGACATTTAACGAAAAATGAAAATAGAGGCGTTGTAGAATGATACCTCTACTTCCAATATCTCTAATCTGAATTGATATTTGCCGATCCATGTCGCATGGAGATGCACTGCAAGAATAGTGGACTAAAAACTTTATATCACAATTATTCAAAAACTAATACACCGATAGCGCCTGGTTTAGTCACGCATAAGGTAGATATCAATCACTATCAGTTCCCATAAGCCCAGTTCTACAACTTCCATAGTGACGGAGTTATGATAATATAAAGAAAACCACTAAATTTTCCAGTATTTTTTTGATTTTCCGTGTTACTAAAGATCCTACTGAATCGATCCTGGGCTCATTTCATTGGTATTTTCATGCTTTAGAATTCACCTGTTGACACCATTGAGATTAGTTTATTATTTTTCATTTTAAAAACATGCAACGAAAAAAAAACGCAATTTTCATGTGTCAGTTGTTTATAATAAAGTAAAAAACCATAGTTGCGAGTGGAAAAGGTAGCCAAAATATCACTACAAATCGTTCTTATTGTGATGACACAGGCAATATCCTGATAGTATTTTTTGCACGAAAAAATCTCTATTGATTGGTCTATAAGATTTGAGATTAGAATTCTCAATAAAAACTCAGAAATGTTTTAACCAAACACTTACTTTTTGAGATTATTTGCAAATGAGAAGTCCCAATCCATTGTATTTCGTTCTAAAATTGAGGTTTCCCTATGATTGCTAGGCCAGAAATCACACGAAAAAATCGAAGCTTAACTAAAACTTATAAAAAGGAAACGGCTTACACAAAGTACGACTCATGATTTGGAAACTCTGTGAGCTACCTTTTCCTGAAACTCCTAGATGTCGAAATTCATTTAGCAATAAAATACCATAAATGTTGCAATTCCCCTCAACTTCTAAATAAATTTCCAAACAGCATGAACTAGACATACTTAAAGATAACTTTTGATAGTGACAACCTGCCACTGAAATAGAAAAAGAAGTAGAAGCTATTGTCTTCACACAACATCGATTTCCACTCTAGCAAATTTAATTCCCCAAAAGCAATCTACTCCTTCATTTTCACAATCTTCACGTAACAAAATGAATTATAAAAATGTAGGCAGGAATATAAGTGGAGGCACAATGCTGTTCAAGTACCATCTAAAGGATTAACGTCTGTACAAAAAGCTTTCCATGTACTCCAAAAAAAGTTCCTGGATTTTGATTAATGAATTCTAGTTTAAACAGCGCAGGCAACTCCGTGATAGCGCTTGAAAGCTAATTTTAGTCGGATTGCTAAAAAATATATGAAACCACTTATAACACTAAAGAGAAATCATATCAGCTTCAGTGAGTCTGGATATAAAACGATATTGGGAGCGAAAGCACGGTTTTTCATTGACGTGCCTATCCCGCTTTCTAACATAATGGGAATGTGAGGAATTTCAATAAAATTACATGAGAGCCTAGCGTTTCTCCTCCGAATAATAGCAAGCAAAGATGTACTCGAGGTCGCCATACTACATGGAAACGGGATGAAATAAATTGAAACGATATTATGATGGATATGGAAATTCTTGTAAATCTAGAAAACAAATCAACGTATAAGTTTGGAATTCTCGGATTTCCTTCCAACATTTGTGATTACCAAATAGCTTTTAAATTCACTCTAATGGAGAATTCAGGAAGCCCTTACAATTTCATAGCCGGAAACTTTTAAAATGGAAATAAAAAACTGTATATTTGAAATTTTGTAATTTGATAATAGCTATTATACAAATTCATGGAACAAATAGGTATTTTCGAAATAAAATTAGAAATAAATATCATTTTAGTGATAAACTTAGATTTGATTAACTAATTGCCAATACCCCTTAGTCTTAGTGTTCGAGATAATTGCACTTTTAGTGTCCTAGCTACATTCTCTACTATCAGTGATAGTCTGATATAAAACTAACAAATTTCTTATACTTTTTTTCGAATCATGAGATATTTATTATTTTATTGACAAATTTCAATTGTTTAATACCGTAAAAATGGCAATTTATTTGTTAGAATTAATTATTCATTGTAGGGAAACTTAGCAGTGAAGATTTGATCACGCCTTGTTGTATACAAATAAATGCGAAAAAACTTTTCCCATTACATACAAAAAAATTGACATTTTTTGTTTTCTATGTATAACTTGAGAACGGCAAAAGATAGCGTAATTTTGCTTTAATTAGTGGAATAGGCACTAAACACACAACTATTTCCCCATTTAATCGTGTTTGTATCTCTTACCATTTCATAGATAGCAATGTTATCTCTTCATACACACCTTGTAGATACCTAAGAATCTCTAAAAGTTAGTTGACCCATACGCACCTGGTATCTAAATGCCATAACATTATTTTGCTGAATATGTTGATTAACGTGTTATCCTGAAACTCATCTATACAAACATGATTGAAATGCCTGGTAAATCTTGGCGTCACTGTGTTGCCCCCACCAGTTGGAGGACACATGGCACACATAAACTAAAACAAAAAATAATAACTCTGAATTTAACCGAAACAACTACATTGTAAATTATTGGAACTGACATACCTGTATATCAATCAATTTCATTGGCACAACTTCTTTTCGATCGTACCAAATTTCATGATCAAACCATTGACGCAATAATTCAATAGGAGGTTGAGCACCGTATACTTCTTTTAAAGGCATGTTGACATCATCAACAAAAATAACACATTTTTTAGTTACTGGGGGCCCATATACACCTGAAACAATAGCCTAATTTAAAGGGGGTAAATATATTAATTAAGGTATTGTGTTGACACTCCACTATTATATTTCACGGAAATTAACTTGCCTACGTAACCCTCAACTCTTACACAATGCAATACAGGAAATACCACAACCAAATATCCTATATTCACCATTAAGTCACTACTGTAACTGTAAACTTAAAAACTTTGGTGAGGACCATCTTATGAGCTTGATGAAATACTTAACAGAATAAAATGGGACGTCGTCGGAATGTCGGATATAACACTAGAAAAATGTATCACATTTATATCCAGGCACATGCAGAAACGAAAACTAAAGCGGCGAAATTATTAAAACAAATTTAAAAAACAACAGCAAATAGTGAAAGAAAAGATGCAACGACTCCCACAAATAAAGAAATGGAACCCAAATGTATACTTTATTATAAAAATAAAGTATACATTTTATTTTTTTATGGTTATTAATGTTATCTGGGTCTCTGGAAGATCACCGCCCAGGAGTAGTCACCGTAATAGCATCAGCGACCAAGAAAACTCCTATTAGTCATCATAAGGGGAGAATTCAGACTGACTCTCCAACACCCGCAGATCTATCCGGGGATTTGTCAGAGATAACAGCAGCCTAGTCATTAAGAGCACCATCAGCGACCGAACTATCACCATCAAATCGAACACTGGCGCTGCTGAACCCGTTTCATTTCAAAGTCTTGAGAGCATCCGAAATCCAGCCCATTCACAATAACATAAGAGCAGTCACAGGAGAATCCATGCCAAAATAATACCCATTTTATAATCTTTAGATTATTACTACCGAAACATATAAAAATTTATTTGGTTTGAAATTGGTTTCCAATTTTTAGCTATTGTGCTGCCTTTATTGTTAATTTAAAAATATATTAACATTCATCTATTCTATTTCTTAGTTTTTTTGGTAAGTAAATGAAGGCTTTTGGTGGTAATAAATGAAATGCAACTGGTTAGGTCATCTCGGGAAAAATTCGTTTACATAGTTATATATCCGTAGCTATATATCCGTAGCTATATATCTAGACAAAACACCTAAAGTATGGTGGCGCTATGTTGATGTCATTTTTGTAATATGGGAACACAATATAGACGATTCATACTCCCTTTCGGACGACGTTAATATTAAATAATCTACAATTAAATTTACTGATGAAATTGAGAATGGATTTATTCTTCAATTATTGGCCCTACTAATGAAAGGATCAAATAACATTTTTATTCAGGTATTTCTCTACTCTTTCAATAGAAGAAAGAGTCAGCTAGAGCAAAGATGGTTTCATCAACAAATGAAATATTTGAGAAACAGTTATGTTTCCTAACCAAAAGTTTTAAAACAAAATGAATATCCAATAAATTTTAGAAAACAATTATCCAAATCATTAAAAAACAAAGAAACTAAGAACCAACACAGAGTAATTCTAAATTAAATAATAACTAAGAAACTGAAGACAACTCTGAAATTATAAACTTATAACCTTAGTTTCCGATTTATCCGAAAAAAATAAACGTGTGGGAGATAGAAAGTAAAAACGGTTTATAAAACAAGCAACATACTAAGATTGAATTTAACAAAAACAAAACCGGAAGAGGCTACTTAAAGTTCCAAAAATTGTGTATACGGTGTACCTCGTTTCTGCGGAAACAAATATACCTACAGGTGTCTCTCCATGTAGGGAAAAAAGATTAGCAATACAACATCTCGAGAAGACATATATAGATATAAATGTGATACGGCAACAGATCCTGTCCAATAAACAGTAAAATGGAAACTCCAAAATCAATTAGTCAAGAACGAACCATTCAGATTTATTAAACAATATTGACAATTATTAAAAGTCAAGCGAACTAAATATTACCAACGTGCTTCTGAAAAACATTATTCGACAACGATTCTTGAGAAGAATTCGAAGCGTCTCGGTACAAACATATAACTTATATTTGAATATATCACTCATACTACACAGGAGCCTTAGTTAACAAATCCATAGACCACCTTTCGCTCACTTAAAAAAGAAAATATTGAATTTTCATTTTAAATTTAAAACCTGCTAAAATTACATACGAATTGCGAGCTCTTTACTGGTGTTATGCAGATGAACACCTAATTATATTCAAGGGGTGAAAACCACCCCCAAATTATGCAGTTTTTTCGAATTTAATGATTTATACATTTTGAAAAGTACCAGGCATAATCTACGATTTGCGAGCTTTTAACCGGTGTATTATACGACTACATTGAAATTACTGAAAGTATTTCTCATATTTCTCAGTTTTTCCAAATTTTGTAATTTTTTAAGGGCATATTATGCGGGTCATTCCATGTCAAATCGACAAATAGTTGGACGCGACCCCCACCGATTCGGATGAATTTTGGTGGAGAGTTTTGTCTCATCATAAAACAAAGTTCTGCAAAAGCAAAAAATTAAAAAAAAAATTCCTAAGAGATATTCAAAATTAAAAATTTCACTGATTTTCCGATTTTATGAGTTTAGTTATTTAATATTTCAGAAACTACTGAACATTAAAAATAAAACTCTGGTACATTTTTAGAAGACACTTAGAGGTATGAGAAAAAAAAATTTGAAAAAAATTTTTAAAATTATCAAAATTAAAAAATTTTGAATTTTTCAAAATCGTGGAAAAATTCTGGCCTTAAATTTTTTTTATTATACCTCTAACATATCTAAAGAAATTCTGAAAATTTCAGAGGGGTATTCTGTTTCGTTTCAATTATATGAATTTTTGAATTTTGGCAAAATAGTTTTTTTTCTATTTTTTCAACTTTTTTTGTTGAATATCATCATTCTACCACATGATTACTGAAATTTGAGGTCTAAAACATTTTTCTTATGTTAATAGGATGTAAAAACAAAAATATCTCAAAATTGTATGTAATTATCTGTTTATTTGGAAATTAATGATAGCTTACATACAGGGCGGATAAAAGTATTGTTTTGCAGGGTGGTTAAAAAAATGTTATACCTATAGGGTAGCACATTAGCAATTACATTTACAGGGTGGTTACAACATAGGATGTACTGAAATTATAATTATGCATGGTGGTTCAAAAAATATTACAATGAGTGGCCATAAGCAAATGCATATACAGGGTAGTTAAAAACTTATGGTGGTGTAATATTATTGTTATACAGTGTGATATAAAATATGTTAGGACAAAAATGTTATATTTGGTAGCTTATAGAAAGTTTCACATATACCCTATATGTGAAACTTTTTATAATCGGAATTATAATTATAGGAAGTGGTTAAGAAAATGGTTGAACATAGATGTATTATAGGGTAGCTTGCTTGTCGAGTGGCCTAAAAGCGGTCGCATATACAGGATGATAGGAAAGTGGAATCAAGTGGAATTTTAATTATACAGGGTGATTAAAAAATGTTTGAATGGGTTATCCATAAGCAGTTGCATATATAGGGTGGTTGAAATACAGGAGAGAGCAGAATTGTAGGATTACACAATGTAATTTAAAAAATGTAAGAAAAACATTTTATATTTGGTAGTTCAAAATAAGTTTACATAGCAAATGTCCGATTATTTTGATATATGTATATTTATAATGGAACTTTGAATTTACGAGTGAAGCTCGGTCACCCAGGTACTAGTAATAATAATCATAAGAAATAGGGTCCTCTAGTAAATTCTGGCAGGGGCTCTATCGATAATAGTGATTTCACTGATGGGAACATAGATGGCAGAGTGTGACATTTTTAACATACTTAAGTTTTAATTTAAAATTAAATCTATAATATATTTTGAGATATTTATAGTTTTACATCCCATTAACATAAGGAAAATTTTTTAGAGTTCAAATTTCGGTAATCATGTGGTAGAATAATGATATTCAACAAAAAAAGTTGCAAAAATAGAAAAAAAATAGTTTGCCAAAATTCAAAAATTTATATATATTTGAAACGAAAAAGAACACCCCTCTGAAAATTTTAGAATTTCGTTAGATATGTTAGAGGTATAATATAAAAATTTTGAGGCCAGAATTTTCCCGCGATGGTTACTTTCCACGATTTTGAAAAATTCAGAATTTTTTAATTTTGATAATTTTGAAATGAAACCGTTTTTGCTAATATGGGCAATGTTAAAGAGAAACGAAAAACCTACAAAATGATGCTACTATAAGCTCAACTTCGTTCATTGGTTTCTTAGATAATGGAATCTTTATCCAAAAAGTAAATAATCCCTTATATATTTTTTTAATTTATAGATAAAACATTCTTATTAACTGAAACGATAGATCTTCCCGTACTTAATTCATGTTCTAAAAATAAATACTGTAGCCCTTGTAGTTTTTGAAAAATTTCAGTCAATACTATGGAAGACATATTTTTTTAATAGGCCATATTACCTCACCGGATGACCCTATCATTATGAAGAAACCACTAGTGGAAAGTAGAAGAGTTGATCTCGATACCTCTCATTTCCCTTTTTCAAAATTTAAAGTATAAATACATATAAATACTGACAATATTTGGCCATTCTCTATAATTTTTTGCTAAGGTGTGGTACCTGTGTAACTACATCCTTATAATAAATAATCTTGATGTAAATTTTTAATTTTAAGCACACACATATTTATATTTCTTGGATACTATGGATTTATATAATAAATTTAGCAAAATAGAATACCTAAACTCCATTTAGCCACAAATGATAATGACGGAGCAAGCAGCAAGCGATTTTTCCATTTGTATATGTTTCAATAAAAGATCAAAACATATATATCTAAGGTAATTTGGCTTTTCATTAATTAGTATTTATTAATAAAACCAGGAATCTGAATTGAACAACATAAAAATTGCGTTGTTAACTAATTGAAGAATACCATTTTTTTTCTATTATTAACGATTATCAATTTGTATCAGCGTTTCGTTTCTATATAATAATAAAATAGAAAATGTACTGAAAGTGTGAACAAAGAAACCTACTATTATTTACTTATGTTTTAAAAAATCAGTGAATAGAGAAGGCAAATTTCCGTTTTTTATTTAAATTTAAAATAAGTAGGTATGTCTTTTGTATATTACAAATTATTGCTCCATCATCATCATCAGTGTCTATCTAAATGGAGTTTAGGTAGTCCATTTTGCTAAATTTATTACATAAATCCATATTAGAAATAAAAATATGTGTCTCCTTAAAATTAAAAATTTACATCAACATTATTTATTATAAAGATGTAGATACACAAACTTAGCAGTTTGTCGAATATGTCTTCCATAGTATTGGCTGAAATTTTGCAAAAACTACCGGGGCTATAGCATTTATTTTTAGAAAATGAATTGGGTATGAGAAGGTCTACCCTTATTTTTGATTTTCTTGGGAATAATACCACATCAGAGTTCAAACTTGTGTATATTTTAAAACCAAACGTTTCAAAATCCTGTCGGATTTCGTTTTCAATGGATATAAATTTATAAAGTAAAATTGAAATATATGACAATTATTTTGACAAATATGTTTACGTTACTATGGATAAATTTCTTTGATTTTAAATATACAGGGTGCACAAGAAATTCCAAAGATCATTATAAATCAAAAAAAAATTTTTCAAGTTGGAAGAACTTGAAAAATTGTCTTCAGAATTTATTTGTGGCGTTCCTAGGGACGACTTTCTTTTTAAGATAGTGCATTTGCCAAAAAATGCGATCAAAGAATTCTGATAATTCAGTGATCCCATTAAAGTCATAAGGGAAAACCTAGGAAAAACCTCATGAACTATCCCGATATAGGGTTGTTCAAAAGGATATGCCCATTGTTAATTTCATCTTTAATTATCGGCAACCAGACATTACTGAAATCTACGGAAGTAGAAGCGATGCAGTCGTTTTCATTTAACAGAATTAAGGCAGATTCTTTTAATTTTCGTTTTGTGCAGTGTTCTTCTTTGTGTAATATTGCCTTAATTCTGTTAAATGAAAACGACTGCATCGCTTCTACTTCCGTAGATTTCAGTCATGTCTGGTTGCCGATAATTAAAGATGAAATTAACAATGGGCATATCCTTTTGAACAACCCTATATCGGGATAGTTCATGAGGTTTTTCCTAGGTTTTCCCTTATGACTTTAATGGGATCACTGAATTATCAGAATTCTTTGATCGCATTTTTTGGCAAATGCACTATCTTAAAAAGAAAGTCGTCCCTAGGAACGCCACAAATAAATTCTGAAGACAATTTTTCAAGTTCTTCCAACTTGAAAAAATTTTTTTGATTTATAATGATCTTTGGAATTTCTTGTGCACCCTGTATATTTAAAATCAAAGAAATTTATCCATAGTAACGTAAACATATTTGTCAAAATAATTGTCATATATTTCAATTTTACTTTATAAATTTATATCCATTGAAAACGAAATCCGACAGGATTTTGAAACGTTTGGTTTTAAAATATACACAAGTTTGAACTCTGATGTGGTATTATTCCCAAGAAAATCTAAAATAAACTAGAAGATGCCACAAATAACATTCAGAAAACAAGGTCTACCCTTTCAGTTAATAAGAATATTTCAGCTATAAAATAAAAAAATATATATAAGCCATTATTTATTTTTTTGGAATTTCGGGTAAAGAATTCATTATCTAAGAAACCAATTAACAAAATTGAGCGTATAGTAACTCATTTTGTAGATTTTTCATTTCTCTTTAACATTGCCCATAGTAGCAAACACGTTTCCATAGTGGATTTTGTGTAAAAGTTAAAAAACTAAATTCTTACCGAATTGTTGAGGTTTTTTTTCTAAAAAACAAAAACGCATAGATAAACAATGTTGAATTTTATGTCAATTAGTCATGTTTTATCATTAGAACACATTGATGTTGGATTTGATCTACTATTAATTTTGTCACCAAAAGGGTTTTTTCTCCGTAAATGACCTGAGCTAAAAGGCGGCAACAAATTTAACAATAGTTGTATGAAATTAATAGTGTGCTTTCTGATTTCTGACATATGTCAAGTCCATAAAGCAATATATCCCATAGAGAATATTGTGCATTTATTAGAAAAGCACATTTTCTATGTTAATTAGATGTTATATTAGTTTGTTTCTTATATATTATTGATATTCTTTAAAAGAAGAAACTCATAATGTATTTTACCTGGTCTCTATTTCTTACATAGTGAACAGAATTGTATGGGTATTTGAAGATCAAGGTAGTGTGTGGTGTCGGTGTCGAAACAAATGAAATTTTAAGTTATCCAATTCATTCCCTTGCTCATCTATTTTCATATGTGTAAATGTGGGCCCCCGTTAAGAAGCTTTCGTTTCAAAACTGTCCAAAATAATGTATGGGGTGGCGATAACTCTCTAACTCTCTATATGTTTAATTTACTGGGTTTCGGAATCTGATAACTACCAAAACTATGGTTAAAAAAATAATAACGTAATATATCATTACATTACACTGCAGTGCCCTCTCAGGTTCCAACCTCCTAGTTTATATTTGTTGTATAGATTCACCAGATTTTCTAATGGTTCACTTTAGACAAAAAATAAGAGTGATATTTGAATTATATTTTTTTAAAGTTATATTCTTTCTATCTGAAACTGAGTGAACTCGGATACAGCATGTCAACGATATTGACTGATGTAATATATTTAGCGGAGGCTGTTTGAAGAATGCAGACTGAAATGAAATGAAAAAATATATCAAAGTAAGTTTTAGATGTTAATTAAAAACATAAAACTTTAAAGTAATTATCGAAACTAGTAGCAGATATTGAAGCAGAAGCGAATTGAATACAAAATCAGAAGACTGATACAACTTCTCATTACATTTAATACATAATGAAAAGATAATAATTCATAAGACAATTATTTATTCGAACAATGTCTATTAACTCCGTAGTCATTTTTCAATACATTGTTGGAAAGCTTATACAACGTAGACAATTACATTTTCAAGTTTCCAAAAACATAAATTAAAAAAGCTGTAGATTTCTAAAGAGTTAGTTTCATTGATTTCAAAAATCCATTAGTTTGAAATAATTAACTTTCACGTTATTTTGAAATAATCTGCAATACATCATTGAAGAGTTCCTGAATCGTAGTTTAAGTTGCCAGTTTCCTAAATTTAAGCACTACAAATTTTGGAAAAAACTGCATAGTATCGTGGGCTGTTTGTACCCGTTACAATAACTCGCAAATAGTCGTGTAATATACTGTAGATTAGGATGATAGTTTAATATCCAGAAATCACAAATTTTGAAAAAATGCATTATTTGGGGATTATTTTCACCTCTTACAATAACTTGAAAGGAGTGGTGTTATATATCATAGAAGAGCTCATAAGGGCTGTGTTTTGAAAATTCGAAAATCATAAAATCTGAAAATATGCATGGGTCATTCCATGTCAAATCGACAAATAGTTGGACGCGACCCTCACCGATTCGGATAAATTTTGGTGGAGAGATATTCAAAATTAAAAATTTCACTGTTATTCCGATTTTATGAGTTTAGTTATTTAATATTTCAGAAACTACTGAATATTAAAAAAAAGTCTTGTACATTTTTAGAAGACACTTAGACGTATGAGAAAAAAAGAGAGAGTTATCGGCACCCCATACATTATTTTGGACAGTTTTGAAACGAAAGCTTCTTAACGGGGGCCCACATTTACACATATGAAAATAGATGAGCAAGGGAATGAATTGGATAACTTAAAATTTCATTTGTTTCGACACCGACACCACACACTACCTTGATCTTGAAATACCCATACAATTCTGTTCACTATGTAAGAAATAGAGACCAGGTAAAATACATTATGAGTTTCTTCTTTTAAAGAATATCAATAATATATAGGAAACAAACTAATATAACATCTAATTAACATAGAAAATTTGCTTTTCTAATAAATGCACAATATTCTCTATGGGATATATTGCTTTATGGACTTGACATGTCAGAAATCAGAAAGCACACTATTAATTTCATACAACTATTGTTAAATTTGTTGCCGCCTTTTAGCTCAGGTCATTTACGGAGAAAAAACCCTTTTGGTGACAAAATTAATAGTAGATCAAATCCAACATCAATGTGTTCTAATGATAAAACATGACTAATTGACATAAAATTCAACATTTTTTATCTATGCGTTTTTGTTTTTTAGAAAAAAACCTCAACAATTCGGTAAGAATTTAGTTTTTTAACTTTTACACAAAATCCACCTATATATACGCTCAATTTTGTTAATTGGTTTCTTAGATAATGAGTTCTTTACCCGAAATTCCAAAAAAATAAATAATCGCTTATATATTTTTTTTATTTTATAGCTGAAATATTCTTATTAACTGAAAGGGTAGACCTTCTCATACCCAATTCATGTTCTAAAAATAAATACTATAGCCCCGGTAGTTTTTGCAAAATTTCAAAGTTTGTGTTTGTTTTTAAAGAGACACATATTTTTATTTCTAATATGGATTTATGTAATAAATTTAGCAAAATGGACTACCTAAACTCCATTTAGATAGACACTGATGATGATGATGGAGCAATAATTTGTAATATACAAAAGACATACCTACTTATTTTAAATTTAAATAAATAAAGGAAATTTGCCTTCTCTATTCACTGATTTTTTAAAACATAAGTAAATAATAGTAGGTTTCTTTGTTCACACTTTCAGTACATTTTCTATTTTATTATTATATAGAAATAAAACGCTGATACAAATTGATAATCGTTAATAATAGAAAAAAAAAATGGTATTCTTCATTTAGTTAACAACGCAATTTTTATGTTGTTCAATTCAGATTCCTGGTTTTATTAATAAATACTAATTAATGAAAAGCCAAATTACCTTAGATATATATGTTTTGATCTTTTATTGAAACATATACAAATGGAAAAATCGCTTGCTGCTTGCTCCGTCATTATCATTTGTGGCTAAATGGAGTTTAGGTATTCTATTTTGCTAAATTTATTATATAAATCCATAGTATCCAAGAAATATAAATATGTGTGTGCTTAAAATTAAAAATTTGCATCAAGATTATTTATTATAAGGATGTAGTTACACAGGTACCACACCTTAGCAAAAAATTATAGAGAATGGCCAAATATTGTCAGTATTTATATGTATTTATACTTTAAATTTTGAAAAAGGGAAATGAGAGGTATCGAGATCAACTCTTCTATTTTCCACCAGTGGTTTCTTCATAATGATAGGGTCATCCGGTGAGGTAATATGGCCTATTTAAAAAATATGTCTTCCATAGTATTGACTGAATTTTTGCAAAAACTACAAGGGCTACAGTATTTATTTTTAGAACATGAATTAAGTATGGGAAGATCTATCGTTTCAGTTAATAAGAATGTTTTATCTATAAATTAAAAAAATGTATAAGGGATTATTTACTTTTTGGATAAAGATTCCATTATCCAAAAACCAATGAACGAAGTTGAGCTTATAGTAGCATCATTTTGTAGGTTTTTCGTTTCTCTTTAACATTGCCCATAGTAGCAAAAAAGGTTTCATTGGTGGATTTTGTGTAGAAGGTAAAAATTTAAATTGTGACCGATTTTTTGAGGTTTTTTGTAAGAAAAAACAAAAAAGCATCGATAAAAAATGTTGAATTTTATCTCAATTAGTCATGTTTTATCATTAGAACAGGTTGATGTCGGTTTTGTTCTACTATTAATTTTGTCACGTATTTTCGTAAATGACCTGGGCTATTTACAATTCATCGGATATGATCTTCAACTTGCAAGTTAATAATTAAACAAATTTTATTTTGCACTTATAGAAATTTAAATTAAGAATTACTCTACACATTAGGATTAATACTTGAATCATAACAAAATAGTGACAATTATTTTAATTATCTTGAAATATATAACCATTACTAATAACACAAGGAAATAGAAACGCTTCCATCGTTCAGTCTCAAATGGCTGCCGCTCTTTTCTAAATTTGAATATCGCAAAATGTTAATAATTTAATAGTGACCGTTGGAAAGCTCGCAAATCGTAGGGTAAGATAGTTTTTTTGAAGGTTGGACTGTCACAAAATATATTTGAAACAAAAACTGCTTAATTTGGGAGATGTTTGCGTTCCTCTCAATGACTTTAAAGCAATAGTGTAATATATCATTGAAGGGTTTATAAATCGTAGATTAGGATGGTAGTTGTGCAAATTTATCAAAAACAGAATTTAAAAAATTGTATAATTTGTATAAGATAACCTTGAAGACCTCATAAATCGTAGATTAGCATGGTAGTTTTGAAGAAGAAACTTCGAAAAACTGCAAAAATTCTTTTCAATCCTTACAATGATTTGAAAGCAGTCGTGTAATATACCGTTGAAGAGCGCGTAAATTGTACATTTGTAAGCATTGTACTTTTGAAAATTCAAATTCGAAAATAGCAAAATTTGAAAAAACTGCATTATTTGGGGGTTGTTTGCACTCCTTACAATAATTTGAAAGTAGTCCTGTAATATACCGTTGAAGAGCTCGGAAATCGTAAATTAGGATAGCAGTTCTGAAAGTAAAAAATTACAATATTTTGATAATATTGCATATGTTGGAGGTTGTTTACACCCCTTACAATAATTTGTATTCAGAAACTGTTGAATAAGTCATAAATTGTAAATGTGATTGTAGTTTTGAAAATCAGTCAGCAAATGTAAGAAAATGGCGAATTTGTGGGGTTGTTTGCACCCCATCCAAAAAAGTTGAATGTAGTCGTGTAATGTGTCGTTGAAACGCTCATAATTGTAATAACTGCATAATTTGGGGGTTATTTGCACCCCTTTGGAAGAATTGAAAATAATCGTGTAATATAGCGTTGAAAAGCTTGTAAATCCTGGATTATGCTGTTTTTTTTTCAAAATTTATAAATTATTAAATTCGAATAAACTGCATAATTTGGGGGTGGTTTTCACCCCTTGAATAAAATTAGGTGTTCATCTGCATTACACCAGTAAAGAGCTCCTAATTCGCAGGTAATTTTAGCAGGTTTTAAATTTAAAATTACAAATCAATATTTTTTCGTGGGTGGTTTTTACCCCTTAGACAAATTTAGGGGTTGATGTTCAGTACGTAAATTAAAATCTGGTAAATAGCTCCTAATTTGAGGCGCTAGGCTTTACGTAAAGTCACCACCGCCAATAGTTTTTTGCACTTTTTCCATAGTAAATATTGAGCTCAAAAATCAGTTTTGGTAAATTTTAGAGCTCCTATATAGCTCGTAATTCCCAAATGTTTTAATTAGAGTTTCTGCAAAATGGCGGTGCTAACTTTACTGACCTAGTTTTTCTGTAAGAAGGCAATTAGTGTTTACGGAAATTTCCACAAATTGCCCTTACTAGACTTCAATTCAATTGTTTCTTTATCTGTTTTTTAGAAATCGTTGTTAAGAGAAAAACCCAACTGAACAACCTCCTCAATTATTCAGAACATACTTTAAAATGTTAATATACGGGCCAAGCTTGTTCATCGTTCAAGTAGCATCTTCTTAATACAGTAATTCAGTTTTATACATCAAAAATTATTAATCTCATTTTGATGATGCAACCAGTTCGGCGTAAGCATCAACGTTTTAGGTCAGAAAACATCATCTTCAATACAGAATTGATATTTATAGTTTTGGTATTTTTAAGAGTAAATACATTTAAAAAAACAAAAACCGACTTCAAAAGAAAATTAACTAAAAAGCATGAAATAATGCTACAACAAGTAATACTTTTTATGAATTCGGTGCCAAGATAAAGTGAAACTATTTTGGGAAGTACATTGATAGTTGTACTTCGCAACTCCACTGTTCAAATTGGCACCGCCTTCAGGAAAAGCATTTAATTGTTGTAGCGAAAAATGATTTCATGCTTTTTAGTACATTTTCTGTTGAAGTCGGTTTTTGTTTTTTTTTTTTTGAAAATGTATTTATTTTACAATTTTTAGTGATGCAATGGCTTAATTGGATGCAGTTTTCAAATCTAATTAACTTTTTCGATCTTGCCTAACATAAGGTATCTACTTTCATTTATTAGCTTAACCAACCTCGTTTACTGTTGAATAGAATAACATGTTTTGTATATATATATATATATATATATATATATATATATATATATATATATATATGTATGTGAATTAAGAAATTTTGTAAATCATTCTAACTTAGGTGGATCCACTATATTGTATCATCATTCTTTACGTCTGTTAATTATTGTGACTCTCATTTAATAGTCTCCCCTCCGCGTAATCTTATAATAAATCGTTATACAGTTTTAATTGATATAACATAATATGACGTAGTTTTAAATATAATTAACTTTGTTTCATAACAATTTGAGTTGTTATTAATAATAAAATTACATAAATTTAACAAAATGTATATTCTTTATCAAACCTAGTACACAATTTGGAAAAGTGACATATTATAATTCTTGTTACTCCTCCTTGAAAAGATTTTTATATATTATAATAAATAAAGGCATTTTTTTATTATAATTTTTACCAAAATTCATATTTGCTGATAAACTTCGTATACAGTTGAGAAAGTGACATGTAATGATTACAGTATATGTTTCCGACCATTCAAATATTTTTATGAAGAATATTTTTTTCCCAAATAATATGCATAAGAACATTTTCCGTTTGAACTCAACTTATGAAGACACATTGTATACAGAAATCAACTGAGAACCTCCATCTTGAAGTTGATTAACTGACATTTATTTGAATTTATTTCCAAACTTTCAATTTATTACAATTTTTAATAATACAGCACAATTGGATGCAGTTTTTAATTCTAATAAATTTTGCTTCATTACCATTTAGACTATTTAAATCTGTTTGTTTCATTTATGAATACACACTGTATATACATATTAACTGACATTTATTTTGATTAAGTCATCTTACAATGTACCCCAAGTTCCGAAAAGTTAATACCAGCAACTTCATCAAAACTTAAAGCATAAAAATGTCCTTTAAAGTTTTCCCCGATTTTCTAAAAAACGGTACAAGCTACGTTAATGAAAAACAACATGGGACCACTTTGGGATCCCCCGGAACTTATCCAATTCCTTTTTAATTTATACCCCATGTTCCGAACAGAAAAATATTCTATATTTTTCATACCAGCTACTCCACCAAAGTTTACGATATAAGAAAGTCCGTAAGAAAGTTTCTCCCGATTTTCAAAGAAACCCTACAAGCTATGTTACTGAAAAAATATGGGACCACTTCGGGATATCCCGGAACTAATCCAATTTCTTTTCAATTTGTCCCATGTTCAGAATAAAATTTTACGATATTTTTAATATCGGCGACTCCACCAAGACATAGATAAAAATAGATAAAAAGTTTTTCTTCATTTTTTAAGAAATGATAAAAGCTACGTTATTGAAAAAATATGAGAACACTTCGGGATATCTCGGAACTAATCCAATTTCTTTTCAGTTTGTCCCATGTTCCGAATAATTTTTTCCATATTTGTAATACTGGCGACTCCACCAAGGCATAGAGTATAAGAGAATAGGTATAAAACAGTTTTTCCCCATTTTCTAAGAAACCGTACAAGCTATGAAAAAAAATTGAACCACTTCGCGATCCCGCGGAACGGTCGAAATTCCTTGAGCCGTTTGCGAGTAATCGGTGAACAAAGATAAAAAAACATAGACACAGACGAATTGAGAACCTCCTTCTTTTTGAAGTCGGTTAAAAAGAATTTGACATTCTGCAGTCGGCGCTTGACAAGCAATACAGAGCGTTGACTAAGATATATTTTTAATGATTTACACCTTAAAGATAGAACTTAAAAATTTCAAAGGTTATTTTTGATGTGTAATTATATTATATCAAATTGCCCTTTCTTTTATAGAATGCCCTCTAATTATCTCTCTTTTATTAATTACATTTTCCTCTTTAATATCGAAGGTATCTCATTTCCTTTACAAACAAATACTGTTTTCATTATACAATGGTATAAATGTTTACTTTATTACCGTTTTGGGTGTAAGGATCCTCTTACACTAGTTACAACTGATCTATGTTGCAACTGATTTGAATCAACCATTTTTAGTCACAAAAATCTTAATCAAACTACCTAAGCTAATTACAGACCAATGTAATGTGCGAATTTTTTTTAACTCCATCTAATTTACCTTTTCTCCTTTTATCTAATTTTGCCATGATTATATCTTGTGTTTGATTTGCTGTAGTTTGAGCTGAAAAGCTGATGAATAATGGTAAGTATACATTAGCGTTGTTTTTCTTCAGTAAAAACTCCTGAAAGTAGATAAGAAAAGTAGTATTAAAAATGAGATTTCACTTATCTGTTTCAACTTACTGTAACATAAACTGATTTCCCAGTTCCTGTTGGGCCAATAATCATCATAGGTTTATCGTGTTGAACAAGAAGCTGCATTAAAGCAATATTTCTGATGGTTTCAGTTGTCGTTACGATAATTTGATTTACAGGAATATCTCTAGGAATAGGTGGAGCATTCATTAATTCATCTGACCATAATTTCCATTTCCCTTTACCCTAAAGCCATATAAAACAATTCTTAAACATTATTATATGTGATTCTCTAACCCACTGGTTTTATTTACGAGGTAATGAGGGTTAATAAGTATTATTAGATGTATCTCTTGCTTCTATTACCAAGGCAAAAAAATATCTTCATATTGTTAATCAAAAACTGAGAAATTGGTGTAACAAGTTTAACGTATAACAATTTTTAGTCACACTTCAAGCTGCTAGGAAAAGTAAAAATAAATACATAGATTAACATTTTTACTTCGTTTATAACTAAATAATGACTAAAGTTGGAAAATTCACTTTTTCTGGAAGATTAATTTTGTTCAGGTACATTAACTATCATTGTTATTCTTATCATGTAGCTCAGCAATCATTTCCCGTACTTAGCATCTTCTAGAAAGCTTTTATTAAGTGTTCAGCATGTGGACATCAACATAGGACTTTTATATAACATCTTTCACACTGCACACTTTAACATCAAAAGTGACCCCTACAGTCGTCAATAACAAGCGCATATACGAGTACTATTAGGTATATCTGTCTGTATTTAATAAGTAGTTAAGTAGTTATCCCAGATATGCCAATGATGAAAAAGTGACACCCAGAAAGACATAAGTGTGTCGTGTAACTGTTCTTATAAAAAACTACTTGACGTGATCTCAGAAAGAATTTGGATATTTTCTGTTTGGGCTGATGGATTGATTCACTTACGCTATTGCCCCCACTCACATGCTAACGAAGAAACGTGGAAACAGCAGTATAAATAGTATAACACAGCAGAACTAATTCGACAAAAGGTGTCATATTTTCTAAGAAACCCTCTACCACCAAAAAGGAAACTACCTTTAGGAGAATAAAGGCTTCAAAAAACATCGGATCAACCAAAAAAATTGTCATTCTACTGCGAATAAAGGAAATGGGTCTGTAGGTTTAAATGTCACCCAGTTACAAATATTGTTGCACGATCCAGCATGCAAACAAATTACTACATTGTCTTCTAAACGTTTTTTGTATTCTTGATTACTTTTATGGTTTTTGGGCAATAACACCACAATCGAAATAAAACGACGTATATTGAAGGAAAAAAAAAGTCTATTCTGACTTCGTTTTTCAATTTACATCAATCAATATAAAGCCATTGACAACGAAGTCAGAATAGACTTTGAAACGTTTGGTTTTCCTTCAATATACGTCGTTTTATTTTGATTGTGGTGTTATTGCCCAAAAAAACATAAAAGTAAATTACTACATACCGAACAACTTATCTGGAAAGGACAACTAAAGTCAAAATCCAAGCAAGTAGAATCGACAAGCATGTCCAATAACAAATTCTATAGAATGTCAATAGTAAATAAAAAGGATACACCTCTGAGACCGACAATAATATCAGTTCGATCCCCAATACAAATAGCTAAATACGCAGCCTAACGACTTCAACCTTTTGCGGAGGAAGTAGATTCATACTGTTTTACAACCAGATTTTGGTTTGGAAGCCTTGACATAGTATGCGTTTTCACTAACATCTCTATCAAAGATGCCAAAGATATCACCATAAAAATATATAAATCTGTTCATCCTCTTGAGGACACAAGGGACTGTCTAAAGAACACCGGGTTTATTTACGAGATTCAACGCACAAATAAATAGAAGGAGCTCCAATGAGATCACCACTATCGCCAGTAACAACAAACTCTTTTATGGAGTTTTTCATCAGAATATCATTTTTGGCGAATGCACTTATTTATATCTTATAACAAAGTCGTACCTAGGAGCCCCATATAAAATTCTGAAGACTGTTTCAATAATTGTTTGAAATTGAAGGAAGCTTTGTTATTATATTTTCTGAGTTGTTTGGGAATAACACCACATAAACTTGAAAGTCTGTATATTTCAAAAGTTCAAACGTTTCGAGGTCTAAATCAGACCCCATTTTCAATGTTATTCCCAAAGAACTCAGAAAAAATAAAAACCAGAGATCATTCACAAAAAACAAGCTTTTTTATTTCACATGATCCTTAGAGTTACTTAATTTGTCATTGCGAACCAACCTTTAAATTTTTAATTTTCTCGTTCAGTTGTGTTAAGTTTTATTACCATAAAATTTAGACCCTGAAACGTTTGGACTATTTGAAATATGTATATAGGAGTCAGTCACTGCAATTCGCAGACTTTCTCCTATGACTTTTTATGCGGCATATTTTTATGCGGCATATTATTATGCGTGCTTATAATATATTAATGCTATCAATTTACAATTTCGCATTTTTTTGAAAGCTAATAGTGCATATTCAAATAAAACCATTAATGTATTTAAGTATACGCTTTTTTGTCATTTTCTTGAAAACCAATTATTCGATTTTAGCGTTAAAACTGACTAAATGCCAGTCCTAAAAAATATGTATAAAGTTATGTAAAATATCGAAATCTATCGAAAAATTTATATAACCCCAATTACCGAAATATATTTTTTTGAAATTAGTGTTCCTTAATTTTAATATTCAATGTATAAATAATAGTCTGCAATATATGTAATAATACCTCCTTTATAAACCGGTAATCGAAGACCGTCTCCCCAACTGGCAATGTGAAAATATAAGGTTTCTCCGGCTTATTAATTTCAAAAGGAATTTCTAAAGCCGCCTTAACTTTTTCTGGAAATTCTCGTTCTAGTAATCCTCTGAAGAGAATGCTAAATTTTTCTCTACTAATTGCATCCAATGTGGCACCCATTGCCCATATGCAAGCAAAAAAGAACGAACCTTCTATCTGAGCGCGCACATCTAAATCAGAAACTTGTTCTCTGTATTTTTCATCCAGGAAGTCATCCATGAAGCAATCAAACAAGTACGTTGTTGATCTAACTAGATTGTGATCGGAGGTTGTGGCAATTTCCTAAAACATTAAAATATGTAAAATATTTTATTTACCTTTGGTATAGATGTCTGTTTCCCTTTAAAGTTAAAAAGGGAAATTATAGTAGTCAATTTTACATGTAAGAGATATTGTATTAATAAAATTAAAAATAAAAATCAAATTAGTATCTTACCCTTATGCCTCCTTTCCGTATTAACCACAACAACGGTTTGCAAAATCTAATAAACAAATTAAAAATCATAGTTTTATAAAAGTCATTATTGATAAAAGAGGGTAAAGTGTTTAACCAAGAGAGCAATAGTGGTTCCCACCCCATTGAGGCTGGTTCCATATATATCATACCACATCTGGAAACCTAAAAACAAATAAAGTTACTAGCTAAAATATGAATGTAAAACTTACAACTAAAATTGCTGTAGGGAGTTCACGCTCATCCTCTTTATACAATGGTGATTAATAAATATCTTAATATATTTTTAATAATAAACTGCTACGAAACAAAGGCATGTCGCACTAGGAGAGGGACTGACAAAAGCCATGCGTTATTGGTATACTGTATGTCCCGTTTCGAGACGCATCATAGGGAATTTCCATGTTAATGTTTCTTTTTGAAATTCTATGATTAGATTAAGATGATAAAAATACATAATAATGTATGTCATATGAAAAAATAAACATTACTCATTAAACAGAATGACTCAATAAATAAACATTCCACAAATATATCAAAAATAGCAAGTAACTGATTTTAACACAATTTTTAAATTATTAATTCCAATCTTCAAATTACCATTATTTCCTAAGAGAAAACCCGGTCTAGCATAAAAATTTAGAAACACTTCTACAATAGTTCACGGATATATGTTTTAACTACCATTTATTATTTATTATTTTCAATTCCTCCAAAAAAGAGTTAATTTATGACCCAGCTTATTTTTCAATTTTCTAATTTTCTTATTAGCTCCCCAAAATTACCGCTAGAATTTTTTGCTTATTTTGCCTTGTAAACTTTGAGTGCTCTACAGTTTCCTCACTTTTTATTTTGTAGTTTCTGGTCAAGCATGAGATAAAGAAGTGAGTGGTCGATTTTCATATATTGTCCCCCAGAAGTATCCAACCAAACTAATAAAACTGTGAAAAATTGACAGACACAACGATGATAAATATTTCAACTTTCCTCAAATTCATATTGCTCTATAAATGGAAACAGAGAAATTGATAGGCAGGGAGGTAGAGCGGGGAATAAATTTCATAACAAGTTCGTGCTTTCACTAATCACTTACAACAATTTTCAATTTTTCTTATTGAGCTGCATGTAAAGATGAGGTAATGCAAATATACTTTACATTTAAAGTGAAGGAATTTTTGGCTCAGTTCCAGATTAAATATTCGCACGCATTCCACGATCCAAATAAAGCTACGAACTTGCTAATATCACTGATTAAAAGTTGCATTGATATGGCTCAATACACAAAAGAATACAGTAATAAATCGAAAAATAAACCTAGAAGTAAATGGATAACCAAAGGAATTATAACATCGTGCCAAAGAAAAGAATTATTGTACCGGATATGGAAGTCTGAACCAAGTAATGAACAAGTAAGAACGGAATAAAACAGTTTGTTAAAATATTTGATAAAGTAATATATGAGGCTAAGTTAATGCATGATAAGGAGCAAGTTGAAATGTGTCATGATAACAATAAAAAATTGTGGAGAATAATAAACAATAAGTTAGGAAAAAAGAATAGGAATGAAAAAGCTATTATGTACATAATGGATAATGATATGAACAAAATAACGAATAAAACAGGAATTGTCAACTATAAATGAATTCTTTGCTAGAAGTGGAATTGAGTTATGTGCAAAAAAACAGCAACCATCTAACAGTAAATTAAGACTACCAACAAGAAATCCTAAATCTATATTTCTTTATCCTACCACAAATAATGAAATAAATAACATTATACACTAATTAAAATTTAGAAATGGGGTATCGACAATAGAAATGCCAAAACTATTAAAATATTAGCAGAGTATTTAATTGAACCAATTGTAGATATTACTAATTTGAGTATTAACTTATCTATCTGGCCAGATGCTCTAAAAAAAGTAGATATTGTACCAATTTACAAAAATAGTGAGAGATACCTTCCATCTAACTATAGACCCATCTCCATGATTTTCAAAAAGTCTTTACAACCGACTGATTGGATTTATAAACAAATGTAAAATCATTGCCAATAACCAATAAGGGAATATAAGAATTATAAGAAATAAGGGAAATAAAAGATGCTTTAAATTTGATAACCAATTTGGTAATAGAAAACCTAGATAAGAGCCAGTCAATAGCAATTACGTTTCGTGATGTGGCGATACAGTCAACCACAAAATTTTACTTGATAAATTGGAGAGATATGGAGTTAGAGGGGGAGCTAATAAACTTTTAACGAGTTACTTAGAAAATAGGCAACACAGAGTTAAGATAGATCAAGATTGATTATAGTCATTTTTGACCGCCAAAACAGGAGTTCCTCAGGGAACAATTTTGGGGACACTATTTTTTATTTTATACATTAATGACATCTTGGTGGATATGCCTTTCAATATAATATCGTATGCAGATGATACTGCCGTTATCTCAACGGAGAAATCTTGGGAGGGAGTTCAAATGAAAATAAACGAGTATCTCAATCACATTGCTGACTGGCTTATGTTAAACAAACTGTCCTTAAACACGAAGAAAACCGTATGTATGACCTTTGGGAATTATTCTGATAGTGTCCCTGATATATTTAATATACATATACAAGGAAGTCATATTACTAGAGTAAAAAATTGTAAATATTTAGGGATTATTTTCGATCAGAATTTAAAATGGAATCAACATATTCAATATGTTATTAACAAAACCAAATATCCTGTTTTCATTTTTGCCAAATTATCTAGAGTAATGAACTGTGAAACTCCTAGAATGATATATTACGCCCTATTTAATAGCATAATTAATTACGGAATAATAGCCTGAGGAGGGGCCTACACGAACTTTAGAATATTAGAATATTGTTAGAAAACATCCAAAACAGAATTTTAAAAGTAATGAATAATAACAAACTTGTACTTATGGCTAATCCACTAAATATAAAACAGCTCTTTTACTTTCAATCACTTATGTACCATTATAATAATCTAATGGATAAATATAAAAAATCGACAAAGAGGTACTATTAAGTTTTGCATTAATTAGTATTGTATAAAAATAAAGAAATTAGCAATACTTAAATATAATTTAGTCTATAGTGTTTTAGTATAGTAGTTTATACATATGTCTATATTTTTATATTAGTATGTATGTTTAGTTTTAGGTATTTCTGTCCACGTCCTACGCACAGGTTTCATTACCTTTGTAGGATTTGCAATGAATATTGTGTTTGTTGTAAATTTTGAACTGTAATAAAGAAAAAATAGTATAGATATTACTCTGAAGTTGACAGACAATGTAACTCGTTCCTCGAAGTTTTCTTGGACTTCCATCGTCTTGAAGTGGTTGATCTCACAACGTTTCAATAGCTGTGTATCTGCTATCGTGATCAGGTGAATGATAGGAAATTCAGACTATCCGTCGTATTTATATTATACCCTTAACCGGTCATGCGTGGCCGGTCATGGTCATTGGGTCTTATCTGGTCCGTCGTCGTACCTGGAGGTTGGTTAATTTGGACGCTGGGCTGGCTAATTATATTTTCGTTCGAGACTATATATGCTGTCTCTATGAATTTTCTTTTGTACCAATGCTCTTCCTTGTGAATTGCTCTAGCCTGGTCCCATTTGATATTATGGTGTTCGGTCCATGCGTAATTCGCTAGCCTAGACTTCGTTACCTCTCCCCTTTTAGTATCTGTGCGGTGTTCCTTAATCCTGGTGCCCAGCGGTCGCTTTGTCTATCCAATGTAAAGATTGCCACGTTCACACGGTATGCTGTATATACAGTTATTTGGTATTGCTGGTGCGTCGGGCCTCGTTCTTGTTATCATGCTCCTCAAGGTATCGTTGCTTTTGAAGATCATTCTGATCCCATAGCTGTGTGCAATTCTTATAAGTTTCTCCGACAGGCCTTTAGTATACGGTAATAGTAGAGTTGCTACCGTGGTGTCCTCCCCCTGCCAAGGTGGTTTATCCAGCTCTTCAAACGCCTTGGTAATGATCATTTCCGGGTATCCGTTCGCCAAAAGGTCTTCTCTAAGTTTCACTTGTTCTTCTTTGAGGGCTTCTGGTGTGCTGCAGATATTTTTGGCTCTATGGATTAGTGTTTTGATGATGCCAGTTTTCGTTGCTGATGGGTGGTTGGAATTGAAGTGAAGGTATAATCCTGTATGCGTAGCCTTCCTGTAGACTGTTGTTTGGATTCCGGTCCTAGTCCTTTGACAATTTACATCAAGGAATGGTAGGCACCCACTCTCTTCCATCTCCATGGTGAATCTAATGGATGGTTGAGATTGGTTCAGGTGCTCCAGGAATGCCTGTAGTTCTGTCTCTCCATGTTGCCAAATAATAAAGGTGTCATCGACATACCTCAACCATAGCTTAGGCTGCTTCTCGAAACTCCTCAGTGCATGTTCTTCGAACCATTCCATGTAGATGTTGGCAATGGTTGGTGATAACGGGGAACCCATAGGCAATCCATCTTCTTGCATGAAGAACCGGTCCTTCTCCTGAAAGTAGCAGTCCTTAAGGCAACATCCAAGCAAGTCCATGATTGAGTCTATTGGCAGCTCCGTCCTCTCATCAGGCTTTCGTCTTCGGTAAGTTTCTTTCTCACTATGTTGAGAGATTCGTCTAGTGGTACGTTCGTGAAAAGGTTTTCAACGTCGAAACTTACTAAGCGATGTTCTGCCCCAAGTTCCATGGATCCGATGATTTCGACAAAGTGCTTTGAGTCCTTGACGTGCGATGATGTTTTGCCCTCCAAAGGTTGGATGATCGGTAGAAGGAATTTCGATAGTGCTGCTGTTGGTGAGTTGAGCGAACTTGTAATCGGTCTGGCAGGCACTCCAGCCTTGTGTATCTTGGGTAGTCCATAAAGATGTGGTGATTTGCTGTGGTGCGGCCTCAATTTTCTCCTTGTCTTGGGTAGAATGTATTCAGCATGATCTCTGAAAGTGTTGTAAGTTTTCCGTTCTATTTTGGATGTTGGATCTGTAGGCAGTGGCTTGTATTTTCCCTTCGACAGTATTTCGTCGATTTTCTTGTTGTATTCCATTCTGTCCATCAGGATCAGAATAGCTGGTAGAATGATGATAGATTTGTCGTCCTTAAGTGTTTTTATGATTCTCCTTTCGGATTCGTTGATGTTTTGTTTGATGTGTTGTGTTTTCTCAATTGCGGTTCTGACTTTCCACTTTCGGATTTCCTCCAGTTCTGGTGTCTCTTTGTTGCCTATTGCTGACTCCACGGAACTGATGATATCTAGTACTGGCATCTTTTTTGGAACTACAGCGTAGTTTAGCCCCTTAGAAAGCAATGTTTCCTCGACTGCTGTGAGAACTCTGGATGACAAGTTCACCACCGTTTTCCTGTTAGTCGTATTCTTCGGCAACTGCTTCCTGGTAAGTTTGTTAAGTTTCTCAGTGTGTACCTTTTGGCCGATTCGTCTGATGTTGTCATAGTGTTTTTGAATCGAAGCAAAAATCGGCATGTGGTCCTCCTCGTGTGTGCATCTTCTGATTTCTTGAAACCTTTCTTCTGCGTCCTGCAAGAGTTAAGATTTCTTCCAACGATGATGGTTGATTTCTGACCTCACTAAAGCATGCCTGGCCTTGTCAAGTATCTTCTGTGTCTGTTTCCCTGGGATTGGCGACTTCAGTTTGAAACCATTTGGTATGATCTTTAGGTCTCTGGCGTTGCGTAGGAACTTGATGTGTTCCTCTTCTCTGGTAATCTTCTTCATAGTCTTCTCGTATCCTCTGAATTTCCCATTTATACCGGGTCCGTACCGGGCTTCCAATGTTAGTCTGAAGTTGGCAGACAATGTAACTCGTTCCTCGAATTTTTCTCGGACTTCCATCGTCTTGAAGTGGTTGATCTCACAACGTTTCAAACGCAAATCACGCATGGACCGAACACCATAATATCAACTGGGACCAGGCTAGAGCAATTCACAAGGAAGAACATTGATACAAAAGAAAATTCATCGAGACAGCATATATAGTCTCGAACGAAAATATAATTAGCTAGCCCAGCATCCAAATTAAAAATATTTGGAGAGCTCTTCTTCGGCCTCTACCGCTACGCATCACCGGCAACCAACCTCCAGGTACGACGACGCTGATTGGACCAGATAAGACCCAATGACCATGACCGGCGACGCATGACTGGTTAAGGGTATAATATAAATTCGACCCATACTCTGTATTTCCTATCATTCACCTGATGACGATAGCAGATACACAGCTATTGAAACGTTGTGAGATTAACCACTTCATATAATTCTACGACATAGTTCCGATGTTATCTGAATGTTCTAATGTTCCGATATTAGATACTAAGCTCGAACTTTAAACATACAACTGCTAGCTTCACGAACTAACTTAACTCTTTTTAACAAACTGCCATCTACATCACTCTAAAACAAATAGCCTTTTTGCAACGTTTAAGTTTCGAGCCTTAGAGTAATGTGTCCTTGGACTCCGGCATTTAGACAGTGCGTTCATATCTTGCCTGAAAAATATTTATTCAGTTTTTGATTCTTGAAACCATTCAACGGCTTTACCACTCGACGACGGATGTATGTCGTATTAAAATTGACATAAATGAAGTTTAGTATATGAGTTAAACTTCATTTATGTCCATTTTCATGCGACTTACGTCGACAGTTGAGTAGTAGAGCAGTCGAATGGTTCCAAAAATCGGGGCACAGGGGTGCTGTTCAGGTCTTTTTAATCTTTAATAGTTAGATCGCACCCCAGATCTGCCAGCACAGCATCAGATGATTTCATACCTCCTTACTAATATAACTCAGGCAAACTGTTTTGCAATATGACATCTAGTTTTCTTCAAGTGTTTACTATTTTTTAAGCAATACACGTATGTGTTGAACATATTCAATATCTATTTATTAATGAATAAAGTTAGAGCGGTCAGTAATATACTTTTTGAATTAAAAATTTGTCAGTGATAAAAAAAATATTAGGCCTTTGTTTAATCTCCTGGTGTTAGATATTTCGATTGTTATTATTTCGAATTAAGTGATTTATTCTCCCTTATCTACCTTAATCTCGTGAGTTGACATTTAATCGGATGAATATATCTCGTCCAATCAAGTAATTATGTAATTTCGGAAAGATTGTTGATGAGGTCTTTAATTATTCCGCCTGCTCATTATAGATTTCTCTGCTCAGATTTTGTCCTCCAACAGAGAAGTATTTCAAATTGTAAACGGGAAACAAAGTGTAATAAGGCATTTTCAAAAACTTGCCCGAATTATTGGTAGTCGGTACAGAAATTATTCATAACTGATGTTCTGTGAGAAATAGATGTCAATAATATGATCAATCAGTATTCCTGTATATAAAAACAAGATAATTTGTATCGAAACGGGAATTTCAAAATAAATCTCCAGGAAAACAGGCTGAAACATCTCCAGACGCAGACAAGTATCACAGAATATGCAAAACATTTTTTTTATACAGGAATACTGGTTGATCAGAATATCTGTATAGAAACCCGTAATCTGTGCAATTTTTCGAATTTGCCTTACTTCACTTTGTTTTCCATTTATAATTTCAATTACTTATCTGTCACAGGAAAATCTGAGGAGAGCAAACAAGTAATAAACATGTGCTGGTTCAGCTGGTTATCCACAGTCAACCATACAACTGCAACTTCCAGAGCCTCCATCTAACACACTTTTAGAATTATGTACTAACTGTTCTTCAATATCTTCAATATAATTCAGTCCGTTTCCCTTGTCCAAAATGTTTAATATTTTTCAGTAGACGTCCCTAATTTTTTCTTGGAACTTTTATCTTCATATTTCTTCACCAAATCGAATCATTTAGAATAACTTTAAAACTCTCAGACCAATACACAATCTCAATTAGTAGGATGCAGTCGATTTACTTCTACTTAAATCTGAGCAACTTGGGAACCACGTCGATCACTCAGCAACATGCCACACCGTCTGTGTAGTTTGTAACAATATGCCAAATTGTGATAACCTATACGGCATTTAACGTTTATTAAAGTTTTCAAACTAATCGTGTTAAATTATCAGTTTAATAAAATAGCCTTTTTCGTTATTATTTCTCAAGGGAGTTAATCAAAGTTTGAGAAGCTTTCAAATGAATAACATATACATTATGATTTGGGTTTTTCAATCAGGATCTAAAAGAAAATAGTAAGTTCACAAACTTCACGTTGTCATTCAACTTTAAACGCATCTGGTATTATCCATATTTCATTTTTCCAGTTCTATCAACTTCCGCTTTCAGCCTGTCCCTCGCAATATCAATAAATACTTCTTTCAAACGAAGTTCTCCAAGTTTCCTGTGTCATAACTTATTTATGAACTCCGAAAGGTACCCAATCTAATAACTCAAAAGGATATGTTTCTGAAATATCGGCAAAAGAATTGCTCTGCCTCAACAGTATTGAAATATGTCGTTATGGATAAGGGCGTATTTCATGGATCGATGATAATTGGGCTATTTTATATTTAGCTATTTTCAAATGATATTCATAGTTATATAATAATAATAATTTTAATTGATTATTCATCGGATATATTCTCCTACCATTTTATTTAGAAAATAAAAATAAATAGTTGTTGAAATTTTGGAAAAACATTAGTAATTCTCGGGGATAAATTGACAGAGTTAAGAACTGGAATGGATGTGGACCCTTTATAGTGCGAAATAAATACCACATTGTTTATTGTGAAATCTCGGAACACTTGAGAAGAAAATATCCACGATTAGATATAATCTGTAAAAAACAGTTACACATTTTTTTCATTATACTTTTAATCCTTCTACCACCGATAACTGATCTGTTCTTCTTTTAACTTTACAATTAGCTACTGCCCAACGCCGAACCGTATTAATTTTTAAAATAATGTATTACAAAAATTATTTACTCATTACATTAATGCAACCAACATATCTATTATAGGTAATTTTATTTAAAAATTATTTTTACAATGGGATGAGATTACTGTCGTTCCACCTTTTTAATACCCCGTAGTTTATAATTTCATATATTTATTTGAATTATTATTCAGAAATCTTAAGTTAAAAGGTTTACTTTATAATATGAAGCAAGTCAGCGCACAATTTAATGGAAAGTATTAGCAAATTGTGTGCAGGTATTGTATATTAATTGGAATTTATATTTGATTGTTTCCGATAATTTATTGATTTTCTATAAAAATAATAGACCTTAATATATTACCTGGTCCCTGTTTCTTATACAGAGAACTGAGTTGTATGGGTATATCAAGATCAAAGTATTGTGAAGTCGGTCAGAATATTTCGAAACAAATGCAATATCAAATTATGCATTTCATTCTATATATTTTCATATGTGCAATAATAATAACATTATGATTCTAACGATTAACAATTCATCAAGGAATCGATCGATTCCATTTTATGTTTACCTGTTCAATACATACGCTTATTTATTGCCATTTGTACGGGTATTAGGTTAAGTGGAGTAATACACAGTATGTACTGGACTGCGCTAAAGTTAACGAGACAAGCCGGAGATAGGCTTAGCCAAGTCTATTCAATATTTCTATACTCACAGACAAAGAAATCGCAACACCCAGAAGGAGATGTTTAAATTTAATATTGTTTTGGTAAAACATAGAGGTTATGCTAAGGAGTAAATGATAAAAATTTAATTATTTTATTCAATCTCCGACTTGACCATACAATATATGACATCACACTCCCTCTAAGGCACACATAATGTGCCTTTAGGGGAAAATTCACTAAACCCCAGATATACTACATATCAAAAGGGTTTAGCTCTGTGGGAGCCCTTGCCTGGTTATCAGGCCCATGGCTGGCGTCGTGACTGCAATTTTCTGCTGGCCGGGCTTGTCCTAACAGGACTGCTTTTTGCATTAAGATGTTCGTCCGGACCGAAGTATTTCAAATTGTTTAATAGATGTTTTGGGACTACTCCTGTTGTTGACATAACAATTGGTACCGTTCGAGTGTTGTTCATGTCCCATTATCTCTGTATTTGAAATTCTAAATCCCTATATTTGGCTATTTTTTCAGCTTGCTTAATATTTAAATTATTGTTGTTAGGGATTGCTATGTCAATTAAGGTTGTTTTTTCTAAAGCATTTATCTACTAAAACTATATCTGGTCTATTGTGAGCAACAGTCCGATCGGTCAATAACGTCCGGTCCCAGTACAGTTTGTAGTTGTTATTTTCTAAAATAGATTCTGGTTTGTATATATAGTAGGGTGTTCTTTCCGACTGGGATAGCTCAAGTTTCAGCGTTTGTTCCTGGTGCAGTATTTTTGCCACATCATCGTGTCGTTCTTTGTATTCAGTTGCAGCGAACGCTTGGCAACCTCCTGTGATATGCTGGATAGATTCAGATGTTTGGCAACCATATCTGCATCTGTCGTTGTTGATAGAAGGGTCTCTGACGATGTACTTTAGATAGTTCTTAGTTGGAATTACTTGATCTTGGATTGCCAATATAAAGCCTTCCGTTTCAGGAATCATATCATATAATCTTGGTTGATGCCATTTATATGTCTTCCATGAAGGGGCTTTTCTTTCCATTTGAGCAGTTTCTGATCAGTTGTCTGGTAGTATACTTGAACTTGTTGTTCTGTCAGTCGCAGAGGTGTTGAGTCATCAACCTGACATATGACTCTGTGTAGATCAGAAAATTCTGCAAGTCTCTGGAAATGATTACGCAAATTAGAAATTTGTTGATCACGTAACTTTCCTATATCAGCCAATCCTCATTCTCCTTCACACCAGGGTAATGTTGTACGTTCGACACAGCTCTTTGGATGGTGATTTTGAGCTTTTGTTAGTATTAATCGAACTTTCCGTTGTAATTGTTCATGTCGGTCTTGCACCAGTTAACTATACCCAAAGAGTAACTAAGCACTGAAAATGCGTAGGTATTAATAGCCTGAAGCAGATTTTTACTGTTAAGTTTGGTCTTCAGCAGTCATCTTATCCTTCTATAAAACTCCGTTCTTAGGTCCTTTTTCATGGCGGTGTGATCAATTCGTTGAGCCTGCTTTATTCCAAGGTATTTGTAAGTATGGCCTTCCTCCATGGATTCAATTGAAGTGCCATCTTCTATTTCATACGACCCCTGCTGTATTTTGCCTTTAACTATATTAATAATTCGGCATTTGTCTAGGCCAAATTGCATTTGGACGTCACTAGAGAACCCTTCTACTATTTTAAGCATATCATGCAGTTGTTGTCTCGTACCTGCCATCAACTTTAAGTCGTCCATGTATAATAAATGGTTTATCTTTAATGCTTGTACGCTGTTGTGCTTGAGACTGAACCCAAAGTTAGTCGAGTTCAGTTTGTGGGAGAGTGGGTTCATGGCAAGGCAGAACCACATAGGGCTAAGAGAGTAGCCCTTCTGATAGGAATAGAGTCGGTTTGTATCGAACAATCGGCTTCATTCAGAAAGATGTTGGTTTGCCAGGTAGTCATGTAGAACTGCATCAAAGGCCTTTTTGTAGTCCACATATGCCATGTAGAGATTTCGTCGTTTGGCATGGGCTTGATTGCAGACAACGGAATCAATTATTAGCTGTTCTTTGCACCCCATTGAGTTTTTCGCGCATACCTTTTGTTGTTCGGTAATTATGTTGTTCAGCTCACAATGTCTGAAAAGGCGATGATTAATGCACGACGTTATAAGTTTGTATAACGTTGGGAGGCAAGTGATTGGTCGGTACTTTGCTGGATCCTATGTACATAGGTTGTCTTTTGGTAAGAGGTATGTAGCACCATGCGTAAGGAAACTAGGCATCTTGTGTGCATGGATAATGATGTCATTAATGAGTACTGTTAATTTCTCGTGGGTGGCGTAAAGTTTCTTTATCCAGTAATTCTGCACACCATCTGGTCCTGGTGCTTTCCAGTTATGGGGGTGTTTCATTATGCTGGACGTGTCTTCCGTTGTAAATGGTGGGTGTTGCATCTTATAATAATTCTGAAATGCAGCCTCCTCTTCCTTAATCCAGCTCGCTCTGGAGTTGGAAACTGTTGCGGAAAGTTGTGTTTTCCAGAACTGCTCGATGGCCGTTTTACTGGGATAACTAGGAGTTTCATTATTATTGATGTTGTTGAGTTTTCTATAAAACTCTTTTTCTGATATACGGAATAGTGAGTTGTCTAGTTTCCGTTGGTTACTGCTTTTGTACCTTCTTAATCGACTTGTGTATACGGAAAGCTTTTCTCGTAGACTGTCCAGACACTGCTGAGATGTGATGTTTTCTCCATCACACTGGGAGTGTATTCGGTTATTGACAAGTCTTTCTATTCTGTTGTTCCTGACCCCTCGTTGGTACTCGGCCAGTCTTCCAATGTCTTTCCGAAGAGAATTAATTTTCCCTCCTAGCCTTCTTTGCCAAGGTTGGTATTCGAGGTGTTTGTCTAAATTGGGGAGGGTCTTGCTTTCGTCTTATTGCGATCCCAATTGTTTTGCAGGTGGAAATTGCAGCACAGTAGATGATTGTGTGTAGCGACTCTAACGTATTATCACCTAAAACATAGTGTGGCAAGATACATTTGTTCATAGCCTGCAATACGATACCCAGTTTCTTAGAAGATCTTAGTTTGGGAAGAGTTGGTCTAATCAATGGATCTGTTCCACTATAGTCTATAAGAGCTCTTTCCATTTCTGCTTGGATTTTCTCAAGCAGGTCAGCGTTGGCAGGCTGTTCGTGTTGAAGTTCTTGAATCTCATCCGCTCTTTGCGCCAAAGGTGTTTCAGGCCCTGGATCTGTTGTATTTCGGCCAAATAATTCGCGCTCAACTTCACTTTTTATTTCGTCCAGTTGATCAGGCGAAATAAGGCCATTTCTCAAGATGACACGATATTGATCTGAGACTCTCTGTTCGGTAACTTGAAGCTCTGGGTACTCACGACAGAACTCTTGATGCAGTATTTGGCGATATCCAGTCTAGTCCTGGCCAAGTTAGTCACCCTAGTCACTCTGTAGAACGTGCGCTGTCTTATCAGTCCCCAGGCAGCGGCTCTTTTCCGAGGCATCTACTCCGTAGCTCCATTTTCATGGGTGGTGTCACCAATTGACCCTGGTGACCCGGGTAACTCGGAACCGTGGGGTTGTCACTTCCCAGAGGAAATGATTTAAACCAGATCATCCCGTGCAGGTTTTGGGGAATGGAGGAAGGCTAGGTAGTAGGTCAGCGGCCAGCTGCCCCTTTAGTCGCCTCATACGACAGGCGGTAGATACCATGATGCTATTCTAACCTGGATACCACACGGGAATTATTGTTATTATTATTAAGTTTATTAACAATGTGTTTGTCAACCGCGGTTATCTATACATTCCCATACACGTCTTGACATTCATTCAATAAGGTCGTTTATTTCTCTTGAGGAATACTATCCCAAGCTACATATATTTCATATCTTAGAAGTAAATTTCTGAGCATTCGACTCATCATATCCCAACCATGCTCTACAGCCGAAAAATCGGAGATTTGGACGGTCATGGCAACAGATTCACATGGGTTTCAACTACCTCGAGCAACATGAGGTCGAGTATATCTTGTTGAAATATGGGATTCATGAGCTGATTAAGGTAACGGAGTACTTACGGCTCACTACTTCCTGGCGATATCGTTGCGCTGTCATGTTGCCTCGAACAAAGACTAAGAAAAGAAACGCCGACAGTATAAACACCTGACAACAAAATACTTAAAAAAAGAAAGTAAATGAGCTATATAAATATTGACGATTCCAACTGAATACTAAATTATTCACACCTAAATTAAAGAACAACACCCAAAAGAAGTTGTTAAAATTTAATATTGTTTTGGTATTATTCAGGAGTAAATGATTAAAATTTGAATGAAAAATCTTTCTTATTAAGTTTGTTAACAATGTGTTTGTCCACCGCAGTTACCTATACAATCCCCAACACGTGTTGGCAGTGATACAATAAGGTGGTCCATTTCTTCTTGAGGAATGTTATCCCAAGCTACCTTCAACTCATCATATCTCAAACATGAGGTCAAGCATTGTCTTGTTGAATTACTCCCACCCTCCACTACTTCCTGAAGACAACGTTGCTGTGTCATGTTGCCTGCAACAAAGACTAAAAGTGACCTATTTCCATGTGCAATAGCACCCCATACCATAACGCCTACTGCTCGGTGTACATGCCGCTCAACATCATCCGTTCTTCGTTCATCATGTCCACCCAAACTGAAGCGAGATTTATCAAAGAAGACGACCTGATGTCATTCCACAGTCCAATGTTGTCGTTCTCTGCACCACTGTAGTCGTTCATTTGTGCCTCTTCAACGTCCGGTGCTTACTTTTTTCCGATTTTGGGTATCATCAAACCACACCTGACAACATTTTATAAGAGTATTTGGATTTCTGTTCGTGAAGTTAGCGTTTTCTCGAAATAAAAAACCCACTTCCCGTAAACCTACAATTAAATCTCTTTCAAATTCACTTAGCTGGCAATAAATATTACACATACTCTAGGCATTATAACATTACTAAACATCGATTTAGGATCCCCTTAAACAGTTTCGTTTTTGGTAAATTAGAAAAATTTTAATCATTTACTCCTTACTATATCTATGTTTTACCCAAAACAATATTAAATTTAAACATCTCCTTCTCGGTGCTGCGGTTTCCTTGCCAGTAAGTATATTTTTGATTCAAGAAGTCTCTGGCATTGCCGGTGTGAAGAGTGAAGCTCCATGGTAGGTTGATTTGCGATAGGTGTATTATTAATGTATGTGGAGTGATGCCAGTGACTAATATTATGAAAGGTATTATGTGTACTTCTTCTTCAACGTACTTTGTTCTTTCATTTGTGAATATTTGAATTGTAAATTTTTATGTTTGGGCCTATTATACAGAGTTGTTTTATCTGTTGGAACAATAAGGTCCCAGTACAATTTACAGGTATTTTTTTCAATATTGTAGGTGTTTATGAGTAATACGGTTGTATGACTGTGGTCAAACTGCATTGTCTTGTAAGTGCTTGATGATTATCGCCACTGTCTTATTTCTATTTCTATAATCGGTCCCTGCTAGCAAATTTTACCCAAAGAGATTATGTAGTCTATGGTTTCTGGAATTTGATTGGATTTTCATTTTTATCATTGGTAATCGTGGTGTTGATTTCAGCACCTTCTCACCTAAGATTCATATATGTATATACTCACTGGCAAAGAAATCACATCACTCAGGAATTGTTTAAATTTAATATTGTTTTGGTAAAACATAAATGCTATAGTAAGGAGTAAATGATTTAAATTAAAATTTGGTAAACTTTGGTGAATGGTTTTTCATGTAAAGTCTTATTTTATCAATTAATATTGTAGCCGTATTTTGATTTTTAAATTTACACAGAATATATCGCCAGCTAAGTGAATCTGAAAGAGGTCGATTATTGGTTTACGGGATGCGATTTTTTTCATTTCGAGAAATCGCGAACAGAACTCCAACACTCTTATGAGACATTGTTAAGTGTGGTTTGATAATACCCAAAATCGAAGAACAGAAGGCACCAGATTTCGAAAGGGCACAAATGAAATTCAAGATCAATGTCTAAGACTTATGGCCTTTAGACACCGATTTTCAATAATTAGAAATTTAGCTGATGAGTGGTTAGGTCATCTTGTAAGTGTCCGATCGTTTACTGCCGTATAAGATCTGACCGCTAAGCATTAACGGAAATGACTACAGTGGTGCAAATAACGACAACATTGGAATGTGGAATGGCATCAGGTAGTCTTCTCTGATGAATCTTGATTGTGCTTGGGTGGACATGAAGGCCGAAGAAGGGTTAGACGATGTCGAGGAGAAAGCTCCAATTTAATGTTGAGCGACTTGTACAGCGAACAGTAGGCGTTATGGTATCGGGTGCTATTGCACATGGAAGTAGGGCACTTTTAGTCTTTGTTGGAGGCCACATGACAGCGCAACGTTGTCTTCAGGAAGTAGTGGAGAGTGGGAGTAGTTCAACAAGACAATGCTTGACCTCATGTTTGAGATATGATGAGTAGAAGGTAGTTTGAGATAATATTCCTCAAGGAGAAATAGACCACCTTATTTTTTTATCACTGCCAACACGTGTTGGAGAGTGTATAGGTAACTGCGGTGGACAAACACATTGTTAACAAGCTTAATAAGAAAGATTTTTTAAACTCTTTGGTAGTTTTCATTCAAATTTACTCTTTTACTCCTGACTATTACCAAAACAATATTAAATTGAACTACTTCACCTAAATAGTGTTGATTATGGGATCAAGAAAAAACGACTACAAAAACCAGGTCAACAACAAAATGTAAAAACCACGTGACAAAATACTTGGAGAAAACTGAATAGAATAGAGAATGCTTTCGAAAATAATGAAATCTTAAATGTTCAAGAGACTATTGTTATCAGAGGGGAGCAACATTAGGGCTTACTCCCAATAAACGAGTCTACAATATGAATGAATGTGTTTTTTCAACGATATCTATCTTTTGTGATATAATATTATAAAACAATAAATCATTAAAAAATTAAGAGTCCGTATACGAACAAAATAGTTGAGCACCTACCGTTGCTGGAGAAGCAACATCCAAATCCATCGGCTCAAATATCAAATTAGTTGTGTTGGATAACTGAATAATTTCACCAGACATTAAACACAACTTCTTATTATCGTCAAGTACAGTATTCATATTTTCAATCCAAACAGCATCTACAGGTCCATCAAATATTAACCATTTTCTAAAAAAGAATATTTTGAATACTTCATTAATTCCTCTAATTTAATTCTAACCTATCATCTGTTGTGGACATTGCAAACTGCCTAAAACTGACAGCCAGTACACCATCTGACCACTCATGCGATGTTGGGTCGAATTGGCCATACAATTGACCCATTGTAATAGATTTCGGATTCATAACCGTGTAAATAGCTTTGTGTTCATCCATTTCTCCCTTAAAAATGAGAATCAATAAGAAACTATAGACAAAAGAAAGCAATGCACGTCTTACTCTTGTTTCTAACAAGCCTAAAGCATCAGCAAGTATTCTATAGCATGTTGTTTTGCCAGCAAAAGGGAACCCCACTATCATTAATCCGTGCCTGACAATTATCATTTCATACAACTGTTGTACTTTTTCCAAGAAAAACGGTGTACACTGTATGTTATTTGTTTTACATGCTTGGTTTACGGCATTATTTAACATTACATAGTCAGGCTCTGGTAAAATCACTCCGGGAAATAAATCAGAAGTTATTCCCTGAAAAGTTAACAGTAAAATTATCTGAAAAGAAGTTCAAATATTTTACCTGAAATAGAGGAACATCATGATGCAAGAATTTAGCCAAATTCACATCTTTAATAGATCTCAGCACTAATATATCTTCTTTTTCTTCGGGATATCTCAGTTTCAAAGCTCCTGCTGCTCTAAGAACTGACTTCACCGCTCTCATCCCTAAAACAATAATATCTCAAGTCTCTAAGATTTGTAGATTGAGACCGACGAATATTTAATTTACCATGTGTTGCTAATAATGGTAAACACTAGATCAATAGTTATAAATTTTCATATAGAAAAAAATAGAATTACTTTAGGAATTATCTAATTTTCTCCAAATGTGTTCAAATTGTTTTATATCCCAATTATTTCTACTGTAGAGTTAGCCTGTGTTTTTTTTTTATCTAATTATTTGACAACAGGCTTCAAAGATTTTGTACTTGACGCCTTCCAACTTCCGAGTATACTTGCCAATTGTAGCCAACTACAGTGCCAAAATATACCGTGTTGTTTTCTAATTTTGGGCCGGTACAAGGATAAATCCTGAAGTCGTTCTATGCTAAATCAAGATAAGTGGATCAACAAACCCAATTTTTGTTCTGAATAAAACATCTAAGTTTAATTTACTTTACTCATAAAACGACAAACTAATCCCTGGTTAGATGTGGAACATAGTTATTTTTCGTCAAAAGTATACAATTGCAACTGAAATTTTTAAATCAATTATGATACTAACTTTTCTTAGTTTTTTCTGGACACGTCATCAATTCTCCTACAGGAGACCAAATCTAAAAATATATATTTATCCTTTGGTCTTTGATAGCTTATTTACTCGAGTCTCCGACGAGGTGACATTCATTTCGTTTCTAAATTAGGTATTGAACTTCTCAAATAGGTAATATCCTAATTAATTTAAAAGTCGCATGCAACCCACGACTCCTAATTTGGAGTTTATCTTAGATTGTATATCCTAAACTCGCTAAATTTTTTTCTGAGTAAAAATACATATTATGACCCAGAAAGAACACACTGTCTTTCGTTCGTCCTAAATACAAATTTGTTAGGTTACCTAAACGGTTTCCTAAAGATGGCAGTCCTACCATCTAACTACATAGACGTTCTTAACTTTTACTAAGGAAATTACAAATTATTCGAAATTTTCAAGGAAAGCAGTAATCAATCACACCAATTTTTAATGTCATTTTTGAAGTTATCTTATTTGTTTATAGGAAAAGTAAAACTAGTTTTAGGATTACTTGTTAGGTCAGGTACATTACAATTTGTAGGCTATAATTTAATTATTTACGTTCCTTCAGTACACATGAAAAATGGTTCTACCAGAAGAAATTTAATTAGATTTATGGCAGATTTCCAGTCTGGCGTACCAAAGAACATCAAAGATAGTCGATTTACAGAAAATATTCTTCTAGCATTCTTTCTGATATTGCTTTGGTAATTCCGTGTATGCACGTTGTATTTGGTCTACCCTGTTTTCTGTTTTCCGGAGGAGTCCATTGTAAGATTACTTGTTGTTCTTCACCTATTCGTCTCACGTGTCCATAACATATGAGTTGTGGCATTTCGATATCTTCTACTAACGTTCTTTCTACTTTCACGTGCTTCTTATTTCTTCGTTTCTTATATGTTCGAGTCTAGATCTCATTGCTGCTCTTCTTCAAAAATTAATTTCAACCGCACTTGAATTATTTTTGCGGCAATGGTCAGATTTCGGAACCATATATACTCACCGGCCTTAATATAAAGTAATTTCCTTTTTTTAATATTAAGTTAGCTGCTCCTAGGACCATTTTTTCTTTAGTGATTTTGTTCTTAATTGTCTCCTAATCTCGTCCCGTTGGTGTTAATTTTATGACTACATATACACACTTAACCTAAGCTAAACTTACAGCTTCTAATTTTCCCCCTTCTAGACCTAGACCATCAGGATAGTCTCCAGTATACAGAGCTATATTCCCAATATTCCTTCTCTTGCCTCTATATTTTTTCTTCCATATCCTTAAGGCTTCATCCACATATATATTAAACAAAATTGGGGAATTTACCTGTTATTTTATTTTATATTATAATACTAGTTGTTGTGTAAACTTTATAACTCTTTTTGATAACATTTATTAGTGTTACATTTATGTTGTTTTTTTCTCCTAGAACTTCTCATAGTATTAAAACAGGTACCTTGCTATATGTTTTTTACAGAACAACAAGCAGCAGGTGAAAGCTTAGGGTTCTTGTATATTATTTGGGGCAAGCAAAATAGTATCAATTGTCGATCGGCCTTCTCTAAAGCAATGTTCTTCCCCAAACCCTATGGGCGATATTCCTCCCATACCAGCTGTGTTAATATCACCACACAATCTACAAACTCTAGAGGTGACCGTTATGCCTCTGTAATTGTAACAAACTTCCTTACGTTCTTTTTGGTGCATGATTGCAATCCATCCTTCTTTCTATGTCTTTGGTCTACTGAAGATTTCTATGAGGACATTAAATAATTTTTCTGTTCCGTTCTTTATCAACTCTCCAGGGTCCATGTATATGTTTAAATCTCTTTACGTTTAAAATACCTGGTCATTATTCCAAGTGTGTGTTGTTGACATTTAACTACTAACCAGAATCCATTAGCATTATTATTATTACCATTGTATTTAAATAGCGCTACTATGCGGGTCAACGGTGCTAGTACGTGAAAATGCAAATAACAGCTTCAATATTAGCCCAAATAAGTGGTAATTAATTGTTCATAAATGGTCAGTTAATGTTGGGGTTTTGGTCATTTTTAATTTGATAAGATAGGGAATTTTTGACATTGAAGGTCATTGAAAAAAAATACTACCCCAAAGAAACATTTCAAAAACAAACATTTGGAAGCTGTGTCATTTAATAAGTCACCAGCTATAAAATTTTGGTCAATTATAAATCAGCAGCTAACAAATTTACAAAAAAATGGGACCATAACTTGAGAAACGATATCCTTATCGGGAATTGAAATTGGTCATAATTGGTCATTACTTTCATATAATTAGTCAAGTACTATTAGACTACTAATGACGAGAAAACTGAATCTACTGGAATACTTATAAATAAATCTATTCAAGAACGACCGATTTACTCAATGATCAATTGGACCTTTATATTTCTCGCTTGCTAAACTTAACCCTTATGTAAGTGACAAATAAAACACCTTTATTAGAGTGACGAGGTACCCGCATACCTTCATACAGTTTATACGTAATGTAAACAATCAAGATCTGCTATCTGCTTTCACGTTACACATACTTTCAATATTATTTTAGTTATGCTAAACAGTTGACGATCTGCAGCGATCAAAGCGGAGGAGTGGTGCATCGCACACATGGTTATCGAGCCGGCAGCATATATCATTTACATGGAAAGTAACCCAAAATTTGTCTCGAGTGACAGATGTAGAAGGTTTTTAAAATCATTGTAGACCCAATGATTTTAAAAACCTTTCGATTTCTTCTGAATCTACAACTTCTATAAGTCAGACTAAACGAGAATCTAAAGGGCGTGTTGCAGTCGCCGGAAGTTGCTACATATGCAGAGAACTCAAACGCAAGCAAAGAAAAACACGAAAAGCTTGTACTAACTGCAGAAAACCAGTTTGTGATGAACACGCAGTAACTCGTCCAAGATGTAACACCTGGTTCGGGAGTTGTGCTATTTTTGTATAAACACAGAATTTGTAATTTTTATAGAGATAAAACATTTTAACAAACTACTTTTTTCATAGTCATAAAAAACACAAAGAGGTACCAGAGTACCTTGTTATTATATTGTGAGTTTAAAATATGTTTTGGTTTCTACAAAACATTATAAATAGTTGACTAGCATTAAAAATTATATAAATTATAAATAGTTAAAAGCTCTCGGGAAATCACAGCTACCTACTGGGCGTAAAACATACTTTTCTTAAAATTTGAAAATGCTACAGGTACCCGGGTTCATCGTCACTCATATAAGGGTTAATACCTTCCTGTACAATAAAGATAGTATCATTATATATAAAATCAACATTTTCATGTAATATTAAATTAATTTTTCTATATATTTTTCAATACATACAACAACAAGCGAAGTAATAAACTACACCGGAATACACCATTATCTTAACATATTTTAGCTACCTCTCTAACTATTAAGGAATCCCGGTATTACCAAACTGGTAATACTGAGATTATTAAACTGGAATTTACAAATTTTATTATAATGTTACAGAAATATTTCCACTTCATCAATGTAAACTCTCCTTGTTGTAAATGTTTGAAGAAGCTGCAGTGTCAGCAAAATAATTGCCACATATTTGCTTGAAGAAAGTGTGTAGTTACTGGTATTACTAATTTCTCTCTTTTTTTTGGTTTACTGTTTGAGGATGACAGCTGGGCTATTGAATGGCGTTGATTGGAAAAAATATAAGTTTGTTATTAGAGTATGAAAATTTGTGGTTACACAATTGTGAACATCACAGCATTTTTAGTATTCTTAATGGAAAATAGTTGAGCTATTATGTCTAACAGCTTGCTCACTTCAGCTACAATAATCTTATATAAATGTTGGAATAATATGAGTATTTAAAGAATGTAATTTGCATTAATATCAGAAGTTTTGTATATAATATTGATTGACAAAATTCTCATAATCATGTAATTAATCGCAAAACAAATATCCAAATACTTTCTAATAATATTTATAGCAATATGTTAGCAGTGAGATGTATTGCGAGAAAAATTGTGATTTAAAGATTCAAAATGCCTAAATATTATAATATGTTTGTTCAATATCTAGATATGATTTTAAATTAAGAATATATGTTTGCACTAACTTCTCAGATATTAATGTCAGTACATTTCTCTCGATCCTCAGTTCGAAAGCTCTTAAACGATTCAAGCGCTTGTAAAATTCTTTAAAAATATTCTTACCATAATCATAGTGACACTGAGAAGACAACTGTTCTGAACACAATCTGTAAGTAGCCACAATTTTTACGGACAATGGTTTGGCAGTCAAAAATCCAGAAGAATACAGCTCAATCTCCGAAATCATAGCATAATCTGGTACCATCATAGCCACAGATCTAAACAGAGCTTTAAGGTTGTCAGGCAGTTCAGATCTACCAGCATAACCTGGATTCATGGTGATAAATACTGCACAAGTTGGATCTAGATTGAGTTCGGTGCCTTCAAATAATAATTTGTCACACCCAGAATTTATTCCTCTTTGAATTGTCAGAATTTGTTGAGCTACTACAGAAAGCACTTCTAAATCAATTCTATTAAACTCGTCGAAGCAAGACCATGCTCCACAAGAAGCCAGGCCCTAAAAATGTTTGATTTTAACCAATGTAAAGTTTTTATTTAGATGAAAAAATGTTTTTAAAATTTGTAAACAAACAAATTATTTTGAATCCATTTTGTCGGTGATATGCCAAAAATTTTCATTATCAGCTTGAGTAAAATTTAAAAAAATAAAGAAAAGAAAAAAGGGGTCATGAAGAAGGCCAACATAAAAATAAAAGTAGCAAATAATCAACCTACAAAAGAAAAAGACAACAAAAGAAACTGCAAAGAAAAAGGAAATTTAAGAGAAGATAGAAAACAACAAGAAATAAGAAAATATGAGTTAGAAACAGAAACAGAACATTTGAAAAAATTATTATACCCACAAGAACTTACCTTAAAGAATTTTCCTAAAGCAATATAATCTAAACCGTCAGAGCAATTGAAAACAACACATTGTTTTGCAACAGCCTTTGCCAAATCCTTTGTGGTCTCCGTTTTGCCTGTTCCAGCTGGTCCCTCAGGAGCCCCACCTAAAATTTTACTAGAATTATTTAACAGTGCATTACATCAACCTCGATTTACCCAAGTGTAAATGCAGTGCACCGAACAGTGTTCTATAACATCTGTCAGTTAGCGGTGTCACAACAAGTCTCCCTGTGTTTCCCAAATATTCATAACCGTATTTGAGATTTGAGTTAATCATTGAAGTAATCATGTTGTTCTCCTCGTAGTAATATCTTAATTGGCATAACCATTTGAAATCATGAACATTTCTTACTTCGCTATCTATTAAACCACCCAAGACATCTCTAGCATGTACATCTAATACCACCAAAGCACCTATTAAATAGATGACATAAGAAAATAAAAAGATTTTCTAAAGACAAGCACACCATACCTAAAGTAATCCTGTTCTGAGTACTAAGTTTGCCACGAACTAAATCCACAATCTTCGATATTTGATAGTTGCATTTATCCAGATACTTTCTCATGCTTTCTAATCCTTTTTTTATAGATTCCGTAACTTCAGTAGTCCAAAAAGTACAACCAACTGACTGAATACATTGTCCAGGCCACTTTAACACCCACTGTTCTCTTGGCCTCGCCGGATAATCTGTAATGGATTCGACAACCATTTTGTGGACAGATTTTTTCATATCAGTTTCAAGTTCAACCAACCATTTCTCAACCTGACCTCTTGCTAATGCCGTTTGGATGACATCAACCAAAGGAACGATTTCTCCTTCACTAGATTTCATCTCAGTGACATCTAAATCTTCAGTAAACGTTAGTTTTGCTATACCTTCGAAGCATTTCTTCAAGTGAGGTTGTACCCTGAAATATATGTTGTTAATGCATAATGTTAAAATGTTAAGTTTAACCCGCCCCAATATTTTGTATTTTTGGGTAATAAGTTAAGAATTTTTTTCAAAATATATTTTCTGGGCAAAAATATTAATTAGCAGCCCTAATCAGTTCCCCCAACCACCGAAAAAAAATTCTACTTATCGATGTGCACTGCCAGGCCTACCTTTCTTACACTTACTGTACTCGGAAATCACTATTATAAAATTGTAAGTTTTTCTGTTTGTTTGTTTGTTTATTTGTTTGTTCGGGCATCACGTAAGAACGACTCAACTGATTTTGCTGAATCTTTTTTGTTACAATGCCTATAGTTTGACTTAAAATCTGGCATACATTTTATCTCCCTACATTGACAGAAACGGTAGATATACCGAAAAAACTTCTATCATGTTGGGTTGTACTCTATTGGTTCCAGCGCACGCACCAAAAATTAGATAATTGCATCAGGTTTTATTCAAAATTCGGAATATGCCAATGTAACATGTTTCGATTTTAAAAAAATCAACTGATATATGAAGCGAAATTTTACAGGGTATTCTTATATATAGGAAACTTAGAGCGGAATAGAATGAGATGAATTTAAAAATTTTTAAAAAAAGGTGATATTAGGTGAACCTTAAGCAGCTGCTTATATTCAATGTGGTTGAAATAAGAGGGGAGTGGAATTAGTTATACGGAGTGATTAAAAAGAGTTGAACTGAGTGGGCCATAAATAATTGCACATACCAGAAAAACGGGTGGATATTTATACAGGGTTGATTACAAAATGTTATAATCTTTGGCTCATAAATAGTGGCATATAAAATGTGATTGAAATATAGGTAGAAAAAATTATATTTATGGATGGTGGATAAAAAAATGTGTAATGTAAGCAGTTAAGATATATGAATTATCTTCTTGAGTTATAGTTATGAAACGAGCTGAAAAAGTGTTGGAAGCAATTGTTTATAAAGTGTTGTTGAAATATAAGATAAATCAAATTTTCATTTTGCAATCTACATCAATAAATATAAAGCCATTGACAACGAAGTCAGAATAGACTTTGAAACGTTTGGTATTCCTGCAATATACGTCGTTTTATTTCTATTGTGGTGTTATTGCCCAAAAAAACACAAAAGTAATATAAGATGGAGTGGAATTATAGTTTATAGAATGGTTAAAAAAATGTTTAATATCGTAGTAGTAGTAGTAGTAGTAGTAGTCGCTTATATAGGGTAGCTGAAATATGTCGCGGAGTATAATTACAGTTATACAGGTGGGTTTAAAACATATTACAAAGAAATGTTATGATCTACAAGCTGTATCATATACAGAACGGTTGACCTATAAGGTGGAGTAGAATTCTAAAAATAGAAGGTGGTACAAGAATGTTATTTTGCGTGGCTCATAAGTAGTTATATATACAAGGTTCTACTATAGGGTAGACTAGACTTATAATTATGCAGGGTGCGTAAAAAATTGATAGAAAAATTTTGTTTTATGAGTAGTTGCATATATGGAATACCTGAAATATGGGGCGAAGTAAAGTTATAGTTACAGAGTGTTATTCTAACAAGGTTAGAAAAAGTTGCAAATGAAGGGTAATTAAAACAATATGAGAAAAAATTGTGAAATAGTGTAGCTCATAATATTAGTCTGAAGTTGATAGACAATGTAACTCGTTCCTCGAAGTTTCCTTGGACTTCCATCGTCTTGAAGTGGTTGATCTCACAACGTTTCAATAGCTGTGTATCTGCTATCGCCATCAGGTGAATGATAGGAAATTCAGATTATCCGTCGTATTTATATTATACGTTATCACCAACCATCGCCAACATCTAAATGGAATGGTTCGAAAAACATGCACTGAGGAGGTACGAGAAGCAGCCTAAGCTATGGTTGAGGTATGTCGATGACACCTTTATTATTTGGAAATATGGAGAGACAGAACTACCGGCATACCTGGAGCACCTGAACCAGTTCCAACCATCTATTAGATTCACCATGGAGATGCAGTGGGTGCCTACCATTTCTTGATGCAAAGTGTCAAAGGACTAGAACCAGAATCCAAACAACAGTCTACTGGAAGGCTACGCAAACAGGATTATACCTTCACTACAATTCCAACCACCCATCAGCAACGAAAACTGGCATCATCAAAACACTAATCCATAGAGCCAACAATATCTGCAGAACAAGTGAAACTTAGAGAAGACCTGTTGGCGAATGGATATCCGGAAACGATCATTACCAAGGAGTTTGAAGAGCTGGACAAACCACCTAGGCAGGAAGAGGACAGCACGGTAGCAACTCTACTATTACTAAAGGCTTGTCGGAGAAACTTAGAAGAATTGCACACAGCTATGGAGTCAGAATGATCTTCAAAAGCAACAACATCCTGAGGAGCATGATAACAAGAACGAGGCCCGACGCACCAGCAATACCAAATAACTGTATATACAGCATACCGTGTGAATGTAGCAATCTTTACATTGGAGAGACAAATCGACCGCTGGACACCAGGATTAACGAACACCGCACAGCTACTCAAAGGGCGGAGGTAACGAAGTCTGGGCTAGCTAATCATGCATGGACCGAACACCATAATATCAACTGGGACCAGGCCAGAGCAATTCACAAGGAAGAGCACTGGTACAAAAGAAAATTCATAGAGACAGCATATATAATCTCGAACGAAAATATAATTAGTGGTCTCTGCCGCTACGCATCACCGGTAACCAACCGCCAGGTACGAAAACACTGATTGGACCGGATAAGACCCCATAACCAAGACCGGCGGCGCATGACCGGTTAAGCGAATAGTATAAATACGACTGATAATCTGAATTTCCTATCATTCACCTGATGATGATGTGAGATCAACCACTTCAAGACGATGGAAGTCCAAGGAAACGTGGTAGCTCATAATAGTTGCACAGATAGGATAGTTGAAATATAGAATGGACTAGAAGTACAGTAAAGTATTTAAAAAACGGTATATTGGATAAACAATAAGCGGCAGCATATACAGGATGGTTGTAATACATGTTGAAGTAGAGATATACATACAAGGTGATACAAATTTTTTTAAAAAAATATTGTTATATAGGGTGGCTCATAAGCAGCTGTGATTTTGGTGGAATACATTAGGAATTGATGAATTTATATTTATAAATAACCATTGTGTGTTATACTGGGTGGCCGATAATTAATTGCAAATACAAGATATTTAAAATAGAGGGAGGAGTAGAGTTATAGTTAAACAGAGTGGATAAAAAAATGTTCGAAAAATTTTGTAGGATGGAACATGAGCTGTTGCATATATGCTATATCTAAAACATGGCGCGAAGTAAATTATAGTTATACAGTTTGATTCAAATAATGTTAGTTTCATATAAGGGGTGTTTGAAATAAAAATTGGAGACAAATTATATTTTCCAAGATATCAGAAAAATAATTATATTGCGTAGTCAATAAGCAGTTGCATGTATAAGATAGTTGTAATCTACAGTGAAGCAGAGTTATAGTTAAGTGTTTTAATAAATGTTATATTTGGTGGACCCTAAACAGATGCATATACATACAGGGTGGTGGAAATATTTTGTAGAGTAAAATTATGGTTATACGGGATGATTCAAAAACTGATAGAAAAATAATGTATAATGGTTGACTAATTGTCAGAACTATAAACAGGATGGTTTAAATATAGATGGAAGTAGAGTTGTAGTTATACAAGGCAGTTCAATAAAAAAATGTATATGGTGGCCAATACGTAATTGCAGTTTGGGTGAAATATGTTGGGGATTGGTGGATTTATATTTATACAGAGTTGTAGGATGGTAGAAATCGAGGGTGGAGTAGAATTGTAGTTTTCAGTGTGGATCAACAATGTTAAAAAAATTTTTGTATAGGATAGATCATGAACAGCAACCTACTGTGTGCAATACCTAAAATATGGGGCAAAGCTAAATTATATTAATACAGTGTATTTAACCCAATGTGAGAAAAAGTTAAATATAAAGGGTGGTTAAAATATAGGGTGGAGAAAATCTTTCCTTTGCAAGGTGGCCCAAAAATTTTCAGAAACAAGTGTTATATAGCGTAGACCATAAGCACGTGGATAACTGATATAAAGGGTGGACTAATTGTATAGTTAGGTGTTTAAAAAATGTTATATCTAGTGACAAATAAACACTAGCATATACAGGATGGTTGCACTAAAGCGTAAAGTAGAGTTACAGTTATACAATGAGTTTAAAAAAATGTCGAATAAAACTGTTATATAGAGTTGCCCATAAGGACTTGCACTTTGGGTGAAATATATTCGGGATTGGTTCTTTTATTGTTATGTAGGTGGTTCACAAATTAGAAAAAGTTGTTACACAGGATACTCCATGTTTTATAAGCTATTTCTTTTTGCACAGAATAGTGCATTCCATACGCGGGTGAAACCGCGGGTACCGGCTAGTATTTTATAAAACATCACATTGACACTGTTTGTTTTTGAATTTCAGAACGGACGTCTCCTTCGCAATGAAAAATATCTTATCTGCTACACAACTATAACTTTTGCATTTCTAAAGATAATTCCCCTTTTTTCGGATGGTACCGTATTCTAATGAGTAGTGTTTCTCTCGAGAGGCAACACTTCCGGTAGGTACAAACAATATGCCTTATCCATTTGGTACAGTGTTATGTAAATGATATGAACGAATTAATTGAAATTCACATAGTCATAAAAAATGCCCATCAACAGTTTTCCGATGAATATTTTCGCTATGAATTCGAATTTAATATTGGTTTTCTTTTCAAGGTCACACCGATGAAAAATCGTTTTACTGAGAAATTATTATTTAAAAAATTATTGACAGTTATTTATTTTTCTAGCATTATATTTTTATAGCTAGACATTTCAAGTTTTTGGAATTTTTGGATGAGTAAGATGGTTGGCATGTTAATTTGATGCATATAATATGAATTGGTGGTGTAAAATTATAATTATACAGGGTAGTTCAAAATATGTTAGATGGCCCATAAGAGTTGCTATGCAGGTGGTTAAAATATAGCGTCAAATGGAATTATAGTATGGTTAGAAAAAAAAATTATTTTATAGGGTACCCCATAAGCAGTTGGAAATTAATGATATCTGACATACAGGGCGAAGTAAAAGGATTATTATGCTGGGTCGCTAAAAAAATGTTAATAGAATGTTATACCTATAGGGTAGCTTATTAGCATTTGCATTTACAGGGTGGTTGCAATATAGGATGAACTGGAATTATAATATTGTACTTGTATGGTTCGAACATGTAACTATTTTATGTCTCCGACATATTTTCCTAGCATTATGTTTTTATAGCTAAACATTTCAAGTTTTCAAGGTGAAAAAACTGGTACGGTAGACAATTTTTGGATGAGTAAAATCTCACGATTTCGCATGTTAATTTGATGTATATAATATGAATTTTTGGTGTAAAATTATAATTATACAGTTCAAAATATGTTAGATAAAACCTTAAATTTACGAGTGAGCTCGGTCACCCAGGTACTAATAGTTTATATGGCATAACTGAAATAATTTTAACAGCAAACTCGTAGAAGTAATTTATTTGAGCCCTAAAAACCCCAAAAATATGGGATATTCTCGTTTTTTGCTTATAATGTAAAAAGTAATGATCTGTTCATAATGCCGTCAATAGAAAAATTATAGATAATCAGAAAATCTTCAAAACGAATCTTTCTTTTTGATTACAGCATTTTCCTTAAAGAAAAGCTGGAAAAACCGATGTAAAAGTGAGTAATTTTAAAAAATTTGTTGTAATAACACCTGGAACCTTAATCTGCCTCCTAATGATAGCTTATAACGTTGAGATTATTAACGTAGAAGATCGATATTGTACGTTGAGTAGATCTTCCAGAATTGCAATTTAAATAATTTCTAGTAATATTTTGCAAGTCGTATCGTATTAATCACAATAGTTCGATAGCGATATGCAATGTATATTTTGCAGGCTTATAAAATGCACTTCACTTCCTATATTTTGGATTTTTGTCATAGTTCCCTAAAATTAATACTGCTTTTAAAATTAGGCTTAAACGATGGACCCTCCGATATTTTGATAGTAGGGGATCCAGTCAATGGAAAAACTGTACACAGGTAACAATTAATTTATAAATAAACCAATGAACTAATAGACCAATATGAACAGGCAATAGTTATGTATATAATAATTTGGTCAAGTGCGAGTTGGACTCGCATACTAAGGGTTCCGTACCACCTTCAAGATTCAAATATTCCAGTTTCAGACAGGCAGGGAATGAGTGCATTTTCTTATATTTACCCTTATATCTTTTAAAGGAAGCGTTTTAAATTTATAAAAAATATACACTTTGATTTTCCACACATAGACTTTTTATTTTATTTGCTTCAGGATTCGCCTGATTTTTATCAGAATACATATGTATTTGATTTTCTAATTTGGCCCCCAAAAATTAACATTAGAGTTTTATGAGCCCTGTGATTTGATATATTACATGACCCGTTAGAAACAATTATAATTTTTTATTTTCCATTTAATTCTATAATTTGCCCCCCAAAATGAATATTAGGGGTTTTTCCTTATTTTTCCAGTAAAGTTCAGATGAGGGGCTATACTTCCATTTTTTTCAAAATTTTTCAGCTTATGGTTTCGGAGATAAGGGGGCGGGGAATGGGTGATTTTTTTATATTTTTGTTAATATCTTTTAATTAATTTATTTTAAAAATATGAAAAAAATATTTGTTTTCTTCATCATGAGCCCTTTCATTTGATATGTAACATGATGGGTTACAAACAATTTTAATTTTATATTTTCCATTTAATTCTATAATTTACCATCCAAAATGAATATTAGGGGTGTTTCCTTATTTTTCCAGGAAAGTTCAGGTGAGGGGCTATACCACCATTTTTTTCAAAATTTTCCAGCTTATGGTTTCCGAGATAGGGAGGGTGGGTAAATTTTCATATTTTTGTTAATATATTTTAATTAATTTATTTTAAAAATATGAAAAAAATATATTTGTTTTCGTCATAATGAGCCCTTTTATTTGATATATAACATGATGGGTTAGAAACAATTTTAATTTTATATTTTCCATTTAATTCTGTAATTCGCCCCCCAAAATTAAAAGTAGAAGTTTCTCCTTATTTTTCCAGTAAACTTCAGGTCAGAACCTATACCTCTAATTTTTTTAAAAACTTTACGTTTTATAGTTTCGGAGATAAGGGGGGGGGAAATTTTGGTATATTTTCGTTAATATTTTTTTAAATATATTTTTTTAAAATATGAAAAAAATATACTTGTATTCCTCAGGATGAGACCTTTCATTTGATATATTACATGATGCGTTTGATTTTTTTTTAATTTTTAAATTTTTATTTAATTCTATAATTTGCCCCGAAAATTAATATTAATGGTTTCTCCTTATTTTTCCTGTAAAGTTCGGGCAACGTTCTATATTTCCTTTTTTTTTTCAAATTTTTAGGCTCAGTAGGTTCGGAGATCAGGGGGGGAACAGTAGATTTTTTTAGTTTTCCCCCCAGAAGTACCCCTAAAATCAAAATTTTTACTTTTACTATATGTACTCCTGATCGGGTCACCTAACTATACATTGATATCTTTTCCGTCCAGTAGTTTAGGAGAAAATTGCTGTGATGTGACAGAGGCAGAAATCCGAAGTGATATTATAAGGCTATCCGTATATTATATATACGGAACCATAAAAACGAAATAAACAGCTGAGAAAAAACATATAATAGTACAATTTACCATAATTTTCATCTCGTGACCCGAAAATTCTAAATCTGTCCATGTGCCTGACAGCTATTGTTGGCTGGCTGTGGCATATTCGTACATTTATTGCAATCTTTACTATTATTTTAACCAACTTCTCGGCATTATAGGCAAATTGAAGTGGAATTATTTATGAACTTTCAAAATATCTTTAGTATATCCCGGTCGGACAAATCGCGTTAATACGGTGGGATGTGTAAAATAGCTCTCTAAATTATTTAAATTCGAACTGTTCAAAAACTACTTGTTCAATAGTATCCATCGTGATCCTATATAAACTTAATATCATAAACTATCGTTTTGACGATGACTAATATTCCAGTATTAGTTGCCAGAAAGTTATAAGTTTTTGACAAAAATATCTTTGACCAGTTTTTCTGAGTTAACTCGGTAAAAAATGATCTCGATATATAAACACTCCTTAAGAAGGATTTCTTATTCTCTACAACTTTTCTGTAGGCATTACGATTCCTCCATTACTTTTTATTATATAAGCAAAAAACAAAAGAAATTCGTATTTTTGCTAGTTTTTATTATTTAAATCGTTTATTTCTACGAGTTTGCTGTTAAACTCTTAGCAATAATTATCTATAAACTGTTACTAATGTGATGTTATAAGCGAATTGCTGGTGAATTTTATGTCAAATTTTGCTCTATACACTGGGATATGTTTCAACCATCGCCATTTTAAAATTTATTATATAAACCTCCTTCTAGAATTTTTGTGAACTTTTTTCTCTTAATTCATTACTTTCGAACGCTTAAAATGTCAAAGAGTGTGTATTTTTATCAAATCTCTTGAGAATGTCCAATGATCCACCAATCATGGTTTCCAAAAAAGCTTTGATACGAGAGAATAAGTTCACCTCTCCTATGGTGATTATAGAATATATCTAAGACTAAGAGTCCAATCTTTTTATACGATTTGACCTTGAGATGATCTTGAGTTTGAGGGATATGGACAAGCCAACTTTAGATTCAGCTATGTTAAAAATACGAATAGATGCTTTGATGGCTTACTCATACTTTTCTTTGTGAATTTGCCTTTGAAAGAGACTTAACTCTGACGTTATAATTGACCTCTTATTAGTATTCAGCAACTGCAAACCATAGATTTATACTTTTTCGTTTGACCTGTATGTTCATTTCACGGGCGTGCTGATTTGACTTTGAAATGACCCTGATCCTGATGACCTACAAGCAAACCGACATCAGTTTCGAATTCACAGCAAAATAAAACATTGCAATACTATTGTTCTGTTGGTGGGCATACAACTTCATTTTTTGTGGGCCTGTTTTATTAATCAAATGAAAAATATACTTTTAAGTACCACATTACCAACGAAACATTGTGATTTTCTGAACTGTTTAATTGATAGCGATAGGAAAACGAGTTTTTCTGTCAAAGCAGAAATTTTAGAAACTAGCTGTTGTAAATAAATAAATCCATCGAAAAGAATATTTTAATTGCCTTCACTAGCAATAAGACTCCTGTGGTTTGTTTCCAAAATACGAGTTTTAAGCAATTAACGGAAGCCTGGTGCAATAAAAAAATATGGGGATGAAAGTCGGTTTGTGACGTCTCGATTGATACTGAAGATTGTGCTAAATTAAGGTGGGGAAATGAGTTTTTGTAGCCAATACGCATATTGAAATACATTTTGATTTAAAAAAAAATAGGTTAATTTATAAATTTGTGTAGTTTAATTTTGTATATAAATGTTTTAATCGTAAAATCAGTCGGAAAGGATACTATGATATTATGAAAAATTGCTATCAAGCGCCATTTTTTCAATATGGCGGAACGAGCAGCAACGATTCGAGGTGGCAAAGTTGAAATTCAAAACTCGAGGTAAACTTTCCTAGTGAACCTACCAAATGATTGTACTAAATATAAATATTTAAATGAAGGGTAAATAGGTTTTTGATACCTACTGCACACTAGATCAAAATAATTCATGAATTTCCTTATTGTTTGAAACATTGAGGAATTGTTTTTGAAAAACCGCTTGGTAGCAAAGACGCAAGACTTTTTTTGGCTAAACGATTTTGATATTCTCCAAATTATGAATCTCTGAATAAATCGTTAGGAAGATCACGACAGATCCCATTACGCTACTTCTACGAGTTATCCGAATAAAGTTGTTAGGAATATGAACGACCTTCATCGCACCCCCACGTAAGGGTGTTACAAGAGAGTTGTAAATTACAGCCGCATATGTCAAACTAATAGTACGTATTAATTAATACATAAGACGTTTAAAGAATAATATCCTCTTCCTTCTATATTCCTCGACAAAAATAGCCTCATAGTTTGGCGCTATATATTATAAAAAAAATTATACCCGCAAAGATGAAATTCATTGCATTGCTTCTTTTTATAGTAACACAAAAAGAGCAAAAGGACTGACTAGTCTTTCGCACATAAGATACAATGATGGTCATCTTCAGGTTTAGGAAGATGCGCTCAGAATACCACATGCGACACTAACATACGATACTGCACCATGTGTAAAATGATCATTATTGTACTTAATTATTTAATATAGTTGTTTTGTATAACTATTATTACGGAGTTGAACAATAAATAAGGGATTAAATAATGCAATGCATTACAAGCTTTCCACGCTGACACTACAATCCATCTTTTTACAGCAGAGGAAATACTTACCCATTCCCCATTTTTAAAACGGTTGATAGGTCTATTTGAGGAAATTAGCAACTTTAACACCGCTGATCAGTAGTTTGCACAGTCATGCATAAACTTGTATGCTCCATGTACTGGTTAAAGAAAATAGTCGATATTAATGAGGCTCATGTAGCTGTTTTATGAAAACTTATAATAAAATAAACGCGAATGACGAACATTTCTGGACCAACGCAAAGAATTTCCACTTTCCAAAACATAGCAAAGCTACAGAACCAATTATATTACATACATTGCACATCTTTGCAGACATCCCGCAACCAGGGGATAACGAAAATACACATGAATTGCTTGCAGATCGTTTTCATGACCAATGCTCGTTGAACCTTTGGGTTGGAGTTGTGGATGACTGGCTTATTCTACCCGAAGAACATACGGGCACGGTGTATCTCAACTCTCTAGAACAATCGCTACCTCTGTTTATGGACAACAAAAATACAATCCGATTTATGCACGATGGTGGGCGAGCGGATTTTTGATTTCGTTAATTGAGCATTTTTAAAGACAACATATAGAGATCCCTGGTTTGGTCGACGTAGACCTTATTTATGTCATACTCCATCCTCTCGATTGGAAAATGAGAATAGTTTTAGAAATTTGAGTCTTCCTTAAATTTAATAAAAAGTGTGTATAATTGGTATTCTATTCACTCAAAGGCGTGAACGTTTTCTTTTTTTTTGAGAAAGGAAAAAGCGAGTAATCGATGTCCCTATTAGTGCCAATATTCCTACTTTCGGTTTCAGAAAAAAATATTCACATTCACGACTAAGGCACACAATTTCTGCATTAACTGTAAAAGTAAGTGGTCAAGGGAAATTAATTTAGAACTGCACAACTTTTTACATAAACTATCAGACATTGTCATTTGAATAATAATTGTGTTTCTTGATTTTTTAAGAATAATAATTTTTTGTTCAATTTGTGTTCATACTATTGAAAACGAGGTCTAACTTAGACCTTGAAACGTTTGAACTTTTGAAATATACAGACTTATAAGTTTATGTGGTGTTATTCCCAAAGAACTCAGAAAAAATAAAAACCAGAGGTGCCACAATTATCATTCAGAAAACAACAATAATACCACACTTAGAGAAAAAAAGGCTGTATATTGCTAAACGTTTCAGAGTCTAAGTAAGCTCCCTTTCTTAGTGGCAATTAAGACAAAGAAAAGAATTTTTGTTTGAAAATGCAACATTATAGAATGTATAAATTGAAATTAAAATGTTTGACACCTATGACCTGCCAATTCACTGCTATCTTTCAAATTGGAAGAATCTGACAGAGAATCAAGTCTAAATATAGTCTAGAAAAAAAGCCTACAAAAAGCCTTATGCACTACCCCGATACAGGATTGTTGAAGAGGACATGACCATTACTAATTTCATCCTGGATTAAATAAAATGTTAGGAAACTTGTTTAGCTTATTTTATCTTGTGTTCTTCTTTGTGTAATATGGTGGAATTTTAAAACTGTATTTTTGTAGATTTCAGGGCATATTTTATCGCAAAATGAATTCCGACACCCAGGAGTTTCAGGAAAATATTAAATTCAGTTATATGTATACATAAATAATTATTCGAGAATTCAATCAGTTGAAGGAAGCGCAACTGATGAAGGTTATCCACTCGAACCAATAGCTTGTCTTACGTTCCATGGATTGGAAAATATCGAAAAGTTAGTATTCCAGGGCAAGTTCACAATTTTTTTACTCTTCGAACTGTCGGTTCTTTGTGTCATTTGTATGTACCCTGATACCAATAACCTAATTTGTTCCGTTTTGTTGTTGAAACATTGTAATTCTTTGAACAGATATTCTGAGAGAATAAGATGTCTACAATAGGTCATATTGTAGACATCTTATTCCTACCTAACCTAACCTAATCAGCTTTTCTGTATATAACAAAGAACACACCACTAATACCGACCAAACACGGGGGAAAATATGACCACAATATTATATATTCTTGGTGTATCTAAAAAATTAAATCATTTAGGCAACAAATAAGATGCACGATCCTTGCACATAAGAAGCAATTTAATGCAATCCAGAATTCCAAAAATTGTGTACGGTGAAACCTTAGAAGTAAGGAAAAATTAAGGCATGTGGCCAAACATGTAAACCAGCACCAGCAGCCATATGAGTACTGGGTAAAACAAAGATCTCGTTGACAGAAAAAAAAAATTAAAAATAGAAAACTTAATGAAGCCAGCTGCATGATGGTCAACAACGCGGAAATCGGAGCCCCTTCAATTGATCTAGATTTGAGATGGAAAAATATATTTCTAGAAGAGAAACGGTACCCTCAATATGAACTGAAAATATGTCACTGTTAAAATTTGAGAAACAAGAAACTTTGTCAAAGCGAGAATTTAAGGACAAACCTCCAGCTACAATATGCAGCTACCGATAAGGCCTCCATATTGGGAGTTGAAATGTGTCCAAACCCAGATAGTATCACACAATATAAAAAACACCATTTTATGTACAGGAATACTGGTTGATCATATTGTAGGCATCTCTCTCTCAGAATATCTGTGGAGAAAAATTTCCGTAGAGACAACCAGTGACCTAGCAAATTTTCCAAATTCAATTGCCTTTCAACAGTTTTTCCCCATTTACAACATCAAATACTTATCTGTTGCAGGAAAGAAAACCCTACTGAATAGGCAAAATAAACATTTTAATTTCATATCGAACATTTGTAAAATTTCTTGCAAAAAAACTTTTTCTTTATATTATATATTTGCTATTGAGAACGGGGTTTAATTTAGGCCCTTAAAGGTTTAGAATTTTTCGAGTATACCGATGTTTCCCCAAATATGGTATTATTCCCAAAATATCCGAAAATACAAAATATTAGACGTTGATTATCAAATGTAAGACAAAAATAAACTAAACAAGGGCTCGTTAATATAAACTGAAATAATTATCCATATGTCAACATCTACTGACATTTGACTTTAAAATACGTTTTATTACGTCCTCGGCAAGCATATGTTAAATTTAATGCGGATACACTACACTGAAGAATTCTGTCTCCAAAATGGTTACTATCTTATATTATAAAATAAAGGGGTAATACCTAGTAGGGTCTTTTGTTTCCGATAAAATTTCTAACAGTTCATCGTTAGACAAAAAGAAGAATCGTGGAAAATACAATCTCTTCTTTTCCAGGTAATCATTAAGTCCCCTCTGAATCAATTCCAAAAGACTGTTACATTTTTTCAATCTTTCTGCCATCTTATCAATTTCGACAACCGATAGGACACGACAATCAGCATAAACAGTTTTCATGAGATCCCTCCAAATCTAAAACAACCACGAGTATTGTAAAATCAAAATCAATGATGTTTTAAACGTGCACCTACCTTATCGACAGCGCTAAACCTTCTTCCTTCCTCTGGCATTTGTTGTTGGATGTCTGGGGAAGAAAATATGGGTTCTAAATACATCCATGTTGATTGTACTTTTAGCCACTCATCTAAAATTTCTTGAAGTAATTGCAACTTTGTCTCCCATTCCCTAAACAATGAGTGAGTAATAAGCAAAACCGAAAAAAAATCATCAAGGAACTACTCACAAAATTTCTTTTTGGAAAGGTTTAATATAAGGGGAATTTTTCATTGTTTGAGTTTTCACAATGTGATCATCTAGCAGGACCTGTATATCATCCACTGCCGACAAAATGTATGTCCCAGTGTCTCTGTAGACTAAGATAGTGAATTCCATGTCTTTCCATTCTGACATCATCTTGTTCAGGTTCTTTTCCAAATTATTTTCTTTTGTGGCAGCTTCTGATATTGCTTCAAATTTCTCGATGTAATCGTCCAAACCGTAGTCGATAATTTTCTCTAAAGTCAAGTCCTCATCAACTTTGATAGGGAACCCAACAATTTCTGAAACTTTTTCCCAATGCCTTTCTTTCATGCCAGGATTCCCTAAAGTTTGTATGATGGGCATGTGTTCTTTAAATTCTTCTATTTTTTCTTTTACCTAATATTTAATATGTTTATTAAATTTATATATTTCGAAATGGTAACAAAAAAATAGTTCGCAGAAAACATTTAAAAATATATTAATTCAAATAATTTATATTTAAAAAAGAAACGTCTTCAACTGGCTTAAAATCAAAACCGTTTAGAAACTATTTGCAATCAATCACTATTTTCCGATATATATTCTTATTTATCTGACTTAAGGTAATAATTCTATTGATTATTTTAGCGTATTCTTATATGTCTATCTCTCTCTTTCTATCTCCCTCTCTCTCTATAATTTATACTTTTTTCTATATTTTCCAAATAGATTTAACTTTTTTATTTGCTTTATTATTTGGACCACTTTCTATAAGTGTAACTCTAATTCACACTATATTGCAACCACGCTGTATATGTTTGTGTGTATTGGTCACCCAATATAAATTATTTATCCATCAATTTCTGAACGACTCTGTACAACCATAAATCAACTCCACACGATTTTACAACCGCCCTGTATAAGTATTAATCCTCTCCAACCTACTGACTGTTTCTATGTTCCTATTGTTTAAATCATCCTGTATACCTATTATTTTACTTCGCCCCATATGTCAACTATAAGCAACTACTTATGTTCCACACTGTATAATATTTTTTAACCACCTGTATTACTATAATTCCATTCCGCCTTATATTTCAACCATCCTGTATATGCGACTGCTTCTAACATTTTTTGAAACCTCGACCCTAAAACTCAAATATCCTTACTGCATATGCTAATTTACCAATTTTTTTAAGTTTTTTTTATCCACTCTGAATAACTATAGTTTTACATCATTCTTATTCCAACCACCTAGTAGGTATACGCAACCACTTATGTGCCACACAATACAACATTTTTGAATCACCCTGTATGACTTTAAATCTGTTCCACCCAATATCACATTTACTTGTGCGATTTTTTGAACTCACCTGAATAACTGTAATAATACTTCTCCCTATATTTCAACTGCGCACATTGCTTGCTGCTTGAATTTCCATGCACGTACATACACCTACCAGCCAGTATGGTAAAGAAAATACCGCTTACATAAGATTTTTTTCAATAACATGAAAACCGTTGCAAACACCCTGTACGATTTACTTTCGTTCCATATTTTGATGATGAAAATTTAACATTTACATTAATTTTTACCGTTTTTTGCACATATTTTTCCGATTTTCAGAAAAATGGTATATGTTATTTTATAGAAAATTATACGGAATCAAGCTGGAACATCTCTTTGTAAAATACAATTTAAAATATTCAAATTGATTTAGCCGTTTTACAGAAAATAGTGTAGATTCATTTAAATTCACTGAAGTGTAGTCACTTAATTACTGTTTTTTTATTTTCTGGAAAACCATATTCTCAGGTTATAGAATATTATATGGCACCTTTCTGCAATATTATTTAATACAATGCCGTTTAAGACCTTTTTTGAATAATCACTGAGCATACCTAAAAAAAGCGCCGAGGAATCTTTTTGGCAGTTGGTTAAAAAGACGTCATGTAACCAGCACAAAAATTAACTAATATGCGAGTTTGGCAAAAGTGTAAATCCATACAGATATGTTTTTGTGGCTACTTTGATTTTTTGAAATGTAGTTTAAGGCGCATGGCGGATGCTACGAACGTGTCTATTGGTCGTTTAGAAATCCCTCTGCACAGAGAGTGGGAGTGACAATTTTATTGTAAATGTAATTCATTGATGTAGAGTTTCCCTCAATTTTCCAGAGAGATATTTAACGGATACTAGGAGAACCGATTTTAGATTACCCGACGCCACTAAATCTCATGACTTAAATCAGGCGACCGAGCAAGCCATTGAATAAACCTCTTACATCAACAACACCAATTTGGAAACTAGAAAAATAATTAAAAGGTTTATTCGAATATATTGAAAAAACTAGTTGAGACAAATAACATTTAATCATAGTTATCTATAATTATTGTTGCATACTTTTAATACAATTTAAATTTAATTGACACTCTTTAACCTAATATTCTATTCTTATCAGATTACAAGCTTGGGAAATGCCCAATTTAAGATTTTGTAACGCCATCTGGTACCTGATAACATCAGTTAACAACCAAAAATTATATGAACTTTACAAGTGGCATTTAGGTTTTCGATGTATTTTTGTTTCGTGAACTCGAATCAGAATCAGAAAATCATTAAAGACGTTCAAAAAAATTCCGTATTTTAAATACTGAAGGGTGATGAAGCAAAACTGACTATGGATTCGAGTTCAGGACGCCAAAAAGTTCACATAACTTTTTTTGTTGTGTGGTGCAATCATTGTCTATTACAAATTAGTACAGATGAAATAAAAGAATACAGCAGAGAGAAGAGACTGAAGCACCACAGAATTTCATAGGCCAAACAAGAACATGAAATCTGTAGTTCCGATCCTAGGCGGGCCTATCTGAAACACTTTGCATAGGTTCCGATCACAACCATACGTTTCTATTTGGGTAAAACGCTTATATGTTCTAAGGTATTCAGTAAAATTAGATAAATTTGTTTATGTTGGTTCATCTTTAATATATGAGAATTAGTTATGAATGATATAGAACGTTCGAGTATTCTCACAAATTTAATGTCAATTGCGAACGCAATTAATGAATTTTGTATTTAACTGTATTTGTACGTAATGAGTAATTGATACAAAGTTCATAAATAAATATAATTTTGTCTGTAGATTTAACATGGAACCTTTCAGAATTACAAATTTTGTGCCTTTTAGAAAAGCTTGGATAATTTCAGTGGCAGGTATTGTATGTTTGTGGCAGTTTCATTAAATTTTTGGCTTTAAGATTTGTATCTCAAGACTTCCATGAATTTTTATTTTGTCATATAAGGTAGATTGGCAGAGTAAATAAACATCCTTCTGCAGCTGAAGACTACTCAATAATTCCGTAACACCAAAACTTGACTGGACTTGACCTAGTACCGGAGCATCAAAATGGAATTAACGCCTACCGCACACCGACTTCAGACCCGGCCAGATTGCGAGCCAATTTCCGGAAAGATGTGCCCATTCCTGCATTGAGTTTATGGACTTAGAAGTTCTAATAATAAGTTACATTTCTGTGAAAAACTGTGATCATGCTGAAGAACAGAATTAAGTACAGCGGTTTTTACAAAATTAACGGTACAGCATTTTCTGAACTATTTTAGACTGAAGTGAATTATTTTTTATATTTTTATAGCACTGGCCGTATGCTTAAAGTAGGTAAAAAAACATCTAAAACATATATATTACATTTTTACATTGTATTTACATTTGCCACTGCAGTGAGCTTCCCGGAATGGAAGGGCAAAGCTACAAATGAGTGGGGAGAGGGAACCTAAGTCTAGCCGCCACCCAACCAATACGGATCGCCATCGACGTCAGGAAAGAAGCTCAAGTCTGCTCAAGTCCATTTTGGTCCCTGTCTCGCCGCTCTAATGTAAACAGATATATTAGGTAGGCTCTGGTACTCTAATTAAGTTTCGGTGTGCGCTTGCCTACATTGTCAAGGGGATCAATTTGAAATCCAATAGTTTATAAAAGATAGCAATAGGGAAATATTTCTCTCCATTGAACTAATTGTAAAAAATTTGGATATTGTGGAGCTTTTGAGTTGAGTAGACGACAAAATTTCTTCAGTATTATGGACACAATGAAAAGTTTTCTGCTACTCTTATTATATCCCTTTCAATTGGTTGAGTTGTTCAGAACATAAGGAGAAAGTAAACACAGAAATAGTGTAGTTTTCACTTAAGTCCCATTGAGAAATAATTTTAAAAGTTTATAGGGGGTAATCGGAAAAAGAATGTTTAAATATTGGTGTTTAATTGCAATTCGCATATTCCATTTTTTAATTTTCTTAACGATTATTGATACAACAATTTTATTTTTGTATGTGTAAGTATTTATTTTATTCAAAATGTTGCTATGCTTTTATATTGAAGATATTGCACTTTTTTCACATAACAGACTGGACTACAAGAATACAATATAGTTTATTCAAATTCAAGTATTTTACTAAAGATGTATAATAAAAGAAATTGTATTAACCTATTTCTTTATAATTTGTTGTTAATTTTGTATTAATGTCTGAATACATTTGCTTATTTAGTTAGTTAACATCACTTAATAAAAGTTGTCTGTAATTTTGTCACTTATTGTATTCTATTTGTACTAATAATTCTTTAAAAATTAAAAATGACATAAACATTTATTAATATATGATTAATTTCCATTAATCAGTTAATAAACGTGTATATGTGCTTTGAAAGGAGGAGCACTTTCTCCAACTTGCCAGTAATATAGTTTAATCTTATATGTTTGAACTAATCTGTGTTTCAAAAATTATTCTGAACCTATGTGAACAACGAAAACACTATATACCCCTGAAAAAAATTTTGCTCTATATTCACCGTAAAGCTGAAATTTGTTAGAAAACTCGGTTAAGATACTCTACACTAGCGGATCCGGGGGTGGGCAAAGGGGCTAAAGTCCCCCCAAAATCATATGAGTAGTATGCTTTTTAGTGTTTATTGTGCTAAAATCAACCTTCAGTGATGTCAAGCCCCCCCCCCCAAACCAGGTCAAGCCGCCATCCAAATGACAATCCTGGATCCGCCCCTGATACTCTACAACTAGGGATTGCAATCCAGCGGTGTTTTCAATCCAACTGGATTCTTGCTGGATTGACCTGAATCCAGCTGGATCCAGCGCGGATCCTGAAAATGTAGAACGAAAATAAAAAGACATTTTTAAGACTTTTTTTATTAAGTAATTTGTACTTCTTACGATAATCTATGAAATCTTTCACTAATTTGGTGATACCTTATATCAATTTGCTTTAGTTTTTTAACCATTTGAGATCAAAAGAATCAACTTAAAATTAAATAACATATAACCTCATATAACATTTAAGATAATGTTTCTAAATAAGCAATATCTTATTACGTTTATGTTTAAGGACGGCTAATCAGTAGCAATCAGTCTTACTAATTCTTTTAAAATTAACTACAAAAAGGACCGTAATAATAATACTATTTTAATCTGCAATCTATTTTTTGTATCAAAAGAAGTTCCGAATCTGAAATAATCTTCTCCGCACTCGTTAGTGTATGTTATGAAAATCGAAAGCTGATTATTAGGCAGTTTAAAATCTGACGACAAGAGACTGACTATTTCTTTTTTTGAATCCTTTGGAAGTAAGACCTTAGAAAACAAATTTTATCTATAGTCTTATCTCCCAACCTGCTTCGCACAGAACTGCATATGTAGCCGGCTGCTGAGAATGTCCTTTCGGCCTCTACACTGGTCGGTTTTAGGGTCATTAAATAGTCATAAACCATAGATAAATGTTCACCTCGCACTCCTTCAGTCTCATAAACGCTCATTTCTTTTTTCAGGACCTTTTCGTAATCTAAATTTAATTGACCACTTCTCTTTGGCTTTTGTTTATTAAAGTTCTCATTCTCTCTTTTAAGTTCCATCTCAAGCTCTTGCTCTAAAGTCATTTTCACGGGTTCTGCGTCATCATCTAGACCATCCTCTTCTAACTTCATGATATCTTCATCTTCTTTCACCGGCTCTACAATATTTTGTTTATTTACTCGTTTTAACAATGTTTTCATCTCCTGCCGCTTCGCATTCTTTTTTGGCAAAGGAAAATAGCCAGATTTTTTTACTGCTTCTTCATACTTTTATGGATTTTTCAAGTACACTAACGTACCAGTAACTTCAGAGAGGCGCGGTTCTGCGGTTCTGTTGCGTAGTGCTTCAGCTAGCTCGGCGCTTAGGGTAGTGCCCTGGCTATATAGCTTGTCTAAGACAAATTTCAGGGTTGTGTCGGCAGTTATCAATGTGGACTCTCTTCTGCAAAGAGCTTCTACAGCCAGTTTCAACGGTTGAAGACTGACGATCAACTCATTGATTATTGACCATTCATCGCCCGAAAATTTTATTTCGGAACCGACGTCTATCAATGCTTTATCGATGCAAACTTTGAGGTCATAGAAACGTTCCAGCATACTGAGCAAACTGTTCCATCTCGTGCGGCAATCAAGAATCAGACTTAGTTCTTTACCTTTCTCTTCTTTAACATATTTTTGCAAAAATAAATCATCTTTGGTGGGTGATTTTTTGAAAAGTTTTACAACTTTGCGTACTTTCATGAGCAGTGCGCTGTATCGTGGGTTTAATTCAGCAGAGTCCACTAATATTGATTCGCCTGCAACTGTAACTGCCAATCCATCGTTCATCTCTGTCTCTAAGTCTGCATCGTCTTCGCATTCGTCAATTTCATCTGTTGCTGCTTGTTGTACTTCCTTATGAGGTTTCTTCTTGTATAGTACGTTCACCACAGCCAACTGGATACCAAGAGCGTAGCACAATTGTTGATAACAAGGCAAAAGTTTTCCAACTTTTACCATTACGGACGCGCCATCGGTAGTGATACCAATGGTATCGGTTTCCATCACTAAGCCGAAAATATTCTGCCTTTCTGACACTAATTCAATGTTCAGCAGTGCAGGAGCCGTGAATTCTTATCAACCCTAAATTGAAATGTTTATCATCATGGCGCAAGTTGAGATTTATGTATCTATGATTTTTTTGGGAGGTCCACTCGTCAAAACTCAATGAGAATCTTTGTCCTTTTTGTTTTAAATTAGTGAATTTCTTTATGAAATCCGCTTGAACTTTCTCTGCTGTAAATGATCGCTCTGATGGTATTTGGAGAAGTTGGCAATTGAAATCCTGATTTTGCGAATAATAATCTCAAGTCGGATGATGTACAAAATGTGCTTAGAGTAAAGCCATCTTTACACACCATCCTAGTGACCAAACCCTCCATAGAATTTTCTTTTTCAAAGTAGGAATCAATAGTCTTCTTGGTCTTCTTGCTCGGAACTACTTCCTCATAATCTTCATTTTTTGAAGTGGTTGCTATAGCAGCAGTGGAAGCTTGTGAATCTGAATTATGCAAATCTTTGTTGAATGAACTAGCTTTGTTGCCACTGATATTACTTATGACACTGATGCAGTGTACTTTTTGTAAATGCCCTTTTAACCCTGTAGTGGAGCGGTTGCTAATAAGCACTGTTTTTAAACATAGCGAGCACTTGGCACTTCGACTATCCAACTTTACGAAAAAGTTCCACAAACTTTTTGCACCGTCGCAAGAATTCTTGGTCGACATTTTAAACTGGCCCAAAAACAGCGTTAAATCTGTAATAAAGAAAACATCGGTGACGTATAAGATGCATTTGAATATTATTTTAATAGAACATGCCTAAAGATAAACAAATACAACTATCGCGATGCAATAACTTAACAAAACCAATAAGGTAATATTTTATTTAAACTATCGCGATTGCTATTACACATTTTGTAGGTTTTTCGGGTTTAAAATCGCGTTCAAACTTACTTTTGTTTATTTCCGATATTTTGATGCTATTGCAAGCGCCGCGCCGTGGTCACGAGAGGACTAATAAGTTTGAACGCGATTTTAAACTCGAAAAACCTATAAAAAACAATCTTTATATAGATGACACAGCTTTTTCCACTCAAAATTGCGCATTTTAGCAACCTTGTTAAATAGCAACAATACACACACACAAACTCCTAAACTAACTCCTAAATAACTAAATAGTCCACTGTTGGATATGTACTTCCTGCTATTAGAGGTACATAATAAAATAAGATCGGTTTAAATATGAAAACAAAAACCAAAAGATTTCGCGCCCGACGTGTTGATTGACGAACGTCACCAAACGTGTCTTCCTTCTTCGAGCAAGTAAGAGACATAAATCAAATCAGTATTATTCCTAAATTATTTAAAATATACATTTTACTTACCATTCAGTCTCGCAAACAACATCCAACACGCACTCCATATGCACTTTTGCGACACAAAAACACTTTCTATCGAGCGAGAGCAGTTAATCAACTGTCTTTGATTTATAAAATAAACAAACATAAGCGGTACAGGGGGAGAGAGGGCGGCGTTGCCGCATCGCTGGATCCAGTACTGTATGCTGGATCCAGCATATTTAAAAAGGCGCTAGATCCAGCTGGATTGCTGTATGCTGGATCCAGCAATTGCAATCCCTATCTACAACCCGTTTACTTCTAGTCTTTCATTAGTACCTATACTTTCCTGTCCGTTTCTATTTTGGTTTCTACTTTTTGCAAGCTTTTAGTTATTAGGAAAAATTGTATTCATTTTAAGGAATACTTATAATAAATATTAAATATTACAAACGATATTCTACCATGAATATGAAATTAATAACTTACGTTAGTAGCAAGATTAAGCGTCGCTGGTCGATCACCGAATACCTTCTCTAATTTATAAATATTCCTATAATAACTCCCTACATCGCCGTCAATTTCTTCGGGATCGTGTGTTCCCACTCTGGATTTCATCCAGATGTCGTATTTGTTTAAAAATTCAGTAGCGTTGTCATACAGTTTTTTATATGGAATCAATTTATCGTGGATCTGTTTTCGAAGAGGATATTGAGACAATTCCCAACCGAATGCCGTCTCTTCGCTATTGAAAGCGTCAATACGTTCCATCGCTTGAATGAGTCTGAAAAGATTTTTACCATTAACATTAAATATTTTCTTAAAAGTCCCTTCTGAAGTGGATAGGTTTCTATAAAAGGACTTTTAGATTTTTCCTGAAAGGTCACAGCTAGTACCTGAGCATTTAGTTTATTTATATATCAGTTTTTATTAAATACTTCTATATATATTAGGGTGTGAAACAAAACGATTGAAGATAGAACAAAACCATAAAGAGCAGTTTTTAAGCCATTTGACGCAATATAAAAAAGTCTTCAACGAATTTTTCATATTTTCAATATTATTTACAAAGTTACAGATCCCCAAATTCTTATATTAAATTTTATCAAGTGACTATCAATGATGTAATAAGAATTTCAGACAGCATCAACCATGATGTATTACTCTTTCTCAATGAAAACATTTTATATTTTTTTAGAACATGAGAGATTGACGTCAGATATGTTCCATATACAAATATGATTGAATTAATGGGTCGTTTTTATATTCATTAAAAATCAGTAGTGCAAGTTCATTAACTGTAACAATAATTGCAAATATGTGTTGTGCAAAAGATTCTTTAGTAAAGACAATAGGTACTGTGAACGACCGATCTACAGTAATATTACATATTTTCACAGATTCAGCCTGTAAGCATAAATATAAATAATAATAACTCAAAAATTCGTTTTTATTATTTAACTCATTTTTAGCTGTACACTCTTTTCTAAATGAACAAAATATAAATATTGCAACGCCAAATTTATTGCAAAATTTCAAAACATTTTGCACTGATAGGATTAGCACATACGATGGAATGTAAAATTTTGTACCTCATTCGGAGAAGTATTTATTGCAAACTGTATATATCTTTGGCAGTTGTCTATCACAATATTTATGCACAAAAATACAACATCGAATTGCCCGCTGTATTGTTCCTTTTCACAAAATGATACTGGGGTGTATATTTCGGACTATAACATATTTCCTGCACTTGATTATGCTTCTATAAGACGTTTGAGAGTATTTCCAGTAAATTGTGGACCATTATCATAAAAGATTAATTGTGGAACACAAATCAAAAATAATACATTTTTCATAAATTTAACCACATTATTTGCATTGGCCTTCCCCTTGGACACAATAAAGTATATTTACTAAGCCAATCTCCTACTATTAACAGATATAAATCCATCAAACAAAGGAATTTGTTAGATAATTTTTGAGACTGGCACACTTTACATGACTTTAGATATCTACTGGGGCGACCGGATCTTATAGAGAGGGTAGGGGGGGAATGTCGGAATCGTACTCGTCTGGACCCCACAAAACGATTCCCCTTTCCAGATATTGAGATAGCCGAAATTTGAGCTTGATTAAATGACGTTAACCCGTTCCATGTTCGGAACCTCTATGTCGGTCTTTACATCTCGCGTTTTCAAATTTAACGAAATGTATCAAATACATAAAGAAGTGTTCGAGAGGACATTCAATTGTGGGAAGCGCAACTGATGAAGGTTCCCTAACCAGAAAAAATATATATATATATATATTGTCTTGCGTACAAAAGAATGACACTTCGAAGAGAGTATTCAATATCTTTGACAGGTGAAGTTAATCTGAAAATTTCATGGTGACATTCTAACCTAGGAATTACGGGTAACTGCAATTTAATGGAACGACTCCAGATTCGCAACCTACATGTGCTAGTTTATCCGAATATCCTAGAGTCGGTCTTTGCATCTCGCGTCTTCAACTAGACCGTTTTATTTATTCATTTTAGTTTCTAAAGTACCTTTGAGCTGATTAGATCGAACACTTATCTAGTGCAGATATTTTAACTTTTTTAAAATTTTCCAAATGTGTGTGTTATTGTTTTTATAACTAGTATAGTATTTTTAGCGAAATTAAAGTTTCTAATATATTTTGTTTCATTTTTTTCGTAAGGTGTTATTTACCTATTGGTCTCTGAAATGGCTCTGGAAAGCATAAAATATTTCTTGTGGGTTATCCCATTCACCCGATCACCAGTTGTAAAAAGTTCAAGTTTTGTGTGCTTTATTTTATAATTTTAATAATTTTATAATTTATAATTAACTGTAAGAGAATCAGCAAAACTTACCATACGAGTAGTGTAGGTTTAGGGGAAAGCTCGAAACCCGACTAAACATGAGCAAGATGCAGTTACTAAGCTGGAAAAACTCCGAGTGGAGAACTCTTCAAAAAGACCGGAAGAAAACATTGGAAGCGGCCAAGAACAAATTTAAACAGTTTGTTGAAAAGTTGAATGATCTCTTTGATATTGCTCAACAAAATGCATTGGCTCTGATGAAATCGGAAGAAGATAAGGCATTTCTCGTGAAACAGAAGCAGAAGGGCCCCCCAGGTTCAATGAATGATTTCGAATCTGACATCTTTTGCAAAATTCACCCCAAAAATGAAACTAGGGCAAAGAAAGAAATACCATACCTGATATTATTTCAAGACATTTGTCAATTCAAATTGGCAAATCAACAAATCTTAAAACTGATTGCTCGGTACCATCAGCTTTGGTAATCTCTCATAAATTAGATGGACTAATTTTCCATGTATTTTTTAATAAATACTAAAATATTGGTACCACTATCTTAGAGTACAACTATCTATATTAAAACCAACAATTTTACTAAAATATATGCTGTATTTTCAAAAGGCTAATTAAACTTCCAGCTAGTGCACTAATCCCTATCAAAAAATGTTACAGTTAATATACAAATGATTCCTTAGAAAACCATTCTGTAGTACCTACATTCATTTTCGTAGAAACTTCAGCACCTCTCCTTACTCTAGCAGCGACTATAATACTTAATGATGTGGCATTTATAGCACCAAACTTTAAACTCTTATGTGTAACAAAAAATTCCTAATGTGTAGCTGACATCACCACAACTCCAACAATTAATATGCGTTTGCCGAATTTATGGCATTACTTTTAGTAAAAACTTTTTTCTGAAATGTTTTACCTAAATTTGCCTTTACTTTTAGGTAACATAACTTTCTAACAAAAAAACAAAATTCGTATCAAACCAATAAAAATGTATTCTACTAGGCGCAATACTCAAAATACCAGCTTCTTTAAGCTTTTTACATAGGCTAGTAAGTGTTACAATGCTATCTAGTTCTAGTTTAAAACTGTCACAGGAATTCATCCGATATTTCGTGGAATTGGCCTTCATCCAATATTTCGTGGATTCGAGGCTGCAGCTAGGCTAAACGGATGGTTGGACGAGGAGAAGGCAATAGTATTAACCCTACCGCCGTCGATGACCACTGGCAAACTGCGGAGATCCGAAAAGACCAGAGATTATATCCATAGTTAAAAGAGGTTATCCGATGGAACGATAAAGACCGCAAACCTATGTATGAGGAGAATTCCCGATACCCCCAAATACCCACCATAAAGTCATAGTGGGCTCAGTGGAACTCCCTCATCCTTGAGAAGTGGTTTCTGAAGCGCGTGCTGGAAACTCCGAAGGAAAGCAGGACAGGAAACAGATTGCATTCCCAGCAATAGAAGACCGGACGTTTTGCGAGAACTACATGACCAAAACCCTAGGAAAGTTATGAGAACGTTTTTATTGGGTAAACGGTCAAGCGGATGTCAAGGATTGGTGCCAAAAATGTACGGTTTGTGCAGCAAGTAATGGGCCTCAAAAGCGAGTAAAAGCTCTCATGAAGCGATATAACGTGGGCAATTTATTTGAAAGAGCCATTGATGTTGCAGGTCCATTCCCAAAATCTGACTCCGGAAATAAGTACATTGTGGTGGTGATGGACTATTTCAGTAAATAAGCAGAAGCCTATGTTTTGCCAAATCAAAAAAGCCTTGACAGTTCCTGATGTCCTTGTCAAAGAATGGATCAGCCGTTTTGGTGTTCCCTTGGAGTTACACTCAGACCAAGGTAGGAATTTCAAATCTATTCTTTTCCAAGACGTTTACTAACTGTTGAAGATCAATAAAACACGGAAGACAGCATTACATCCGCAATCCGATGAAATAGTCGCACGGGTGAATAGAACTATTAACCGCCATTTGTCAAAGGTAGTTTCTGACCAGTAAAGAGACTGGGACTAGTATCTTCAGTTGTTTCTGATGGCGTATCATTCGTCTGTGCACGGGTCCACGACTCAGACCCCAGCCAGAATTATTATGGGACAAGATGTACGACTGCCGTTTGGATGTCCTCAAGGTGAAGAGACCGAAGGTGAAAACTATGTCAGCCAGTTACGTCAAAGGATGGACGACATCCATCAACAAGTCCGGTTGTTAGGTTGTATATCCCGCAACGTCGTCTTGGATATCTGTCCAAGCTACAAAGATCTTAGGAGGGGCCTTACCAAATTGTAAAGAGATCAAGGATGTTGTCTACAGAATAAGCTACCTCGAGGAAAACCGAAGGTGGTACATTTCAACAGGTTAGCCCCTTATGATGATGTGCAGGAAGTGCAGCACGACATGACCCGAGAGGGAGCTCGAGATCTGTAGAGACCATAGAATATTTCCTGGCTCATTGTGTGGCTCGAGATCTTCAGATGTCCAGAGGAATGGCCAAGGTGTTTGCAAAAAAGTACGGCCAGGTCCAGAAGCTCGGGGAACAAGATCCAGTGGTAGGGAAGGTCCTTCATCTCAAAGATAAAACAACCTATGCGTACCAAAGATATCTTCTATTTGGTAACGAAAAGACTTTGGTAGAATTGGAAGACTTTGGTAGAATTGAGGACTGTGATGACGATGAAGATAGCCTGTGGGTTGGATGGAGTGAATTAGAGGGTAGTGAGAAGTACAGTGGAAACTATCTTTCGATTCAGTGGCATCGACATCCTTGTATCATTCGAAGATCGTTGACTGTTATTTTCACCAAACGTCCCGTTGTCGAAATGGAGAATCCTGCAAATATCGCCACACTAAGAAAGATTCTGGGACATTCCGGGTTGAAATGGTCTTAAGGAGTGGGTAATGTGACGGGAATTCATCCGACATTTCGTTCGTGTTGTTCGTCTGGCGCATCGAGGTCGGCGGCTGAGTTTGTTGAATTCTCGAAGAATTCTAGAGTCCATGAAGGAAATCTGTAGACCGCTCTTTGAACCTTCTGGAGGGTTCTGAGGAGAAATTTGAAAAACGGAGAGCTGGCGGAAGTATTCATTCACTATTTAGTCGCAGTTTAGTAAAGATCAGGTGTTCAAGATCAATTGTAAATAATTGTTTAAATACAAAAGTAGTGTAAATAAATTATAGTTATAGTTCGACTGTGTTTTTAAATAAGTCCAAGAACCCGAAGCTTAAGTAAAAAGTTTAAATACCGTAACTTTAGACATGTTCGTGATTTACCAAAATCTGGTCGACCCTCAAAATCAGAAGATGATCCAATTAACGTTTTGTTGGCAATACAAGACAATCATCATTCAACACTTAACCAAGAGGCTTCTAATTTCAATATGGCAGCATCCACAGTTAACAAAATTGTAAAGAAAGCAAAGTATCATCCTGATAGTATGCCTTGTTGATGAGCTATCTGAAGACGACTTTGATTAAATTAGTTACTGAGCTACAAAAATTACAGGTTACTGTTTTTACTGCTTACGAGACTTGTTTTAATTCGTATCTCAGCATCAAAATCATCTAAAATCGAATACTGCAATATCTTTCTTAAATTTTGACCTTTTTTATCATGTATATGAAGATTCAGTCAACAAATGAAGAACGAAGTGCTCTACTGTTCTTCAGTTGTTTGAATTCGAATATTAGGGCTTCCTTCGGTTATTACTGGCATTTTTTCTAACCCTACATTGAAAAATTTAATGTGTTTCTTTGCTTGATTGAAGCGTCATTTTATTATTGTTTTTGTTTCATACAGACACGTATAGAACTTCTTCTTCTTTTCACTACAGTTTTGTAGTAAATTTTAAGATTTATTGTTTCCCAAGGTTTCATTGCTCTTTGTCTAAATCTTTCATAGTTACTTCCCTTAAATAATTGACTTTTTTCTTTTATATTATTAATTGTGATGGTGTTGGTAATTTTACGTTTTCTAGCCCGATACATCTCGTTTCAGTCTCTTTACACCAATCTTTGTCATTTACCTTTCAACCGCATGTTTTCCTCTAGACATATACTAATTTTATACTTTTGAGTAAATGATTTAGATTAGAGCTTTTTGAACATTCACTTATATAGTGAGAGTTGGGAATAGGCAGATTGAGACCCCAAGTTCGATCTATAACTAGATTTCCATGATTTTCTTTTCTTTTTCATTTTGTCTTTTGATCATGGCTCCAAAGCAGAAGTCGAAACGTCGAGTATTTCATAAAATTAGACGCTTAATTCATTCCATTATTTATGTCCCCCCCCCCTTAACGTTCATTAACTTGATAAAATGAAAGAGTTTAGTTTTAAGAAGTAAGTCTTGGTAACTAGTTTGACAGCACAATTTACGAAAATAAATAAAATACTTCACAAAAGAAATTCAAATATTTAGAAATAAATATATAATAAAAGCACAAGGTTTGAATGAAAAGAAACTTACTCTTTGATACAACAATAAATATTATCTAGGCAAACCTATCTATGCAGGTGTTGATGAACATAGTAACATTAAAATGAATTACACAGTTTATTAGACTAAAATTTTGGAAGCATCTATTGAAATTATTGTTACTAAGTTATGTACTTAACGGAAGTCTTACCGTTCATCTAATTTCGTAGCCTTCTTATGATATTTGGGCAAGTCCTCCAAATTTCCATTATGTTGAAGTTCATCAACCATTCGAGCATATAGTTCCAAGTCCTCTTGAAATTTCTTAATCTTAACGCCAAGTAATACTTGAAATTCTTCCATTTTGGAATCAACTAGTTGTCGATGTTCCTCTATCACTTTAGGCATATGTAGATACCTAGAGAAAGAAAAATTAATAAAAAAACATTATAGCAGATCTTACTACCATTGAAATGCTATATTGTTGTGTTTCATTTCCACTGGCGTAAAAATTACGTGATCTGATAAAAATAGTATATAATTCATAACTTCTCTCAACTGGTCCTCCATTTCTATTAAGGTTATTGTTTCAATGTCACCCACATACTTTATCAAGTCCATTAATTGCGCTGTGTCTTCTGGAATATTTAGGGCTTTATCAGATATTGCTTGATACTGTTCTCCGAGTCTGGAATGTTTAGAGGTCAAAGTTAAAACATAATGCTCAAAGTATGGTTATATACATTGTGCAGCACTATAGTGTGCAAGTATCATACAGTGCTTTCGAAAAGTAATGAATGCATTCATTATTTCTACCAGTGAATTTTTCGAAAAACTCCCCTTACAAGTCGATTTTGTTTTAACCAAAAGTACTTTTTGACATACGATCCTTATTTGTAACATAATAGTTATTCGAAATATGACTTAATCGAGAATTTTTTAAATAGCATTTCCCAGTTTTAAACATGCTAATTGAACGATCGTGGTATTTTAGATACAGATCGTCAAATAAATTTAATTATACTAATTAAAGTAAATGTTGAAATTGTGTACCTGACAGTAACCAAAAGAAGATTAATAAATTGTTGCTGAACATGATCAATAACTTCAAGAAGTATACGATGTATTTCTTAACGAATTCTAGAAATTCTTCTACATTCGCCGGTCTAGTAAATTATACCTTGCATTTTAAGTACCCCAACAAAAATAATCTAGGTGTGTCAAATCTGGCGATCTGGCTGACCTCTCAATTGGCCTCTTCCTAGCCAACGATCTAAATAAGCACGAATAGGTGCTGCAAAATGAGGAGGTGCACCATCTTGTTGAAAGAAAATGTTATTTCTCGGAAGATCACGTTCCTCATTTGAATATAAATGTATTAGTTCAAGAATAAGGTCACCTCGAAGAAACTCCAACTGTCTTGCACCAATTAGTCAATGGGATAGAAACCCAGATTCCTTCTTTGAGCTATGCCGCACCATTAACTCACTTTCTAAAGATGTTGATAACGGCAGTTTTGCCTGATGACATGGTCATACAAAAAAACGTAGCCTCATCAGAAAAAAATACATTTTCTACAAAATTATTATCACTCATGCATGGGTCTTGCATTTGCTCGCAGCACTGAATTCGCCAATCAACGCCGTCTTCAGATAGCTCATGAATAAGGCATACTATTAGGAAAAAATTGTCGATGACGTCATATCTAGAATAACTATTACATAACAAATAATAATAATTAGCCAGTGTGGTGTCCGGGTTAAAATAGCACCATGGTATCTACCGCCTGTCGTATGAGGCGACTAAAGGGGCAGATGTCTGCTGACCTACTACCTAGCCTACCTCCCTTTCCCAAAACCCGCACGGGATTATCTGGTTTAAATCATTTCATCTGGGAAGTGACAACCCCACGGTTCCTAGTTATCCAGGTCAAAAGGGTCAATTGGTGATACCACCCATGAAAATGGAGCTATGGAGTAGATGGCTCGGAAAAGAGCCGCTGTCTGGGGATCGCCAGAGCATGTCTGGAGCCGGCGCTGGACATAACAGCATGCGGGACGTCGGTGGCAGGGTGCTGAGGAGGCGGGCCCCTGTCGTCCAAAGAGCTACAGCCCAAGAACCAGAAGAATGGCAATAACACTCACCAATATAGTCACAGCAACAACGTGACCATCACCAACGGAGTCAAACGAGAACGAGAACTCCACCCGCTAGCGCCATGAATAAATTGATAATGCGCACGTTTTACAGAGTGACTAACCTTGGCCAGGACAAGACTGGATATCGCAAAATACTGCATCAAGAGTTCTGTCGTGAGTACCCAGAGCTTCAAGTTACCGAACAGAGAGTCGCAGATCAATATCGTGTCATCTTGAGAAATGTCCCTATTTCGCCTGATCAACTGAACAAAATAAAGAGCGAAGTTGAGCGCGAATTATTTGGTCGAAATACAACAGATCCAGAACCTGAAACACCTTTGGCGCAAAGAGCGGACGAGACTCAAGAACTTCAACAAGAACAGCCTGCCAACGCTGACCTGCTTGAGAAAATTCAAGCAGAAATGGAAAGAGCTCTTATAGACTATAGTGGAACAGATCCATTGATTAGACCTACTCTTCCCAAACTAAGATCTTTTAAGAAACTGGGTATCGTCTTGCAGGCTATGAACAAATTTATCTTGTCACACTATGTTTTAAGTGCTAATACTTTAGAGTCGCTACACACAATCATCTACCTCTGCTGCAATTTCCATCTGCAAAACAATTGGGGTCGCAATAAGACCAAAGCAAGACCCTCCCCAATTTAGGCAAACACCTCGAATACCACCTTGGCAAAGAAGGCTAGAAGGGAAAATTAATTCTCTTCGGAAATACATTGGCAGGAATAACAGAATAGAAAGACTTGTCAATAACCGAATACCCTCCTAGTGGGATGGAGAAAACATCACATCTCAGCAGTGTCTGGACAGTCTACGACAAAAGGTTTCCAGATGCCCTAGTCGATTGAGAAGGTACAAAACCAGTAACCAACGGAAACTAGACAACTCACTATTCCGTATATCAGACAAAAGAGTTTTATAGAAAACTCAACAACATCAGTAATAATGAAACCCCTAGTTATCCCAGTAAAATGGCCATCGAGCAGTTCTGGAAAATACAACTTTCCACAACAGTTTCCCATAACTCCAGAGCGGGCTGGATTAAGGAGGAGGAGGCTGCATTTCAGAATTGTGATAAGATGCAACACCAACCATTTACAACGGAAGACACGTCCAACAGAATGAAACACCTCCATAACTGGAAAGCACCAGGAACAGATTGTGTGCAGAATTACTGGATAAAGAAACTTTACGTCACGCACGAGAAATTAACAGTACTCATTAATGATATAATTATCCATCCACATAAGATGCCTAGTTTCCTTACGCATGGTGCTACATATCTCTTACCAAAGGATAACCTATGTACACAGGACCCAGCAAAGTACCGACCAATCACTTGCCTCCCAACCTTATACAAACTTATAACGTAGTGCATTAATCATCGCCTTTTCAGACATTGTGAGCTGAACAACATAATTACCGAACAACAAAAGGGATGCACGAAAAACTCGATGGGGTGCAAAGAACAACTAATAATTGATTCCGTTGTCTGCAATCAAGCCCACGCCAAACGACGAAATCTCTACATGGCATATGTGGACTACAAAAAGGCCTTTGATTCAGTTCCACATGACTGGCTCATTCAGGTACTGAAACTCTATAAAGTAAATAGTCATGTTGTTAACTTTTTAGAATATGTCATGACTACCTGGCAAACCAACATCTTTCTGAATGAAGCCGACCAGATGTTCGATAAAGAAACTGTACGCAACCCACGAAACACTATCAGCCCTATCGTAATTACCCACCCACACAAGATGCTAGTTTCCTTACGCAAAGCAAAGTTGCCTTCCATATACAAACTCCATAACATCGTGCATTAATCATCTCATTCAAACATTGTGAACTAAACAACATAATTACTCAACAACAGAAGGGATGCGCGAAAAATTCGATGGGTTGCAAAGAACAACTGATAGATTCCGTTGTCGCAATCAAGCCCACGCCAAACGACGAAATCTCTACATGGCATATGTGGACTACAAAAAGGCCTTTGATTCAGTTCATGATTGGCTCATTAAGGTGCCTCTATAAAGTGAATAATTGTATTATTAACTTTTTAGAACTCATGGCCACAAACTGAACTCGACAAACCGACTCTATCCCAATCAGAAGGGGTATATTCCAGGGAGACTCCCTTAGCATGTCTCAAGCACAACAAGTCTCAAGCACAACAACGTACAAGCATTAAAGATAAACCATTTGTTATACATGGACTACTTAAAGTTGATGGCAGCTACAAAACAACAGCTTGCATGATATGCTTAAAATAATAGAAGGGTTCTCTAGTGACATCCAAATGCAATTTGGTCTAGACAAATGCCGAATTATTAATATAGTTAAAGGCAAAATACAACAGGGGCCCTACGAAATGGGAGATGGCACCTCAATTGAATCCATGGAGGAAGGCCATACTTACAAATACCTTGGAATAAAGCAGTCTCAACGAATTGATCACACCGCCATGAAAAAGGACCTAAGAACAGAGTTTTATAGAACGATAAGACGACTGCTGAAGACCAAACTTAACAGTAAAAATCTGTTTCAGGCTATTAATACCTAGGCGTGTTCAGGGCTTAGTTACTCTTTCGGTATAGTTAACTGATTCAAGACCGACATTGAACAATTAGAACGGAAAGTTCAAATACTACTAACAAAAGCTCAAAATCACCATCCAAAGAGCTGTGTCGAACGTACAACATTGCCCCGGTGTGAAGGAGGAAGAGGATTGGCAGATATAGGCAAGTTACGTGATCAACAAATTTCTAATTTGCGTAATCATTTCCAGAGACTCGCAGAATTTTCTGATCTACACAGAGTCATATGTCAGGTTGATGACATATGACTGTTACTGACAGAACAACAAGTTCAAGTATACCACCAGACAACTGATCAGAAACTGCTCAAATGGAAAGAAAACCTCCTTCATGGAAGACATATAAATGACGTCAACCAAGATTATGTCGACAGTTCAGCGTCGAACTACTGGTTGATATCTGGTCATATGTTTCCTGAAACGGAAAGCTTTATATTGGCAATCCAAGATCAAGTAATTCCAACTAAGAACTATCTAAAGTACATCGTCAAAGACCTCTCTATCAACAATGACAAATGCAGACATGGTTGCCAAACATCTGAATCTATCCAGCATATCACATGAGGTTACCAACCGTTCGTTGCAACTGAATACAAAGAACGACATGATGCTGTGGCAAAAATACTGCACCAGGAACTAACGCTGAAACTTGAGCTATCCCAGTCGTTAAGAACACCCTACTATATATACAAACCAGCAAATAACTGCAAATTGTACCGGACAATATTGACCGATCGGACTGTTGCTCACAATAGACCAGATATAGTTTTGGTAGATAAAGTTTCTAGAAAAATAACCTTAATTGACATAGCAATCCCTAAAAACAATAATTTAAATATTAAGCAGGCTGAAAAAATAGCCAAATATAGAGATTTAACAACAACAAGAGTAGTACCAAAACATCTATTAAACAATTTGAAATACCTCGGTCTGGACGAACATCTTTACCAACTGATGCAAAAAGCCGTCCTGTTAGGAACAGCCAGATCGGTCAGAAAATTAATGGGGAACTGCAGCCACGACGCCAACCACGGGCCTGATAACCTGGCAAGGGCTCCCGCAGAGCTAAACCCTTTTTATATGTAGTATATCTGGGGTTTAGTGAATTTTCCCCTAAAGGCACACTATGTGTGCCATAGAGGGAGTGTTTTTTTTGAGTTTGGTAAAAATACATTTGCGTATCCAGCAGGACCAGTAGCCTCCAGTTGCCTGGCCTGGGTATGTCGGACTCAGATGGCTAATACCGACTAAAAAACCTCTCCTCTTTCTCCGGCCTCTGATTCCTCGCGGAAACCGCCGTCAGGCATTACTTCACGGTCACTTCTTCTAATCTTCTAGCCTTGATTGACTTCGGCTCTCTTCCTTTCACTGAAGCGTAAATCCTTGATTACTTTCGTGGCGAAAATACTGGTCGCATTCCAAGCAGCTTCTGATGACAAGATAGCCTCTAGAAGTGTTTCTGGTTGAATAGTCTGTTGAAGGATGGTTTCCAGATCATCACGTTCCAAGTTAAAACGAGGACACACGAAAAATACGTGTTCCGCATCTTCAGGAACTCCAGGGCAGGACGGGCATTCCGGGTCATCATCCCTTTTAAAGCGATGGAGATATGCTCGGAAGCAGCCATGTCCTGAAAGCATCTGTATCAGATGGTGGTTGACTTCTCCGTGATTTCGGTTAAGCCAAGCATCTATTCGGGGTATAAGGCGATTCGTCCACCTTCCTTTCTTTGACGCATCCCACGGCGATTGCCATCGAAGTATGCTATTCTGCCGTTCCTCAGTTTTTAGTTCATCAGGGCGTGACGTAGATGCCTTTTGTCGCTGATAGAGGACTTGCCGTTCTTCAGCTAGCACTCGAATAGGCAGCATTCCGGCAATAACACAAACCGCGTCTTCAGAGACTGTACGGAAAGCACTAGTCACTCTTAGGGCACTCAGTCGATATATTGATACGACCCTTCTTCTTATTTCTTTGACTTCTAGGGCCCAAACGGAAATTCCATATGTCAGGATTGAGGTAACTACTGACGATAGTCACATCTTTCTACTTTGTTTTGGACCTCCGACATTAGGCATCAGACGTGATAGGCTTGTCCTCACCACTGAAGCCTTGGCACTAATATGCTCTACTTGTTGCTTGAAATTACGTCGGGCATCAAGCATCACTCCCAGATACAGAAGAAACGGTTTTGATGTTATCTGGTGGTTCCCGACTTCCAGTGTGATGGTTTCCATCTGCTTTCTGCTCATAATTAGCACTGCTTCGGTTTTGTGCTCTGCCAACTCCAGTTTCGTCTTACTCATCCACTGGCTGATCATCCGCATATGTTACCAGTTTGACATTTTCTGGCAAGGCTAGCCTCAGCAGCCCGTCGTACATGATGTTCCACAAAAGAGGGCCTAGGACTGAGCCCTGTGGTACTCCTCCAGTTATTCGGTATTCTTTTGTACCAATCTTCGTCTCGTATTTCAGACGCCTATCTGTAAAGTAGCTCGCAATTATTCTACGCAGGTATCCTCGCACTTTTTTCTCTTCAAGGGCCCGCATTATACAGTCCCAGTTGGAGGAATTGAAGGCGTTCTTGATGTCCAGAGCAGCCACCAGACAATACTTCTTCGTACCACCCTTCCATCTGGTCCCGGCGATCGCATTCTTGGCTGTGGTGACGACAAGATTTATCGCGTCTAGCGTTGAACGTCCTCTCCGAAAACCATACTGGTTGTCGGCTAGCAGCGGTTCGGCTACTGCTTCGATTCTTTGATGGATTACTCTCTCTAGTATCTTGCCTGCTGTATCCAGCATGCAGAGCGGCCGATACGATGACGGTTCATCTGGTGGCTTATTCCCCTTAGGCAGTAGTACCAGTCGTTGTTGTTTCCACTTCTGAAGAAAGGTTCCTTCTTTGAGACATGCTTCATAACTTCGAGGAACAATGATGGCACTTTTCCGATAACTATTTTCAGAGCGAGGTTTGGAATTCCGTCCAACCCTGGTGCTTTATTGTTCCCCACTCGATTACACGCCTCCATCAATTCGTCCGTCGTAGTAGGTGGGATCTCTTCCGATTCACACTGCGCTGGCGGGTAGTCAAATTCACGTTGTTGCGGAAACAACATGGTAACGATCTTCTGTAATAAATGTGGACATGTAGGTGACGACATGGACTGGTTTTTTAGATGGGCCATGACCACCTTGTATGGCCTACCCCACGGGTCTTTGTCCACTTCGTCAATTAGTTCCTGCCAGCATGCCTTTTTGCTATCCTTAATGGCCTTCTTCAGTTTCCGAAGTGCTTTTTTGTACTTTGCTACCAGCTCTGCAGCGTTAGGTCGTCGGTAGCCACGCTGAGATATTCATCTTCTTCTAAAACACTCTTTGCGTAAACAGCTGATTTGGTTGTTCCACCAGTGTACAGACGGATGTTGTCTCATGCCCCGTTTACGAGGCATACTCGCGTCGCAAGCCTGGGCAACTCTCCTCATTAGCTCCTTTGATTTCTCCTCAGCATTCCCAGCGTTGATTGAGTCTCGACTCAAGGCTACTGCGAAGGCATTCGTGTCAATTTATTTGACTGTCCACCCGATCGCATTGGTTGGCCTATTTGCTCTTCTGGCGTTCTGGTCTTTTGATATTTTATAGAGTATTGCACTGTGATCACTGGCTGTGTAGATCTCCATTACCTTCCAATAGTAGTCTCCCCTAATAAGGCCGCTGCTAACGAAAGTTAGGTCTACTATGGAGCTCATATTTGCTCTGGTGAACGTTGGTTTGTCACCGCTGTTGAGCAGAACCACATCTAACGTGGTCATAGCCTCCAGTAGTGCCCTTCCTAGTGCATTAGTCTGCTTGCTGCCCCAGTCCACTGCCCAGGAGTTGAAGTCGCCGGCTATTGCAACTGGATAATGCTGCTTCGCATCATTGGTCAGCCGGTCCAGGAAATCGATATTGCAATATAGTCCGTGGGTTCAATTTTAAAATTATAAAACTAATATTCACTTTCACTTTTCTAGAACTTTATTTACATTAAAACAGCTGATTCAAATATCATAATAACAATACGATATACGCTCGTCGTCACTTTTTAACTGCCTGGCGATCGTGGCCGGCTTCCTTTATAAAAACAGCACAGAAAATTCTCGCAAAATCATCATCACTCCTACAGGGGCCGAGTCTTTTCGAGAACCATTTTTTTATCTCAAAGCGAGTGTTGTCGTACTGAAATGAAACAGGGTCGGCTTTGGTAAATTCCGTAACAATATATTCGTCGATGGTTAGACTAGGTGGCGCATAGCAGCTGTAAAATCGAATTCCGTCTATCCATGCGGCCACAAACCCTGCTTCTCTAGTATTTGCCACGCTCTGGAAAGGAAGATTCCCGCAAGCCCAAATGACAGCTTTTACTGTACTGTCCGTTTTCCATGATTGATCACTTATGTGTTTGTACGGCTCTGCTATTAATACGACATCTAGCTTTAATTCGCCCACTGTTTGCTTACGCAAATCATGTGCAGCCTCACAGTGATTGAGGTTTAGTTGCAGTATCTTCATGCTTGTCTGTTTTTTAGCTTCATGAGTGCCTCTTTATAAACTGGGCATCTGCTAGTTCCCGCATAGTGGGCAACATTTTTGGTGCTATGTTATTCAGTACATAGGGCACACTTAGCTGAATTATTACATTCAACGATTTTGTGTCCTGCTTGCCCGCACTTAATGCAGAGCTTAGACCGATAGTTTTTACTTTTACATTGTCCAGCAAGATGTCCATTTGTAACATTGGATTGGTCTATCCACTAGTCCTATTCGGCAGTTTACCCACCCGATCATGATCCTGCCACGCTCACCAAGTACTTTTTGCGCTGTCGATACTGCTAGTCTTACAATGGCAACCTGAGTGCCTCTATAGACCTCATGCAGTGTTCTGACCGCCTCCAGGGGAATCTTACATTCATCTCCAGCTACCTTCTATATAGCTGCCTGAATAGCTTCCTTCGATGTATCTATATCCAGGTCTTGGATTTTGAGATCTTCTTCAGGCCCCTTACTGATGACTTTGGCGATGCCCTCAATTGTTTTCTGTAGGGCCTTGCCCCTGTCAGCGCTGTCCCTCGTGAGCGTAATCAGCATATCTCCAGTGACTGTTTTCCGGATCTTGTCTACTATAGAACAAACTTGGTCATCCGGGACATCCTTCTTGATCCGGCGGAGTATGTCAGCATACTTCTGCTTTTCAGTCGGGCGGATGATCAACGCATTTGGTTTGATCGATTTTCTTCGCTTTTTCTCTTTGGGTCTTTGTGAAGACTACTTAGCCGTTGGCCGTATTTGTTCCGGCAACTGCTTCGGTTGCTGTTCTTTGCTTAGCTTCCGTCTGTCCCTCCTCGATTGTACCACTTCCCATTGTGGTATATTCTCCTTCTTCTTGTCGACTGCTTCAGCGAAAGGCTTGGTCCTGAGTCCCTTTGCATTTTCACCCGCTTGTCTATAGCGTCCGGGGATGTCCGATACTTCCTTTTAGTGGACTTTTTCTCTCGCTCGTCTTCGGCGACTGATTCGATGTCACCGTCGGCTTCTGCTTCCATATCTTCTGCTGTATCAGCGTCGGTTTGATCGGTTGATAGTGTTGGCTCACTGCTTTTCTCGAGTGTGCCACAGGGAGGCTGCTGCTGCATAGCTTGCCACTCCCCATGCAGTTTTTTAAACCTTCTGAATGTGATTACGACATTGTTTGTCTTGGCCTTGATCTCCTTATGTATGTTGACCTTCGACATGAGGCACTCATGTAGCTCGTTGGCAAGCTTCTCTAGGCGTTCCAACGCTTGCGTCCTTTGCGTTTCAATGCTTACTTCTAAATCTGCTTGATGGCCGTTTTCTCTAATGTTGTTTTCCTGACTTGTTCTCATACTCTAAAGTGCTTCGTACGGAGTGGGGCGGGTTGCCAAAACTAGGAACGGGTGTACCCTCAAAGATAAATTTCTACCCCAGTTCCCTGAGGCCTAGCCGACACTTGGCCAATCCCGGAATACACGAACGGATTGGACTCGCCCGGGGTGATGCAGATTTCGACATCTGCATTCACTGCGTACTTACTGATCGAGGCCCGAAGGGACTGGCTCCAGATCTACTGCTGCAATTTACATCTTGGCAGAGCAAGCTCACATCAGCCGCTACTCGCACGGACGGAAATAATCGACGCAGAGCGCAAGCACTCCCAATGGGTTACAGCGGAGAACGATCGTCATATGTGGGGATACGCGGGACGGATGGTAAGTGTGGACGTGACCTGGGAATAGGACAATGGTTTCCCTATCTGGTATTTGGAGATAGACCAAGGCTCGCATAGGCAGTGGCGCGTCCCTGAAGCAGATCTGTCACCTATCAGGACCATAGATGAGTACCTGCCTGCTACATTAGAGGGAGTGTGATACCATACATTGTATGGTCAAGTCAGATAAAAAAAGGACACCCCGTGCTAAAATAGCACCATGGTATCCACCGCCTGTCGTATGAGGCGACTAAAGGGGTAGCTGTCCGCTGTCTCGAGGCATCTACTCCGTAGCTCCATTTTCATCGGTGGTGTCACCAATTGACCCTGGTGACCCAGGTAACTCGGACCCGTGGGGTTGTCAATTCCCAGATGAAATGATTTAAACCAGAACATCCCGTGCGGGTTGTGGAGAAGGAAGAAAAGCTAGGTAGTAGGTCAGCGGACAGCTGCCCCTTTAGTCGCCTAATACGACAGGCGGTGGTTACCGTGATGCTATTCTAACCCGGCCACCACACGGGGTCAAGTCGGAAAAAAGGACACCCCGTGCATACCGAACAGAGAGTAGCGCATATCCTAATACCGACATCTTGAGGGATGTTCTGGCCATCTCATTTCGGGTCCTGATCAACTGGAGGAGTAATAAAGAGCCGGTGCATCGTTCTAGAGCCGGCGAATTATTCGGTGGTCGAAATACAACAGATCCAGGGCCTGGAGTCAACACCTTTGGCACAAAGCTAGCGGCGGATGATAAGACTCAAAAACTTTTACAACAATAACAGCCAACATCACGATGACCTGCTTGTGACATCTTGGAAAAGGAGGAAATAAAGAGCCAAGATCCAGGGCTGAAACACCTTTGGCACAAAGAGCGGATGAACTCAAAAACTTCAACAAGAACAGCCAAAACGATGACTCTTATAGAGTAAAGAGCTAGTGGAACAGATCCATTGAATAGACCAACTCTTCCCAAACTAAGATCTTCTAAGAAACTGGGTATCGTCTTGCAGGTCAGGAACAAATTTATCTTGCCAAACTATGTTTTAGGTGGTAATACGTTAGAGTCGCTACACACAATCATCTACTGTGCTGCAATTTCCATCTGCAGAACAATTGGGGTCGTAATAAGACCAAAGCAAGACCCTCCCCAATTTAGACAAACACCTCGAATACCACCTTGGCAAAGAAGGCTAGAAGGGAAAATAATTCTCTTTAAAAGACATTGGAAAATAGAGAGACTTGTCAAGACTATCATGGACAATAACCGAATACACTCGCAGTGGGATGGAGAAAACATCATATCTCAGCAGTGTCTGGATAGTCTACGACAAAAGCTCTCCGTTTACACTAGTCGATTGAGAAGGAACAAAACCAGTAACCAACGGAAACTAGACAAGGCACTATTCCGAAAATCAGAAAAAGGGTTTTATCGAAAACTCAACAACATCAATAATAATGAAACCCCTAGCTATCCCAATAAAACGGTCATAGAGCAGTTTTGGAAAACACAACTTTCCACAACAGTTTTTCATAACTCCAGAGCGAGCAGAATTAATGAGGTGGAAGCTGCATTTCAGAATTGTGATAAGATGCAACTCCAACCATCTCCATACCTGGAAAGCACCAGGACCAGATGGTGTTCAGAATTACTGGATAAAGAAACTTTACGCCACCCACGATAAATTAACAGTCCTTATTAATGGTGTAATTATCCATTCACGCAAGATGCCAAGTTTCCTTACGCATGGTGCTACATACCCCTTACCAAAGTATAACCTATGTACACAGGACCCAGCAAAGTACCGACCAATTACTTGCCTCCCAACCTTATACAAACTTATAACGTAGTGCATTAATCATCGCCTTTTCAGACATTGTGAGCTGAACAACAAAAGGGATGCGCGAAAAACTCGATGGGGTGCAAAGAACAAGTAATAATTGATTCCGTTGTCTGCAATCAAGTCCACGCCAAACGACGAAATCTCTACATGGCATATGTGGACTATAAAAAGGCCTTCGATTCTGTTTCACACGATTGGCTCATTCATGGGCTGAAACTCTATAAAGTAAATAATCGTATTATTAACTTTTTAGAATATGTCATGACTACCTGGCAAACCAAAATCTTTCTGAATGAAGCCGACTGTTCGATACAAACCGACTCTATCCCAATCAGAAGGAGTATATTCCAGCGAGACTCTCTTAGCCCGCTGTGGTACTGCCTTGTCATGAACCCACTCTCACACAAACTGAACGCGACTAACTTTGGGTTCAGTCTCAAACACAACAACGTACAAGCACTAAATATATTTGTTTTACATGGACGACTTAAAGTTGATGGCAGCTACGAAACAACAGCTACATGATATGCTTAAAATAATAGAAGGGTTCTCTAGTGACATCCATATCCAATTTGTCCTAGCAGGGGCCCTACGAAATGAGACATGGCACCTCAATTGAATCCATGGAGGAAGGCCATACTTACAAATACCCTGGAATAAAGCAGGCTCAACGAATTGATCACTCCACCATGAAAAAGGACCTAACAACAGAGTTTTATAGAAGGGTAAGACGACTGCTGAAGACCACACTTAACAGCAAAAATCTGTTTCAGGCTATTAACATCTAGGCGTGCTCAGTGCTTAGTTACTGTTTCGGTATAGTTAACTGGTGCAAGACCGACATTGAACAATTAGAACGGAAAGTTCGAGTACTACCAACAAAAGCGCAAAATCACCATCCAAAGAGCTGTGTCGAACGTACATTGCCCCGGTGTGAAGGAGGAAGAGGATTGGCAGATATAGGCAAATTATGTGATCAACAAATTTCTAATTTGCGCAATCATTTCCAGAAACTCGCAGAATTTTCTGATCTACACAGAGTCGTATGTCAGGTTGATGACTCAACACCGCTGCGACTGACAGAACAACAAGTTCAAGTATACCATCAGACAACTGATCAGAAACTGCTCAAATGGAAAGAGAAACCGCTTCATGGAAGACATATAAATGACGTCAACAAAGATTAAGTCGACAGTTCAGAGTCGAACTACTGGTTAATCTCTGGTCATATGTTTCCTGAAACGTAAGACTTTATATTGGCAATCCAAGACCAAGTAATTCCAACTAAGAACTATCTAAAGTACATCGTTAAAGACCCTTCTGTCAACAACGACCGAGGCAGATATAGTTGCCAAACATCGGAATCTATCCAGCATATCATAGGATGTTGCCAAGCGTTCGCTGCAACTGAATACAAAGAACGACAAGATGCTGGACAACAGGAATAGAGCTATCACAGTCGGTAAGAACACCCTACTATATATACAAACCAAAATCTATTTTAGAACATAACAACTACACTGGGACCGGACGAAATAGCCAAATATAAGGATTTAGAATATCAAATACAGAGACAATAGGACATGAACAACAGTCGAACGGTACCAATTGTTATGTCAAAAACAGGAGTAGTCCCTAAACATCTATTAAACAATTTGAAATACCTCGGTTTGGACGAACATCTTTACCAACTGATGCAAAAAGCCGTCCTGTTAGGAACAGTCCGGACAGTCAGAAAATTCATGGGGAACTGCAGCCATGACGCCAACCACGGGCCTGATAACCTGGCAAAGGCTCCCACAGAGCTAAACCCTTTTGATATGTAGTATATCTGGGGTTTAGTGAATTTTCCCCTAAAGGCACACATAGTGTGCCTTAGAGGGAGTGTGATGGAAAACATTGTATGGTCAAGTCGGAATAAAATTCCAAAGCACTGTATATTAGACTGGCCCAAAAAAATCGACTATTTTTTAAATTGAATACGGAAATTATTATTTAGGATGCCAAAAAAAGTTAACGTCAAAAGTTGGGCCTTCATTTTGATATTAAAAGGTCTACCATAGCGAATTTAAATTAGAATCTTCTAAGGATTATATCTGAAAAATATGGATAATAGAGATTTTTCTACAAAAAGCTCTGATTACAAATATTCGCCCGACAAGCTTTTTCCACGTAATTGTGCCTTGAACATTGATCTGTATTTACGGTTTAATTTTTGAATTTTGGAATTTTCGAACTGGTAAACGAATTATTTGTAACAGTGAAGGATATATGTTTATATGGAAACTAGTGGTCGCCCAAAAAAGTACATCTCTATAAGAAACAAAATTGAGGCGAAATCGAAAAAGTAAGTGTGGTCTATGCTATCCCTAAATTTATAGAATAATTGACCAATTTTTTTTCTTTTACCTAATTTTTTATTGTAGGTACATATTTATTTTAATGTAAATATTTTCGATATTTTATAAATTTATTAACCCCTAAGTCACCTTCATTTAGAGTTTCAATCGAGTTCATAAATATTAACGAAACAAAAATATTTTTATACTTTAGTTAATACCATTAAATATATTTTTAAACTTTAGTTAATATCTACCTCTTCACTTTTTTCCATATTATGTGATTTGAGACTAAAAAATATTCCAATAGTCTTAAAGTGTATGTGAGTTATAAAACGAAATTAGAATTTTTATTCAGACATTTCACAGTTACGGTTTCAATTTGCAACAAGAAAATCCAAGAAACCTACTCTAAATGTAGTATGAAGGTGCAATACTATTACATTACAAATAATTACAATACATAAGAACTTATTAATAAACCTTAAGCCACATATCTTAAGATTGAATATAGTTTCGTTAATTTAAATGAAACACATAGTAAGCCGTGACTATTTATTTTTTGTGCCAAAAATATAAAGGAATATTAAAAAATAATATTATATAATATCCATATTTGTCGAAATCTTTTCCACGTGATGTGAAACTTTAATCGTAAAAATCATATGTTGACAACTTTTCTCATTGAATTCAAAGCTTTATCTAACGGTTAACAATTAATTTATGAAATGTCAAAATTCATTTCAAATTGTCAACAAGGAAAGTGGCCAGACATATTAGAATTTTTGTCACCTACCACTAGGGCTGCCTTGAATCCCGCATCGTGTGCATAATTTGACGATTTTGGTAATATTAATAAAAGTAATTAGTATAATGTTAAAATTATTAAAACATTATCAGAAATAACTTGATGAGTAGTAACATAATTCTGATTTTGTTTAAAAAACCATGTTTACAACTCCCGATGAAAGTTGCAAAATTGCCAGTTACCCATTAAATGGCGATTATTATGTGTTACAAATTTTCGTGGGTTCGATCTCAACAGCATTGTGATGTAAAATAATTTTAGGGAAGGGTCAAAATTAATTAGTATTTTGTTAAATTTGAGCCAATCAATCGTTTATTTCGATACCCCCTTGCAATACTGGTATCGATACTTTGTGGAATCGCATCGTCCCTATCTGTAATTACTAGAGTAATTTGACAATCTTTTTTTGTTTCAAATGTAAACTATCTAGTTTGCTAGTACCTCTATTTTTTTATTAACCTTTGGTTAATATTAATTAAACTTTGGTTAATATTAAACATTCTTAGAAACAGAAGTTTTATTGCATACAAACAATACAACGATATAAAATTTGTCATATATAATAAATAATTTTAGTCATTTTAAACAATATTTCAATATCGTCAGAACAGTACAAATAAATAGCATTTGGTTATAATTTGTAACATAATAGAACATCATCCTTGCTACTACGGATACCTGTGACAAAAAGTATTAACTAAAAGTCTCAGATATTGACAGCAAATAATGGTGATAATTTACCTAAACTTACATATATATTTAGGGACCGTTCATAAAATACCTCACGCTAAAGTTTGCCTTTTTGGACCCCTCCCTCCCCCTTCGTAACGCTGCGTCACATTTACTGCGACCCCCTATAAATATTACGTCACAAAAGGTGGAACCTCCACCCCCGTATATGATACATTGCGACTAATATTAATATCACACAAATATTAACATAATGAACAAGCTGACCCGTCCCGACTTCGCACGGGCTGGACAAATGGACGTAGTTGACATACTTGAGCATTTTTTTCTTTGGTAATTTTCTCATCCTATACATTTTATGGCTGCACCGGCCTCTAAAAACACATTATTTTGCTATTTAAAATGGGGAGCAACAAGTATTTGACGTGTCTGACATTTTTGATATATGATTCACAGTTTTCCCGTTTTCGATAAACATTTTTAATATTGTTGGTGTTATTAATATTTTTGACATTTTCAACGTTTGGGAGTTGGACAGATTCATCATTTTTTAGGTTTATAATGTTTTTGTCTTTTTTGAAATTTATTTTCGTTTCCTAAGTTTTTGTCACTTAACATATTTTATATTTCCCTTTTCTATTTCTTTAAGATTCACCTGCGATTAATCAGATATTAAAAACTTTTCAGTCCCCATCCCTTCCATAAATATCGTCAATATTGGCAAGTGACGATTGATCTATTCTCATCTAATGAACACATTTTTATGTTCCCTAAAAATAACTAAAACCAATCCCCTCTTCAGTAATAAAATTTTTGCAACATTTCACATCAATTCTCTATTGATGTAAAGAATTACAATCATAACCCTCATATCAGTATTATTTTTGGTTCCCGACAAGTAGTGATTTTTTCTTAAATAAATACAAATATAATAACACAGTTTTGCACCCTAACACCAAACCTTTATTTTAAACACTCAACGCCGTTTCAACAACTCTAAGTTGTCATCTTCACGGAGTAAACCCAAACTAAATCGAAATTACAATTTCCTCTAATTTATACCTACCACTAAACTATTACTTAAGTGATTAGTACAAGGGGTAAATCCTAAGTACCTGAATTCTAAATAACAGATTTCAAAAATAAAGCAGATTTTATATAATGCAAATATGTAAATTAGGATAATCCTTAATTACCTACCTACTTTTACGCTACATTAAGTAATGACATTTTAATACTTATTTTATGGATTTTAGAAAGTAAACTATACAATGAACTGTATGGAATAGGACCCTTATCTGAATTCATTAGTTTATTATTTTTATAAATCATAATGCTTTCGTAATAGTCCAGTTCCCTATAATTATTTACTTGCTTAACTAATTTTAAAGAAGATAAATCTATAGAGTGGTTGTGTTCTAAAACATGATATGCAACACTAGATTTATCCGCTCTTCCGTGTTTCAAATGGGCAATATGCTCTTTAAAACGGGTACTGATAGATCTGCGTGTCTGTCCATAATACTTTAAATCACAATCATTACATTTGATTTCATAAATACCGGACTTCTCGAAATCAGCAAGTTTATCTTTAGGATTGCCCAACAATTTCTGTAGTGTTGTAGTTGTTCTATACACCGCCTTCATACCAAGTTTTTTAAAAACTTTCTTAAAGCGCCTAGTATACTAGGGGCTTTAAGAAAATAATAAACTAATGAATTCAGATAAGGGTCCTATTCCATACAGTTCATTGTATAGTTTACTTTCTAAAAATCCATAAAATAAGTATTAAAAATGTCATTACTTAGTGTAGCGTAAAAGTAGGTAAGGATTATCCTAATTTACATACTTGCATTATATAAAATCTGCTTTATTTTTGAAATCTGTTATTTAGAATTCAGGTACTTAGGATTTACCCCTTGTACTAATCACTTAAGTAATAGTTTAGTGGTAGGTATAAATTAGAGGAAATTGTAATTTCGATTTAGTTTGGGTTTACTCCTTGAAGATGACAACTTAGAGTTGTTGAAACGGCGTTGAGTGTTTAAAATAAAGGTTTGGTGTTAGGGTGCAAAACTGTGTTTTTACATTTGTGACACACCAAAGGTTCCCCAGCTTTTCGATTAAATAAACACATTAAAAAAAAACAAAAACCGTCTTCAAAAGAAAATTAACTAAAAAGCATGAAATGTTTTGCTAGAATTAAATACTTTTTCTGAAGTAGGTGCCAATTTCAACAGCGAAGTTGCGAAGTACAACTCATCAATGTACTTCCCAAATTATTTTCACTTTCGCTTGGCACCGACTTCAGAAAAAGTATTTAATTGTAGCAAAAAATTATTTCATATTTTTTAGTTAATTTTCTTTTGAAATCGGTTTTTGTTTTTTTAATGTATTTATTTAAAAATTTTAGTTTACGCTTAAATGGATGCAGTTTTCAAATTAATTAATTAATTAACTTTCTCGATATTGCCTAACATAAGGTATTATACTTTTTATTTATTAGCTTGACCAACTTCGTTTACTGTTCAATAGAATAACTTGTTTTGTAGATATGTATATGTATTAAGAAAATTTTGTATATGATTCTAACTTAGGTGGATCCACTACATTATAGACGATTTGAGTATCATCATTTTTTACGTCTGTTAATTATACTGACATTCATTTAATAGTGTCCCCTCCGCCGAATCTTATAATAAATCGTTATACAGTTTTAATTGATATAACATAAAAAAAATAACATAATAGGACGTAGTTTTTAATTATAATTAACTTTGTGAGGTTGTTTTCTGAATGATAATTGTGGCATCTCTGGTTTTTATTTTTTCTGAGTTCTGTGGGAATAACTACCACATAAACTTGAAAGTCTGTATATTTCAAAAGTCCAAACGTTTCAAGGTGTAAATCAGACCTCGTTTTCAATGGTATGAATACAAATTGCACAAAAAATTTAAAAAATAAGAAGATTGGCAATGATAAATATCGACAATTTGACATTAATGTAATTATAATTAATTTGTAATCATACCATTGAAAACGAGGTCTTATTTAGACCTTGAACCGTTTGGACTTTTGAAATATACAGACTTTCCAGTTTATGTGGTAGTTATTCCCAAAGAACTCAGAAAAAAAAACTTGTATATAAAATTTAAACAAAACGTCTAATGAAGATAAAATTCAACTTATAAAGACACACTGTATATAGAAACCAACTGAGAACCTCCACCTTGGATTTATTCCCAGTCACCTTTCATTTTACTACAATTTTTAACAATACGGCACAATTGGATGGAGTTTTCAATTCTAATGAACTTTGCTTGATTGCAATTTGAGATATTATAAAAAAATAAAGCTCACTTTTAAACAAAATTGATATATATTTTTTGAGACCTAGTATATAGTTGGAAAAGTTACAGGAATACTTATTATACTACTTGTGGTGCAGTGGCATAGGTAGATGCAGTTTATAATTAAAATTACTTCTATTTGATAACAATTTTGCATCTTAACAGAAATGAAGATACTTTAATTTGTAATCAAAAGTCCTCTTTGATGACAAACCTTGTTTACAGTCAAAAAAGTGACATGGAATGATTACTGTTTACGTTTTAGACCATGTAAATCTGTTTGTGAAGAATAACTTTTACTCTTAAAATTATTAATAAAAGAAACTGTTTGATTTATGAATACACACTGTATATAAATAGTAACTGGCATTTATTTTGATTAATTCATCTTATTTCCAATTTACCAGCAACTTCATCAAAGCTTACTGTATAAAAATGTTAAAAAAGTTTTTCCCGATTTTCTAAAAAACTGTACAAGCAATGTTATTGAAAAACAATATGAAATCACTTCGGGATCCCCCGAAACTAATCCAATTCCTTTTTTATCCATTATACCCCATGTTCCGAACAGAAAATCTTTCTATATTTCTAATACCAGCGAGACCACCAAAGTTTACTATATAAGCAAGTCGGTAAAAAAGATTTTCAAGAGATTCAGAGAAACGGTACAAGCTATGATATTGAAAAAAAAAATATGGGGCCACTTCGGGATATCCCGGAGCTAATCCAATTTCTTTTCAATTTCTCCCATGTTCCGAATAAAGTTTTTCCAAATTTTTAATACCGGCGACTCCACCAAGACATAGAGTATAAGAGAATAGGTAAAACAGTTTTTCCCAATGACTACTAATATAAATGGACCTGCCTGTTTACTATAAAAAGGGGTTGAAAGATGTTTACCAGAAAATAGTAAACAGCCGCCTACAGATGCCACACTTCTTTTCATTGTAACCACTAAGACGTAAATCTAGGCATGTACGCCTTGACGGAACGCCTGAACGGCGATACTTTAAGATACTTTGCTTATTTACATTTTAAATTGAGGTTAACTCCGTAATTTATATTTTTTAAAGAGTTTTGGGGTTGTAACTTGTTTGAAATGAGTGATTATTTTGTGTAAGTGTAAAAAACAATATGTGCTTTTGTAAGATAAAATTGTAATAGTACAAACCTTTGTATATTTAGAAAAACTCGCTACGCTAATTCATTTATTCGAAATTTTTAGCATTTCCATTGAAACTGGAGCTATCCAGGTTTCATTGTATGCGAGAAATTATATGTCTATAATAACACTATTATATATGCAACTTTAAATTATAATCGCCCGACTTTACAGTCATTTGCTATTTTGTAGAGAGACCAGGATCCGTGAAAGCGCTTTTTTCTATGATATTGGATGTACAGAGAAACCGATTATGACGGACTGAATAGCTAGCGCCGATGTCGAAAAATAAACATAAGTAAATATATCAAATAATTAGCTAAAATATATATGTAAAAATATTTGTATATTTACAAAGATTAAACGTACTTTATACCGTAACAGAAAAATGAAACAAAAAAGCAGTCTAGTGAAAAAATAAATTAGAAGTGTTTGCATTGCGAACGTCACATTTCCTTAGATCCCGCAACTCCTCTTAACACATCCCGTCACACTACCTGAGCCCTCCCCCAACCGCCTGTATGCAAAAGTATTATATAAATATATACATAACTGTGTGGTGGTGTAAGCAAATCAGTTTACCTATAACTACTAATTTTAAAATATCTATTTTCTTACTGTTTGCATATTTGCTGATAGTCCTTTATGCAACGCTGTATAAGCATATTCTTAAAATTGTCTGCAGCCATTTCTAATGCTTTTATCATATCTAGTCTATTCATATCATACATCTCCATTCGCACAGCATGTTCCGTAGCCAACGGAATCCTATCCGAAATATTCTTATACTTCAAAATTTGTTCCATATAATCCTGAAATGTGTGTTGGCGCTCAAGAAAACCGTCAATGAACTTTTCATCCTTTCCGTTGATTAGAGGCAAAAATTCATCGAAATCTTGCACTCGTAATTCTGGACCAATTCTCTGATCTTCAAGCATATCCCTTATTCGAATCTTGTATTCCATAACTAATTCTTCAAGAATTGTAGGCTAGAACATACAAAATACAACAAATCGAAGTTTTAGTAAATAAAGTTTTTGCAATGTAATCCTAAATTAATAGAAATCATGATTAGAATTTCCTCGGACTTTTTCGAAGATATTCCCAATCATTTTAGACTTACCTATATTTTTGTAAAAAAAAGAAAGAATCGTGTAACCTATTTTTCTAACGCATAATTCAACATATAAAAAAATATGAGAAAAAATGTTAGGAAATTGTGAGAAATTCAGGGCTTAATTCAAATTAATTTTATTTGTGTTTACTACTCACTACTTTTTGTCTAAACAGTGCACCATACAAAAGCCTGCTTTCCTTGTATTTTCGAAGCCTGTTTGTTGATTATTGGTCAATAAATTCTCGTAAGATATCTTTCCTTCAACGACTTCTTAACTGAGATTCTCACTTATACACGCCAACATGGGCTATATCACTTGTCAAATGAGAATTAAATGCACCAAAATGACAAAAACTATAAGTTAGATATTCAAAACAAAATATTTAAAAAAAATTCATTGTTGGAGAATGTGAAAGGTTGTCTACTCTCCCGGTTTGTAATTTAATATTGCCCTCATGTCAATCACGAATAAAGACTTGTATTATTGTAACTTGTGAGAAAAATGTCCGTTGAAAATGTTTGTTTTACATTAACTATCAAAATGTTGACAATCATTTGCAACATCTATATTTATTTTACTCTAGTATTTGCGACAATTTATTGCTTTGCATTGTACAGCTATTAATATAATTCATTTTTGAAAACATACAATCAGTAATATAATATTTTAAAACATCGTTTCCATTTAACATTTAACTTAAAAATGTTTCTCTTATTAAAGTGTTTAATTAAACTATTTAGTATTTACATAAATATGAAGCTACCCAATTCATTCATTCACTTTACAAAAAACTATAGCTCTTTGTTTACTGTTTTAATGTTGTCTTACTTAATAAAAATATTATTAATTTATTTTCAGGGAGTAAACCAAAAGTGTTTTAGTTTACATAACAATGTTGACAGATAGTACACATATTACAAAACTATTATTTAATATAAAGTGTTATTGCAACTAATTTTCTTCAAATATGAAATAGAAAAAATAACAGCAAAAAATCGTAGAAATGAAATAACATTTCAAGTCTTTATAATAAATAAAATTAATAAAATACTAAAATGTTTACAGTTTTTAATTAACGAGAAAAAAGTTCAGTATTAGATTGTTCAATCTGAAGGTTGTTCACAATCGTCCAAATGAAATGTTGGCTTCTTTATCAGTAAGTCATCTTTAGTTTGGTCACCAGCGTGGCAATTATAACTATTGCTATTTTTAAAATCTATCTGCTCGTTAAGTAGTAAATTACAAGAAACGGAATTATTATGGCTTTTGTAAATTTCTATATTCTCAAGTGTTTCAATAAATGGCTTAAAATAGTTATAGTGAATGTCTGTTTCTTGTAATTTATGAAATGAATGCCCTGTAGTATGAAAATGATTTGCAAATGTGGAGTCAATTTTATTTAATCTAAAGGAACGTAAGTGTTCAAGATATCGAATATTGAAATTTCTACATGTCATACCAAGGTAAAAGCTATTGCACTCTAAACATTTTAGTTTATATACTCCAGATTTCAAGAACTTATCACTTATTTTGTCTTTGGAACCACAAGTGAGAGAATAGCGAAACGTTTGTCAAAGCATAATATTAAAGTTAGTTTTACATCCCAATAAAATTGTCAAATCATATTTTTAACGCCAAAAACAAAATAAGTGATAAGTTCTTGAAATCTGGAGTATATAAACTAAAATGTTCAGAGTGCAAAAGCTTTTACCTTGGTATGACCTGTAGAAATTTCAATATTCGATATATTGAACACTTACGTTCCTTTAGATGAAATAAAACTGACTCAACATTTGCAAATCATTTTCTTACTACAGGGCATACATTTCCTAAATTACAAGAAACAGTCATCATTCACTATAACAATTTTAAGCCATTTATTGAAACACTTGAGAACATAGAAATTTACAAAAGCCATAATAATTCCGTTTCTTGCAATTTACTACTTAACGAGCAGGTAGATTTTAAAAATAGCATCCTATTTGAAATTTTTTAAGTAACTAAAATCAAAAATGATATATGTAAATTTTCTGAATCAATTTACCACTTTGTTTCTAGGCAATATTCTTATACACAAAAATGCCATATTTATGTAATCCTTCCGAGAATTTGACACATACCTACTGTTGTAGACAAGACCCTTCGGTCTGTTTCAAAATGTTTCGTCGCCATTCATGAATTTGTTTCCGTTTGAAAATGACATAGTATTGTCGAAACTAGTCAGGGTCTTTATGTTTATTTATCAGATAAATAAATAAATTAGTGATATAAAACAAAGTAATTCGTTTTTTTTTTCAATCATAATGATAGTATATCACAAAGTAGTGGCTTCCACCATCAACTATTTAAAAGTGATTTAGTTTACATAACAATGTTGACAGATAGTAACACATACTACAAAACTATCATTTAATATAAAGTGTTATTGCAACTAATTTTCTTCAAATATGAAATAGAAAAATATAACAGCAAAAAATCGTAGAAATGAAATAACATTTCAAGTCTTTATAATAAATAAAATTAATAAAATACTAAAATGTTTACAGTTTTTAATTAACGAGAAAGAAGTTCAGTATTAGATTGTTCAATCTGAATGTTGTTCACAATCCTCCAAATGAAATGTTGGCTTCTTTATCAGTAAGTTATCTGTAGTTTGCTCACCAGCGTGGCAATTTCCATTCGCTTTCAGAAAAGAATTTGATAGAAAAGTTTCATCTGCTTGAAATATTAAGCTTATTCTGTAAAAGTAATTTCTCCAAAAAATTTCCTCTGAAATATGTTTAGGAACCAGTTCATATCTAAGTTCTTCTAATCTCTTATCACATTCCATTATAGCCTCAGCGATAGGATAGCTACTATTGTAATTAAACTGAAAACTGCTGCCTAGAGGTGGGCTTCTTAGAAAATTGCTACTATCACTAGACAAAATCAAACATTCTTCTTTTAAAATGTCTTCATTTCTGAAACCTACCCAGGGCGGCAAATTTGAAGCTAAGGGCTTACTCTGATTACTGATGAAATTATTTTGTTCTTTGCCAAATTCGCCAAGAATACCCTGCTCAACAATTTGAGATCCAGCAGCAGAAGCAGCTGAATATAAAAAACTGCCAAGCGAGTAAGCGCCATACCAAATTTTTTTGGTGATATCTTGCACTAAAGTATTCTCACTGATTTTCCAAAATTTTGAACGTTCATGGTTTGCCGTTCTAGTAGTCTCATTATGATTTGACGAAATAATTGCATTAGTTCCTTCTTCTGTTGTTAAGGATGACAACCTTTTATGTGTTTCCTGCATAAAAATATTTTCCTCAATGAAATCAATTTTTTTCTGCAATTCTTCTTCTTCGACAGATAAATTATCCTTAAGTTCATTACTTTCATCGGTCAAATCACATAACTGATTCCCAGAATTTTCAACGGATTCAATTTTCTGCCAAATTTTCTCCATCATTCTTGACATCTGTCTAATATTTTTTTATATTTACTCGTATAAGTACATAAAACACTCACTGAATAAAAAACTACCATGCAGACTTTTTTCTTCATACAGTTTGTCTCAAAATGATATCAAATATTGTAAACGTGGCGGTACCTTAAGCATTTTAGGGAAATTAAACATGTTAAGTGATTTGAAAATTGGGGTTCTGGAGTTCGCAGCATCTAAAACAATAATCATTTTGCAGGTTGACGGCGAATAGATTCCAAAATAATCTAATTAATAGGAAAAAAATCTACAATGCAACCGCAACTATAAAAATCCATATCTTACGAAAAAATTTTCAGAATTTTGAAATGTTTCTCAACTATATGACACTTGAAGCTCATATTATACTCAAATTAATGTAGGGAACTTAGCATTATTTTAATAGTCTCCAGTACAGCGTCCGAAATAATCGAAGATTATACCAGTCCTGAAATTGGACCTAGCTGCTTCACGCTCTGAAGTTTTCAGAATGCGAGATGGGCGCTTTTCAGCACGCTGTGCGCATAAACGTGTCGCTCTAGCACGGTATCGATTTCTTATTGCAAAACTATTTTTTTATATTTTGACTGATAAACTGTGAGTCAAAACAAAAGAATTTTTTTGTCCGACGCACATAATATGGCGCTCTTATAGGATACTGTTTTATAATTGGACCACACATAAATCTTGATTGAATGTGCTGATAATTACATAAAAAAACGAGTCCATTACTTGTCCGACAAATTTTCCGGATCGTGTTTTCAGTCCGACAAGCTGAATGTTTTAATTATTGCAGGTTATGTTTTCTGATTACAAAATTTCGGACAGATATACCACGTGATAGGTTGATACATTTTAAAAGCAAATTTATCACTATCCGACAAAAATAATGGACCATATTGCCAGTCCGACAAAAACAGTTTCAAAATTATGGCAAAATTAATCCAATTTTTCTTTTTGTAAATAATTACAGCTACAATATGTTAATTGTAATGTTTTATTGTTATTCTATAAATAAGGGTAGTAGATAATTGTATAATCCATTTGAAGTAAATAAACACTAAAAAATTAAGCAAAATATTGAAAGTTGGAAATATTAAAGTTAAAAATGTATGTGTTTTTTAATAATTGATATTGTTTTTTTATTGACGGGTATTTACTGCACTGCATGAGTTTAAATTTTAAAGAAAGGTAATTTTTATATTTGTGATAAACATAGGCCTTTTTTATTTATTTTTTTATTTCAAAAATTATAATCCTTATTTTTACTTATTACAAAATTATATTCTGTATAAACTCATATTTTTCACATTACGAAAAAAATGTTACAAAACCGTCTCCAAACTTTCGAAACCATATGGAAAAAATAATTTAGCTAATTATTGCCAAAATAATGTTTATAAATTGTGTTAAAATTTTTCACATTTTCGCGTGTTTCACGAAAATTGTCGTCACTGCTCCTACTACTGTACAAAAAGCACTGCATTTTATATAAGTTTTAATAAAAAAAACTAAATTTTGAAGCCAGCAAATAAAATACGTGTACTCATAAAACTGTTGCTTCGAGCGATAAGTGGTTATTAATTAATAGACAATATTTTTTTAATTCAGGAATACACGTATTTATGAGGGCTGAACATCTAACCAACTGCTTGTCCCTTAATGTCAGTCGTGTTTCCCAAATAAATACGAGCGACGTTGTCTCTTGTCGCTTGTCTCGGTCGCGTAGCTCAAAGAAGTAAAGCGACAAGCAACGTTGTCGCGGTCTCGTGTCTCCTGTCTCTTGTCGCTGTCGCTTGTCTCGGTCGCGTAGCTCAAAGTGTACCTTTAGAATTCACAAAATAATCTGTTTCTCTCACTCTTATATACTTAAATGGCTTATATAACGTGTTTTCGAATGTCATGCGAGGACTTTTGTAAAAAATTCCCGAGCATTATAGACCTATATATAGTAGCATAATATATATATATATATATATATATATAATATATATTCAAATAATGAGCGCGCTTTGGCTCTCTATTTTCAAATATATATATATATATATATATATATATATATATATATCTATATATATATATATGTTTATATAAGTTATTCCATCGACTTATGTGAAACCATCTAGCAACAGTTCCCAAGCTGAATCAGCATCCACGTGTCGTCTCAGGTTACCTTCGACGACGTACATCCGTGAGAACAGCAAACGCTGCGACAGCTTAGTCAGCATTCTAATGTTATAAATTGTTCAATTGCCTTATGTCTGCATTCATTGTTACTTACAGATTTGTCTAGTTAGTTTAACACATAATTTTTGTCTTTTTTATTGTTATTAAGTTTTATTATTATTTTCATTATATTCAAGTTTCTATTAAAAGTTTTATTAATTGTGCAAGTATAAATAAAGTCTTTTTTAAAAAGAGAAATTTTGAAAGTGTGATATAACAATTGGCGCAGTCAGTAGGATCCGTCTAACGTTACTAGACACCGAGTACTCTAACTGGTAGCGGCGGATTCCTATCCCTCAACGGAACAACGAACCTGAAAGAAGTCCTCACTGCAATCAAACGTAGAACACGGCGCTTTCAATGTTCCTGTTGATGTAAGTAATGGTGAATCGTCATTCGTTTTTAAGTAAATATTATTTGATTGAGCATTGATTTTTAATAATTTGATTAATACATTTGATTTCATTGATTTTTATTGATTTATTATTTGATTTTTATATATTTGATTTGAATGAAATATTGATCTATTTCATTACTTGATTTATTTGATATATTTATTTTATTATTTATTGCCATTTCATCATATCTGATTTACTTATTTTATTGATTTATTATCTGAATAATTGATTATTTGAGTTGATATTTTCATCTATCGTTTTTAATTGCTTTACATTTTATACCATACTGTTCTATCGTTCAAACAATCGTTTATCCCAATAACACATTCTACAGCATATTAATTTTCTATACCCTTTAATATTTTATTTTTATACACTTTATTCTCTTGTTCCAATTCTTTTATATCGATACACATAAAATGGCACAAGCTTCACCAACTCCGTTACCACCGAAACCGAGAGATATCGGTTAACGGAAATATTTTCCGTTATACCCGAATTTGAAGGCGACCAAATTTCCTTGGGAACCTTCATAGATGCGTGTAATTGCGCATATAATATGTCTACCGCGGATCAAAAGTATTTATTAGTGATCCATATAAAGAACAAACTCAAAGGAAAGCGGCGCAGTTAGTTAATTCAAGGAATCCCGGATCATACCTTGAATTAAACAACTCTTGACCCTACACTTTGGAGATTCTCGTGATCTCTCTTCCCTGATTCATGACCTACAACGTCTGAAACAACTTTCAAATGAGTCCCCACTAACATTTTATAATCGACTCCAAGTTTTGAGTGCGAAAATGCACTCCTGTATCCACAAAACCGCTGGGCTTAGTCCAGAACAAAAAGACGCCCAGACCACTCTAGTGGATACAATGGTGATGAATACCCTTCTTACGGGATTAGAACCCCGTTTAGGTCAGGTAATTCGTGCCAGTAACCCAAAAGACCTTCTAGAGGCACACTCCCGGATTAGGAGAGAGCTTCAACTTTCTTATTTCGAGGATCAGAAAACGAACAAATCTGTTCCTCTCAAACCCAACTTTCAAACACGAAAGCCAACGCAACCTCTTAAGTGTCTTCATTGTGGTCGATTAGGCCACATAGCCGTAAATTGCCGATTGAAAAATCAAAACAATTCTCAACAATTCAATCAAACCATAGGCCAAATCCTGTTGGGCCTAACCAGCAAACACGGCCAATTTCCCCTCAAATACACCCCCTGCTCAGCAAGGACAACAGTTTCGTCCACAAAACTTTCAGAGACCCCCTTTTAGGTCTCAAATGAACCCTAACTATTATCGCCCATCGGTAATACAAAACAATCCTAATAACCGTCCTGAAAGGACACACCATTTCAATCAACACCAAAATGTTGATTACACTAATTATTCAGACTACAATTATTATACGGATGATAACACATACGATTATGAGGATGATCTTCAAAATTATCCATCGTTGAACAAACGTTCGAAGATACTCCTATCGAGCCCTTTAATAGTCATCAATACCAGGATTTTCTAGCGCTTCCGAGCCTAGACCAACCTCCCGATTCGACAACAACTTTGTGCGAAGTCGAAACGCAGATTCAAAGCTTGAATCTCGACGATCTGAACCCCGACTTGAACTTCCCGGAGCAACTATTTCTTTAAGCCCACTTCTTACAGTTAACTCCAAAAATCTCTACTACATTCTTGACGCTTCTTCTAAATTCAAACTACTTATTGATACCGGAGCTGGTATCTCTATCTTCAAAGAAAATACCGTAAAGAATTTCACCCAAAGATCTCCTGAAAGGGTAACTATTCAAGGTATTACCCACGAAAAAATTCCCATCTCACAATCAACTTTAATCCCAATCGCTCCACGTAACCCACATAAAGTTTTCATATACGATTTGGACATTGAGTTTGGACGGCATACTAGGTTTAGATTTTCTCGAACACTATGAATGCATAGTTGACTTAAAATCTAAACAGCTGATAACAAATTTTAAAACCATCCCTTTACACAAAGTTCCCGATAACGATCAACCCTTGACTGATGTACCCGACACACCCAATGTTAAGCCAAATATTACTTCACAAACACCCACACAAAACAAAATAACTATTGAGGCACGAACAGAAAAGATCTTTAACTTAATGCGATCTTTCTAACATCGACGCCATCTTACCAACTCAAGAAATTGACAGAGTACGACTTCCAAACGCACTCGTACATATTAACGCAAATGGTGAATTTCTAACGTCTATAATAAACGCTAACGCGATGCCCAAAACAGTAACTTTTTCCGATTTAAAACTGGAACCACTTGACAAAACTCACCCTCTTCTGAATTTCAATACAGACGATTATCATGAATCCCAATACATAGACAGAAACTCGACTATTAGACAACAAATTAGAACTGAACATCTAAATGACGAAGAACGCGAACAAATCACTGATCTTTGTTTGGAATTTCAAGACATTTTCTATCTTGAAGGTGACGTCTTGACTTTCACTAACGAGGTTAAACATTCGATTGATACGAATAACGCAAAGCCTGTTTTCACTAAATCCTATAGATATCCTCAAGTACATAAAGAGGAAGTGAAAACCCAATTGGAAAAATGCTTGAACAAGGTATCATTAGGCACTCCTCATCCCCTTGGTCCTCCCCTGTATGGGTCGTCCCCAAGAAGCTCGATGCTTCTGGTAAACAAAAGTGGCGAGTAGTTATCGATTACAGGAAATTAAATGAATTGACTGTAGATGATAAATATCCTCTGCAAATATCTCTGATCTTCTCGACCAACTTGGAAGTGTCAATATTTTTCGACACTGGATCTCGCTTCCGGGTTCCACCAGTTGGAAATCCAAGAGGAAGATATTCCTAAGACTGGCTTTTCTGTCGAAAATGGTCATTATGAATTCGTTCGTATGCCATTTGGTTAAAAAATGCACCTTCTACTTTTCAGAGGGTCATGGACAATATTCTTCTGGGTATATAGAATGAACGTTGTCTCGTCTATATGGATGATATCATCGTCTACTCTCCGACCATCCATGAACATATTTCCCGGTTAACAGAAGTTTTTAAACGACTTCGGAAGTCTAACCTAAAAATTCACCTGATAAGTGCGAATTCCTTCGTAAAGAAGTGGCTTATCTTGGCCATCTTATCACACAAGAAGGTGTAAAACCAAACCCTTCAAAGGTTGAATGTATTCAGAACTTTCCGCACCCCAAACTCCGAAAGACATCAAATCTTTTCTTGGTCTCGCTGGGTATTACAGACGCTTCATACCAAATTTTGCGAAGATCTCTAAACCTCTGACTAAACTACTCCAAAAAGACGTCAAATTCATCTTTGACGCAGATTGCAAGTCTTCCTTCGATGAACTGAAGCAAGCCCATGTATCTGACCCAATCCTGATATATCCAACTTTGAAGAACCCTTCCTGCTCACTACTGATTCTAGTGCTTTTGCTATTGGAGCGGTTCTTTCTCAAGGCCCTGTGGGAAAAGATCTTCCTGTTGCATACGCTTCTCGCACCCTCTGTGCTGCAGAGACACGATATTCCACCATCGAACGAGAATTGTTGGCCATAGTTTGGGCTGTTAAGCACTACAGACCGTATCTTTTTGGGAGAAGGTTTACACTCCTGTGTGACCACCGTCCGCTTACTTGCTCTTTTTCATCAAAGATCCTGGCAGTCGTCTAGCCAGATGGCGCCTTAAGCTAGAGGAATACAATTATAAGAGATTGAGTACAAGCCCGGCAAGGTAAACCAAACGCAGATGCTCTTTCTCGCATCAAAATCAACCATTTCAAGCAATGTGCTGATTTCCTTTCCAAAATCAACATTTTCGCTAACAACGAAACTGACTCCGAACAACCTGAAAACTCTGACAATGACGACGAACATGACGAAAGAATTATCGCTGAGTTTAATCGATTTGTTCAACTCTACAAAACTGAGTCAATAATCGATTATTCTAAAATTGAAATATCCAATTCCCAACTTCTAGACAAGTCCCACAACGCATAGTTACATTCTTTTGGCAAAACAAAACTAACGACTTACACGACAAAATTATTGATGACTTTTTCGAAAAAGACCCTAATTTCAGTAATGACACTCTTAACATCATGGCCAGTAAATCTGTCAGGCATAGAAAATACTTAGTTGTCCTTTGCCCTATGACCCTGAAACTGTCGTCTCACATCTTTTCAAAATTATTTATACCAACCAAGACCAATTCAACGACTCCGAAACATACTGCATAGAAATAACATAGAACTTCCCATTCTTGAAATTTTATCCTTTCATTCTCTCGACAAAGAAATCAAACTGAAAAATCTGCCAAAACATTGTTACAAACTCTACGAAGACGAAATTCCTATAATAATACAACAATACCACTCTGGTAAAAACAACCTCCATCGTGGCATTACGAAACTATCAGACGTATTAGGGAAAAATACAATTGGACCGGCTTAATTAAAACTGTAGAACAATTCATCAAATCCTGCGAAACTTGCCAAAAGTAAAGTTCTGTAGGAAAAACTTAAGTGCACCTTTGTTATTACGGAAACACCCAAGACTCCTTTCGAACGTATTAACATTGACATCTTTGAATATCCATCTAGAAATCATGCACTCACTATTAGGGACGAACTCACGAAATTTACGCAAGCCTACCCATAACGACAAAACAGCTTCAACTGTCGTAAACACCCCTTCTGATTTTCTTTCAACATTACGGAACTCCACTTCGCATCCATTGTGACTATGGACGTGAATTTGACAACACTTTAATGCGGGATTTATGCCAACTATACGACATAAAACTGACATTCTCCAGCGTTCAACATCCCGAGTCAAACGGTTCTATTGAAAGATTTCACGCGACCTTAGCAGAAATGATAAGGGCAAATACAGCGGAACATCCAACCGAACATCCATTTAACGTCCTCCCTTATGCCATCATCTGTTATAATAACACAAAAAATAAAACCACGGTTTCACGCCCTATGAACTCATATTTGGGCACACTTCTAGTAGGCCTCCAGAAAGCCTTTACAACCAGGAAAAACTTATTTCGAAATACGTAAGAGACCTAAATAACAGAATGGACTATTACTACAGACTCGCCCGTGCTAAAACCGAAAGACAGAAAGAAAAATCTAAAGTGCGATTTGACCAACACGTTTCTACCATCCAACCCAGTTACAATGCCTTCATCGGAAACACCAGGGTCCATGCCAGAAGGACCACCAACAACGTTGACAACATCACACTTAAGAGTCACCCAGTCAACATCCCTACAACTGTTGCGACAACTGCCAACATCAGTCAGCTTCCAAAGTTGAAACCCATGAGACTACAAGAATTGGATGCCAGAGACCTGAATATCGCTAACCATAAGCTTAGACAATACTCCAGGAATTGGAAAAGCTCCTAGACCAACCATTCTTGGAGAAACACACCTCCTGGTTTACGATCATCACAATGGCAACACCGCAATTGTGGTTGCCCTCCTTTCCATGAACATCATCAGGAAGAAATTCCAGAAGCCTCAACGATCAGCCCTCCTGCCGATCCAGCACCACCACCAGGTCCATCAACCATCAAGCCCAGGGTAAAACTCCATAGCCTCCTTAGTCCTGTCGAGGATATGGAATTGCAGAACCTCCCTTAAAAGTCGATGCTGTAGCATCAACTTTTTTATATGGATGGGAGTTGTTATATAAGTTATTCCATCGACTTATGTGAAACCATCTAGCAACAGTTCCCAAGCTGAATCAGCATCCACGTGTCGTCTCAGGTTACCTTCGACGACGTACATCCGTGAGAACAGCAAACGCTGCGACAGGTTAGTCAGCATTCTAATGTTATAAATTGTTCAATTGCCTTATGTCTGCATTCATTGTTACTTACAGATTTGTCTAGTTAGTTTAACACATAATTTTTGTCTTTTTTATTGTTATTAAGTTTTATTATTATTTTCATTATATTCAAGTTTCTATTAAAAGTTTTATTAATTGTGCAAGTATAAATAAGTCTTTTTTAAAAAGAGAAATTTTGAAAGTGTGATATAACATATATATATATATATATATATATATATATATATATATATATATATATATATATATATATTATATTATTTATGTTATTGCTTTATAAATATTTACGTTATATTATATAGACACGACTTGACCATACAATGTATGGCAGCACACTCCCTCTAAGGCACGCATACGGAAAATTCACTAAACCCCAGATATCCTAGATATCAAAAGGGTTTAGCTCTGTGGGAGCTGTTGCCAGGTTTTCAGGCTCGTGGTTGGAGGCAGCTTCACATAAATTTTCTGACCGTCCGGGCTGTTCTAACAGGACGGCTTTTTGCATTTGTTTGTAAAGATGTTCGTCCAGACCGAGGTATTTTAAATTATTTAGTAGAAGTTTTGGATGTTTTTGGACTAGTCATGTCGTTAACATAACAATTGGTACAGTTCGTGTGTTGTTCATGTCCCACTGAGTCTTTATTTGAAATTCCAAATCCTTATATTTGGTTATTTTCTCAGCCTGCTTGATATTTATATTATTGTTGTTAGGAATTGCTATGTCAATTAAAATTGTTTTCCGAGCGACTTTATCTACCAAAACTATATATGGTCTATTCCGACTTTACCATACAGTGTATGGCAGCACACTCCCTCTAAGGCACGCATAACGTGCCTTTAGGGGAAAATTCACTAACCCCAGACATCCTAGATATCAAAAGAGTTTAGCTCTGTGGGAGCCCTTGCCAGGTTATCAGGCCCGTGGTTGGAGTCGTGGCAGCTTCCCATGAATTTTCTAACCGTCCGGGCTGTTCCTAACAGAACGGCTTTTTGAATTAGTTGGTAAAGATGTTCGTCCAGACCGAGGTATTTTAAATTATTTAGTAGAAGTTTTGGGACTACTCCTGTTGTTGACATAACAATTGGTACAGTTCCTGTGTTGTTCATGTCCCACTGTGTCTTTATTTGAAATTCCAAATCCCGGTATTTGGATATTTTTTCAGCCTGCTTAGTATTTATGTAATTGTTGCTAGGGATTGCTATGTCAATTAAAGTTGTATTCCTAGAGATTTTATCTACTAAAACTCTCCTCTATTGTGAGCAACAGTCCGATCGGTCAGTATCGTGCGGTCCCAGTAGAGCTTGTTGTCATTTTCTGAAATAGATTCTGGTTTGTATATATAGTAGGGTGTTCTTACCGACTGTGATAGCTCAAGTTTCAGCGCTAGTTCCTGATGAAGTATTTTTGCCAGAGCATCGTGTCGTTCTTTGTATTCAGTTGCAGCGAACGCTTGGCAACCTCCTGTAATATGCTGGATAGATTCAGATATTTGGCAACCATATCTGCATCCGTCGTTGTTCATAGAAGGGTCTTTGACGATGTACTTTAGATAGTTCTTAGTTGGAATTACTTGATCTTGGATTGTCAATATAAAGCCTTCCGTTTCAGGAAACATATGACCAGAGATCAACCAGTAGTGCGACGCTGAACTGTCGACATAATCTTGGTTGACGTCATTTATATGTCTTCCATGAAGGAGCTTCTCTTTCCATTTGAGCAGCTTCTGATCAGGTGTCTGGTGGTATACTTGAACTTGTTGTTCTGTCAGTCGCAGCGGTGTTGAGTCATCAACCTGACATACGACTCTGTGTAGATCAGAAAATTCTGCGAGTTTCTGGAAATGATTACGCAAATTAGAAATTTGTTGATCACGTAACTTGCCTATATCTGACAATCCTCTTTCTCCTTCACACCGGGGCAACGGTGTACGTTCGACACAGCTCTTTGGATGGTGATATTGAGCTTTTGTTAGTAGTACTCGAACTTTCCGTGTCGGTCTTACACCATTTAACTATACCGAAATCGTTACTAAGCACTGAACACGTGTAGGTGTTAATAGCCTAAAACAAATTTTTACTGTTAAGTTTGGTCTTCAGCAGTCGTCTTGACCTTCTATAAAACTCTGTTCTTGGGTCCTTTTTCCTGGTGGTGTGATCAATTCGTTGAGCCTGCTTTATTCCAGGGCATTTGTAAGTATGGCCTTCCTCCATGGATTCAATTGAGGTGCCATCTCCCATTTCGTAGGGCCCCTGCTGTATTTTGCCTTTAACTATATTAATAACTAGCGGACCCGACAGACGTTGTCCTGTCCCATGTAAACTTTTAAAAAATAGCTATAACAATATAATCTGAACGCCATCTATAAGACGTAACTGAAACTAAAGCACACTCTTGAATATTTGACACAGCGACTACAGCGCAGTCTGCCGGATCCTATGTAAGTTGTGCTAACATCAACAACAATTTTAAATTAAATAATTTAACTAAAAAAGCAATATCTAGTTGACCGTATTGTGAATATAAACCATCCTCAAACCCGCTGGAATACACACAAAAAATTTCATCAAAATCGGTGCAGCCGTTTAGGAGGAGCTCAATGACTAACACACGTACAGAAGATTTATATATATATATATATATATATATATATATATATATATATATATATAAATTCGGCATTTGTCTAAGCCAATTTGCATATGGATGTCACTAGAGAACTCTTCTACTATTTTAAACATATCATGCAACTGTTGTTTCGTAGTTGCCATCAACTTTAAGTCGTCCATGTATAACAAATGGTTTATCTTCAACGCTTGATGTTGTTGTTCTTGAGACTGAACCCAAAGTTAGTCAAGTTCAGTTTGTGTGAGAGTGGGTTCATGGCAACGCAGAACCACAGCGGGCTAAGAGAGTCTCCCTGGAGTCTCCCTTCTGATTGGGATAGAGTCGGTTTGTATCAAACAGTCGGCTTCATTCAGAAAGATTTTAGTTTGCCATGTAGTCATGACATTTTCTAAAAAGTTAACAATACGATTATTTACTTTATAGAGTTTCTCGTGGGTGGCGTCAAGTTATCCAGTTTATCCAGTAATTCTGCACACCATCTGGTCCTGGTGCTTTCCAGTTATGGAGGTGTTTCATGATGTTGGAGTGTCTTCCGTTGTAAATGGTTAGTGTTGCATGTTATCACAAATCTGAAATGCAGCCTCCTCCTCATTAATCCAGCTTGCTCTGGTGTTATGGGAACCTGTTATGGAAAGTTGTGTTTTCCAGCACTGCTTGATGGCCGTTTTACTGGGATAACTAGGAGTTTCATTATTATTGATGTTGTTGAGTTTTCTATAAAACCCTTTTTCTGATTTTCGGAATAGTGCGTTGTCTAGTTTCTGTTGGTTAGTGGTTTTGTACCTTCTCAATCGACTTGTGTAGACGGAGAGATTTCGTCGTAGACTCTCCAGACACTGCTGAGATGTCATGCTTTCTCCATCCCACTTATAAATTCATTCATGGCGCTAGTCCATTTCATGCGCTGTCTTTTCAGTCCCGCTTGAGTGAGCGCTGGCTGTTGATCCTGTGCAACACTTTCTGCGGGTGGAGTTCTCGTTCTCGTTTGACTCCGTTGGTGATGATAACGTTGATTCTGGGACCGTATTGGTGAGTGTTGTTGTGGTTCTTGGGGTTCTGGTCTATTATAATTATTTATATTATATATGTATATATTATAAACATAAATTATAAGTTTGCAATATTTTTTGGTCGGACACCTACTTTTAAACTATTTATTTTTTAGTATTATTATAACTTTGCGTCCTTTTTTTGTCGGACATCTATTTTTTTAGTAGTATATTTCATTTGAAAGTAGAAAAAAATTAAGATTAAAACTTTTGTAATCAGAAAACATAACCTGCAATAATTAACACATTCAGCTTGTCGGTCTGAAAAAACGATCCCGAAAATTTGTCGGACAAGTAATGGACTCGTTTTTTTATGCAATTATCAGCACATTTAATCAAGATTTAGGTGTGGTCCAATTATAAAACAGTATCCTATTAGAGCGACATATTATGTGCGTCGGACTCGAGAAGTGCGCCCTCTATTTTGTCGGACAAATTTTTTTTCTATGTTTGATTCACAATTCATCAGTCAAAATAAAAAAATTTAGTTTTGCAATAAGAAATCGATACCGTGCTAGAGCGACACGTTTACGCGCAGAGCGTGCTGAAAAGCGCCCATCCCGCACTCTGAAAATTTCAGAGCGTGGTAGACTCGTAAAGCTAGGACCAATTTCAGGACTGGTATAATCTTCGATTATTTCGGACGCTGTACTGGGGACAATAATACTATTTTTGTCTAAAAATTCCACAGGTGTTTAAATGTTTTTTCTTGCATAACACAAAAAAGTTTTGTTAACACATTTTTATTTCATGGTTAATTATATGAAGTGTTTAAAATAGTAAAAACCGAATTTTTGGCAGTTTTTGTGATTTCTCAGCAACAGGTTAAAAACTTACTGTAGCAAAGGTAAGTGTGTTGAATGCGCATTTTTTCAAGCTACTAAATGAGATGTTGAGCAATAGATGGGTTAACTAATAAACTAAACACTTTTTGTCGTGACTAAAATACATTAAAATAATCCATAGAATTGTAAAGTTCATTCTCGACAGGGTCCCCCTACAGCACAATTTTTATTAAATAAATTATAAATTGTAAAATGTTAAAGTGAATTTAAAGGTGTTACCATACATTTTTCTCTAACGTAAAACATAACTTTTTTCATTTTCAAGTGAAGTCGGTTCTTTTCTAAATATAAATTATTAGCTAAAATATTCAATTTTATTAATTTGGCTTCAGAAGTGTGCCCAGAAATATTGACAGCTACTGAAAATGTTGAATGTCAAATTATAGGCAGTCCTACCGATTAATTTACGCTGCTAAAATGAACGACCGCGAAACTAGTATCTAAAGTTTTCCAAAGCAGATTTAATTAATTAATTCATAAGCGAAAATTTGGTATAGAGTTAAATACAATTTGTTGAATCCGATTCCTTTATAAGCTCCGAAAACTACTCCTAAACGTATGAGAACAGATTAAAATGAGTTGAATGTTCGGCACTTTATTGCAAAACCCAAAACCCACATCAACTTTGTTACTCATCATCGAAAGTATACTATGAAAACATAAAATGCATCCGTATAAATTCAGTTTCAATGTGTTTAGTTTATGATGGAAGTTTGACTTTACAACTTTCAGTATAGCTGTAAACTACTTTTTTTACAATTTAGCTTTGCTAGATACTCAGTCCTGTTGGTGTCAACATGATGGTGCAAAGTAAATTAATCGACAGACCTGCTTTTAATTTGAATTTCAGTCAACAGAATTTCAGTAGCTGTCAATTCTTGTCCATGACACACTAGTTTTAAGGTAAATCTGAAGATCAGATCAGAGACCATAAATACTTCAGTTAGCATATCCCGCATGTAACTTTTTTTGTGTGGCGGAGTCACCAATGTGTTTAATCGCATCTTTCAAAATTGTACTTAAAACTTTATAATCTATATTCAGACTTTGAGGGAGGAGGCGCAAGAGGAGACTTTTACACAGATGGAAAAATTATAAAAAATAAAAAAAGAATATAAATACCTGGAGTAACATTGACAGAAGACGGTAATGATGAAAAAGACATATTACAAAAAATAGGTAGAGGGGGAGCCATCACAAGTCATTTAACTTCAATATTATAGAGTAAAGACATTCGGGAAAAAACTAAAACACTATTATTTACAACATTGGTGGGAAACACAATTACCTACGGCTCAGAAGTTTGGACAATAAATCAGAAAATGTAAAACCGAGTTAATGTTGTAGAAAATAATTTTTGGCGAATATAATGTAGACTAACACTACAGAACAATGTAATAACAGATGGGATTAAACAGATGATGAAGATAGAAACAACATTAACACATACTATTGTGAAAAAAAAACAACTTTCTGGGTACAGACACATGAGAAGAATGAACAGTGAAAGAGATTTCCGAGTAAAACTTGGGAATGGGTGACAAAAATAAGAAGGAAAAAAGGAAGAGAAGAAGAGGAATAAATATAGCCATAAACAGAAGAGATATTGAAATAATAGACTCCTGGCAATATATAAAACAATGCAATTCGAATTGCGACAACTATATATTATACTAGCCGTTACCCGCGGTTTCACCCGCGTACGGAATGGTCAAGCCTTCGCAAAAAGAAATAACTTATGAAACATATCGGTTAGCCTATATAAAAAATTTTCTAACTTGTTTGAACCACCCTACTTAACCATAAATCCACCAATCCCGAATATATTTCACCCAAACTGCAAGTACATATGGGCCACACTATAAAACTATTTTATTCGACATTTTTTGAATCACCTTGGATAACTGTAACTCTAGTTCACCCTATATTGCAACCATCCTGTATATGCTGCTGTTTTATAATTTTTTGAACACCTGACTATAACTTTTCACTACCCTATATTTCAGCTATGCAACTGCTTATGAAGCAACTTTTATAGTAAAATTTCTCTTTACTCTATATATTAATCAACCTTTATATGAGCTTTTCCTAACTTGTGTTACACACTCTAAAACTTTAATCTTGCTTCTCCCCATATTTCAGATATTCCATATAGTAGAATGCTGAACTGAACTGTTTATGGTCTACCCTATATAACAATTTTTTTTAACATTTTTTATCCATCCTAATGGAAATGATGTGGAACCCTGTATAACCATAATTTTGCTCTACAAAATATTTCAACTACCCTGTATGTGCATCTGCTTAGGGGCAACCACATATAAAATTTTAAATATTTCTAATCACACTTTATGAACTATAATTTTACTTCGATAAATGTTTCAGATATTGCAGATATGAAACAGCTCATGTTCTATCGTACAAAAAAAATTATCCAACCTGTTTGACTGTAAATCTACTCCACTCGCTATTTCAATAACCTTGTATCTGCAACTACTTATCGCCACCCAGTATAACATTTTTTCTACCACCCTGTATAACTATAATTCCATCAATGCCAAATATATTTCACCAAAACCGCAACTGCTTATGGGGCACCGAAAATAACAATTATGTTCACATGTTTTTGAATCACCTTGTATGTATTACAACTACCCTGTATAAGCTACTGCTTATTGGTCAACCAATATAACATTTTTTAAATAATTATCATAACACTTCTTCACCCTGTTTCAACTATCCTATCTTTGCAACTTATTATGAACTACGCTATTTCACATTTTTTCCTTATATTTCTTCAAGAAATATTAAAGTATAATTTCTCTCCACACTTCATTTAAACCACCCTTCATTTGCAACTTTGTTTGAATGACACTGTATAACTATAACTTTACTGCGCACCATACTTCAGGTACTCTATATATGCAAGTGCTATATTAGAAAAGTTTTTAGCATTTTTATCCACCCTGTATAATTCTAACCGTAAGCCACCCTATATTTCAACAACCTTTTTTATGCAACTACTTATTTGCCACCAAATATAACATTTTTGTACGACCCTGTATTCTAGAATCCTACCCCACCCTATATTTCAACCATACGGTAAATGGAACAGCTTGTAGATCGTACCATTACTTTAAAATATTTTTAAACCCACCTGTATAGCTGTAATTATACTCGGCTACATATTTCAACCCTCCTATATGTTGAGTAGTTACTTGTGAATATAAAACAAGTTTTTAACCACAACATAAACTATAACTCCCTCTTATATTTCAAACACCCTGTATAAACAACTGCTTCTAACATTTCTTTAACCCCTTTATGAACATAATTCAAAGATCCTAACTGCTTACCTAAGACATTTTTTTAAGTTTTTTTATTCACTGTATAAATATTCTACCATTTTTCAACCACTTGGTATATGGAACTGTTTATGGCCCACTCATATAACTTGGACAACCCCGTATAACTAATTCCACTCCCCCTTATTTCCACCACATCGTATATATGCAGCTGCTTATAGGACACCAAATATAACTTTTTTAGATTTTTTAAACCCATGTAACTCTGCTCCGCTCTAAGTTTCCTATACACAGAACACCAGAACACCATGTAAAATTACACTTGATATATGTTGATTTTTGTTAAATCGAAACATGTTACATTTGCACATTCCGAAGTTCGAATAAAAGCTAAACTGATGCCAGTATCTAATATTTTGTGCGTGCGGTGGAACCAATTGAGTAATTGAAATACCCAACATGGTAGAAGTTTTTTCGCTATATCTACCATTTCTGTCAATTTAGAGAGATAAAATGTCTACCATATTTTAAGTCAAACTATAGGCTTCGCAACAAAAAAAGATTTAGCAAAAAAAGTTACGTAGTTCTTACGTGATACCCGAACAAACAAACAAACAAACAGACAAACTTACAATTTTATAATAGTATAGATTACACAGTTGCGTGACCATACACAATATAGGTATAAAGGACTTTCTAAGATAAGCGAACACAATTTTAATAGTTAAAAATTATATTTTAGAACTAATTAATTTGCTATTAAGGGTTTTTTAGTATTTGTATTTTTTAATACTAGTTATTGCTGTTACCCATATTTAACTAGTATTAGTGGACCTAATTGTTCAGTGTAATTCGTAGTACATAAAAAACCACTACAATCAAACTGATTGCAACAGATTAATAGTACGGACGGCGAAGATAGAAACTAAAGTGAGATCGTTGAAAATGTAGCTGAAGAAAGACAAGGGCATGGGAATGTTGATGAAAACGATAACTACGAAATAACAACATCATGTCATGTTAATGATAATAATTAAAGCATTTAATTAAATAACTGTGGTGTAAAAAACCGTTCACAGGTTCACAGCAAATTGATTATTATTATTTAAATTTACTTATTGGAAGACACCTCTCAGTAAGAAGTCGCAGGAACCGACAGATCTGTTGTTTAGAAAAAAAATAGTAGAGAGCTAAATGTGAACTTTTTTTTGTATTTTCTTTGAGTAACTGTGCTAATGTCTTGAAATAAGAAAAATAGGAATGCATGTCACGAGACAGGAATTTGAAATTCTTATAAGTTTACAGTATACAAAAAATGAGGAGACAGAAAGTTATAACCGTTTGTATAAGGTTCGAATAGTTTAGAACAAAGCTGAAAATTCAATTCACAATTGCAACCTTTTCAAAACCGTAATCAAGAGAAGCATGAGATTGTTTGAAAGAAGACTACTTTTTAAACAGTACGTGAAGACTAGACTAGGTAGGAAGTGAAAAGACAAGTTGACAGAGGTAAAGATGGTAATTACCATGTATGAAAATTAAACAATTTCTTTGTACAAGTGTGTGTGTACCGATCGATGGATATCTATATATTTACTGACCATTTGCAAAGTAACTCTTATACATAAACTTTCGGAAGAATTTGCTTTCACTGTTAACTACGTTGATATTATTTATCATTACTGTGTAGACAAGACAAGGGAAAAGAAGGCTTTCCAGAAACATGTGCAAAGAATGCGTGGCCAATGTTTTAAAGTGCGTCAATAGAATTACAATTTTAAGTACCTACACTAAAAATATATTGGGCTTCTATAGAAAATTCGCGTACCAAAAAAAAGTTAACAGAATTAAAACATAGGATTAAACTGGTGTTTGGCAAATGAAGATAATGCGAGGATCTATATATAAATAGGCTAAGACAAAATGATTAGGTACCATTTTCTCCTCTGTCTCTCAACCGATTTTCTACATTTTTATTTTGTTTCGTAGCTACTGACGACCTTCAGTGCAGAATGCTAATATTAATTTATAATAATGGTTCACTCATTAAATAAAATATAATAAAAATTCATTATTTACGTCATAATGTCAACGCCAAACAACTGAATGTGCCGCGTTCCGCCACGCCAGACTCAAAACATTGAGTAATTATATATAGAGGGACCAATGCTGTTTATACTTAGAGCATGTACTACTGGAAGTGGCATGCAAGAGTTGTTATTGTTTAGTGGTAAGTAATCGTTGTATATTATAATTATATAGGGCGATTTCAGATATGTTCAAAATATTTTTTTTCGTGGGTGGCACATAAGCAGTTGTATATATAGGGTGTTTAAAATACAGAGTAGAGTGCAATTATAACTAATAAAATAATTATATAGGGAAGCCCATTAGCGGTTGAATTTACAGGGCTCTTGGAATAGAAGGTGCAGTAGAATTACGGTTATACAGGGTGGTGCAAAGAGTATTATACAGAGCTGCATATACAGGGTGGCGGAAATGGAAATGCAACATTTTGTAACCCATAAGCAGTTGTATATATAGGGAAGATGAAATATAGGGTGAGAGGAATTATAGATATACAGGATGATGATAAAAAATGTTAGAAACGGAAATGATTTATAGAGTAGCCCACGAAGAGTTCCATATATATGATGATTGAAATATAGGTCAGAATAGAATTATAGTTACAGAAGATAGTTAAAAATTTCATAAACAAAAAGAGTAAATACCGTGGCTCATAGGCAGTGGCATATACAGAATGGTTTACCGGGGGTTCAAAAATCTTAAAAAATATTATGCGTGGTCCATGAGCAGTTGCATATACAGGGTGGTGGAAATATATAATGAGATGGAATTATTATAATGAGGATTTTAATAAATGTTTGAGAATTGAGTGCAATTATAGCTATACACACAGGTTAGAAAAAATAAATATGTATGGTAGCTCATTAGCGGTTGCGTTGTTGTCATATTAAATTAAGAATTACGAATTTGAACACAAATAATGTCCTATGAATTATATTTGAAAAAAACTTGAATTTCTTTACTTATTTGTAGAAGCGAGACGTAAGACCGACATCTAGGATTTTCGAGGAAACTATCACACAGAGGTTCCTAATCTGGATCCTTTCCCTGTAATTGCTGTTCTCCCTAAAGTCCTAGGATAGAATGTCAAGATAAAATTTTCAGGTTATTTAACCTGCCAGAGATATTGACACAATTGGTCGAATTTCGACCACTGGGCGACAGCTAGTATTAGAAGATAACAATAAATATCAAAAACAGTATATAAAGTACTTACTTTTAGCAATTCCTCTTCTTTCCAATCAACATAAAGTTTAGTTTCCAATCTTGGAATATCCATAACAGCGTCAACTATAGAATCTATCATTCCTATCAAAACTTCTCGAAAGCTCTTAAATGGTGGTTCGAATACTAAAATGTTTACTCGTTGTTGTAGTTTTATTTGGAACCCTTTGTTGGAATACTAAAATTTTGTTGTAATGTAATTTAAAAATATTTAGGTGTATTGCCATAAGTGAAAAATAAGTTAATTTTACAAAGTGATTAGCCATAACTACCGCATTTGAATAACAGTTTTGTATATTTCAAAACACCAAAAGTCTGAAACTCTACATTTCTCTCGGGAAGTGAATGGTGCACATTATACACAAGGTGGCCCAATCTTTCGCTACGGGACATCACTTTCATGTATTGTGGTAATTTATAAGTAATCAGACCCAACCTTGTTATCAATTGAACGTTAATTTGTAGTTGAACATTTAACAGTTTTAAAATACTTAACTAAAAGAATATCTATAGTTTTGAGACATACAAGAAAGCACCAAAATTTCCGAAATGATACTTAATATTCAAGCTGTTTTTAAGTTTGAAGGACTTTAAAGAGTTGCCTTCAGAATTTTTGTACGGTATTTCTGGGATGACGTTTTTATAGCACAGTGCATTCGCCAAAAACGCCAACTAACAATTATGTTGTTTCAGTGATTCTATTAAAGAAACAAAGTAAAATCTAGAAAAAACCTTGTAAACTATCCTCACATACGCCTACTACTCTCTCCTAGGAAATTAGTGCCCTCTGGATATGTATGAATAAAATAACTACATTTGGTACAGAACATGAAGCATGGAAAAATTAGTTCTAAGAAAAAAATGTTCTTTACGTTTTCTTCGTAAAATACACATTTTTCAAGTTATTCGCAGTTGAAAATAAGTTTTTGGACGAGAAAATCGACTTTTTTAAAGGGCTTTTGGCGAATAACTCGAAAAATATGCATTTTATCAAAAAAACTAAAAAGGTCAAAATTGTAGCTTTTAAAAAAACAAACAAAATATTTTTTTTATATTTTTTCTACGACCAATACGAACCTGGATATTGCATGTTAATAGTCAGCTTTTTTCGTCAAATGCATAATTTGAAACATTCAAAGCCAAATAACGGGAAAACGTTGCATTTTTCGATGAAAACTTTTAGAGTCATTTTTAAAAAGAAAAGTCTCTAGCTGTAAATTGAGCTACATGATCAAAATAGGTCGATACCTACTTGTTTCTACGAAAAAATCTGTAAAAATACCTCCTAATTCCCCCTTAATTAAAATTGATCTCCACCCTTCCGTAATTCTCTTTATATATTTATTATCAACTAGCTGGTACCCGCGATTTCACCCGCGTTTGTAATGTACAATTCTATGCAAAAAGAAATAGCTTATGAAACATGAAGTATCCTATATAACATCTTTTTCTAATATGTGAACCACCCTACGCAACAATAAATTAACCAATCCCGAATATATTTCACCCAAACTGCAAGTGCTTATGGGCCACCCTATTTAACAGTTTTATTCGACTTTTTTTGAACCTCCTTGTAAAACTGTAACTCCACTTTAAGCTTTAGTGCAACCATCCTGTATATGCTAGTGTTTTTTGTCACCACAAATAACATTTTTTAGACACCCAACTATACCTTTAGTCTACGCTATATAACAATTGTTTCTGAAAATTTTTGAGTCACCTGGTAAAGTAAAAATTTTCTCCACCCTATATTTTAACCACCATTTTGTTAAACACACTGTATAACTCTTATTTTGTTTCGCCCCATATTTTAGGTATTCCACACAGGATGCAACTGTTCATGATCTGTCCTATATATTATTTATTACATTTTTTGATCCACGCTTCAAAACTATAATTCTACTCCTCCCTCGATTTTAACCACCTTGTATATACAATTACCCATTATAACATTTTTTGTACCACTCTGTATAACTATAAATTCAGCAATCCCCAACATAATTCTCCAAAACAGCAACTATTATTAACCATCCTATATAATAATTTCATTCAATTTTTTTTAAGCCCCTTGTATAATTGTAACTCTACTTCCATCTTTATTTGAACCATTTTGTTTATACTTCAGCCAGTTAGTCAACCATTATAACTCATTTGTCCATACGTTTTTGAACCAAATATAACATTTTTTTAAACACTTAACTATCACTCTGCACCACTATATATTTCAACTATTTTATCCATCCATTTTTCTGATATTTTTTGAGCCGTTCTGGAAAGCATAATTTGTCTCCACCATATATTTTAACCCCCTCTTATCTGCGACTTTTTCTAACATTCCTTTCATCACACTGTATAACTATAATTCTACTCCTCCCTCTATTTCAACTATCGTATATGCAACTTTTAATCGGCCAACCAATATAATATTTTTGTACCAACCTGTATAAATATAAATCCACCATTCCCCAACATATTTCACCCAAACTGCAATTGCTTATTGGCCACCCTATATAACATTTTTTTATTGAACCGCCTTGTATAACTACAACTCTACTTCCATCTATATTTAAACCATCCTGTTTATACTGCCGACAATTAGTCAACCATTATAACTTATTTGTCTATCAGTTTTTGAACCATCCCGTATAACCATAATTGTACTCTCTTCTTCAGTGACAGGATGATTTCAATGTCTGTATCAGCCAATCTTCGTTCATCTGTAAGCCAATCTATCGGATGGATATACCCTGTTGCTGTTCCCTCTTCAGACAATGTCCGCATTCTACTCCACAAGGTCTGCTTGACAAGGCATCGGCATTATTATGCAATGGGCGGGCATGGTGTTCAACTTTAGAATCGTATTGGTGTAATTTCTCCATCCACGTTGTCGCTCCGGTGTCTTGATGTCCAACAGCCATTAGAAGGCTCTTGGAACATGGAACACGTCATCGAATGTGTATCCCATGACCAGAATGTCATCGAGATATACTAAGCATGTTCTCCATGTCAACCAGCTCAATAAATACTCCATTAGCCTCTCACATGTAGCGGGAGCATTACATAAACCAAAGGGCATGACCGTGAACTAAAACAGCCCTTTGCTGGTGGAGAACGCTATCTTTTCTCTGTCGTTTTCATCTAGTCCAACCTGCCAATATCCAAAACCCTGGACCTGGCAATGGACACAGCGTCGCCGATGTCAACGGTGATGGTGATTTTTGCGTATTTGGTATTTACAGTGTTCTGATATTTTCCTCGCTGTAAGTCCAGTTGCATTTTTTAAATTTCTGTTTTCCACTTTGTTTTGGATAGCACTGATTTTATCTTGTACTTCACTTTGGACGAAATCGATGTCATTTACTTTATTTTCAAAACTATCTATTTAAGTTTTTAGTACTTGCGTTACTACTTGCATTATTTGTAAAAATTGCTGCTGTCTTTTTAATTCATTTTATTCTTATTTTTCTTCAAAGATTTAAGTTCATCTTTATCTCTTTTCTTCTAATATTTTAAATACATTTTGCCCCTTTAATTCAAATTTCGCAAATAACCCTACAATTAAATTTTGTTTTGTCACTTTTCATAGTAGAGACAAGGTTTTATAATTCAATTTTACGTTTTCAAAAAACTCCACTTACCTTTGCTGGATTTCTTCTTGAATTTTTTTGTCCTTTTTGTCACGTTTTTTAGGATCTGACTTAATTTCTCGTCCAGTTTATCGGTCACTTGTTTCAATATTCTTTTGCTGGTCTCGTCCATTTCTGCCATACTTCTGGTTGTAGCCAAAAATCAATTGACATTTTAAGCTGCTCTTAATCCCACTTCTGACACCAATTGTAGTAGATTCCATGGATTCAAATGCACAAATATCCAGCTGACTTTCAACATCTTTATTTTACCAGAATAAACAAAGTGAATATTACAATTCAGCTGTTATGCTACATGCTGCCTTCAACTCAAATTGCCACGCATAAAGCTTCGCGTCTTATATCGGTTTAATTCGTTCGATAATTTTTCCAGTCCTCTTGATTTCTGAATCACATCGAACACAGTCTAGTCAATTTTTATTACCGTATTCGCAATTTTTTATTAGAATGATTAACTTCTAGAAGGTTTCTGAAATTTTGGCGGCATAAAGTGAATGTTGGAACAATATCAAATAAATAAACAATTGTTCGAGAGGACAAGAGGGCATTCTCTTTTGGGAAGCGCAACTGATGAAGGTTCCCGACCACAAACAGTATACATTGTCCTAGTACAAAAGAATGACACCTTTAAGAGAGTAAATGAAGTACTATTTAAATTGTTAAAGTGACCCAAATACTTTTCTTACGATGCTGTGGTACTGATATGGGAATTTTTAATTAGATACCAATTCCGATACTTTTTGTGATTTCGGTACTCTGATGGCATTCACCCCAACCTCCCCAGTTTAAAATCCTATTTTTCTCGCCTCGCTAATATTGGTATCGACGAACCTTCTTTCGATACCAGTATCGATACCTTTGTTTCGAAACTACTACCGATATCTGTTTTGATACATTTGTTTCGTCCCTAATTGTAAAGTAAATCAACCGCAGCTGAAATAAAATCCGTCCTTAGTAGACGAACTAATCGATAATATTCCACATTTGCTAAGAATAAGCTGTTTGGCTAATTTTTTGATTGCTTGAGCTTCTGCCTTTCAGTGGCGCAATTGCCCAGAGGCGTAGTTTGAAACACTATATTAATATTGTATTGGAATTTCCTGCTTTTATAAGTGTTTTTTTGTTATACTCGTACATGGAGGCAAACTAATTAGTCCGAATAGACATATATATTTATTTAAGTATACAAAATAACATGATTGAGTAATTTATTCCTTGAAATGTATGACTTTTGAAAAATTACGAGTTTGAATTTAATAACATTTTTTTAAATATATTTTTCTTACCTTGACATCGGTAATATACGATACATAATCATACAATGACTTCAAACAGAGGGTTTGTAAGTGATATGTCATAACTGTGGCAACGGCATTATAAAATGTAGTCATTTTCTTTACGTTACTAGGATCTGGTAGCTTTTTCTTCTTGTTACCCATCAGGAATATATCAACCACTTGACGATAATATTCTTCCATTAATATTTCTCTGCAATGTTCTATGTGTTTTTTAGCTGCATATTTAAATTCTTGTAATTCAAAAGCACCTTCATGCTTTTTTAGTTCATTTACATCTATCAAACGTAGGTCTCTGCAAAAAATAACACTCTGAACGTTTGAAACTTTAGAATTCAATTTTAATATAATTTTTGTTCATTAACTCCCATTAAGACCAACTCCAGCAACATGTAGGCAGAGAAAGAAATTTAAATAAATTATATTTGAAGATATCAAAAATCAAGAATTTTTACTCGTCCTGTTTCTGTATCAAAAGAGATTTGGTATGCCTAACACCCTTAGATATCTAACTATATCTAACTAATACACTTCATCCAACAACATGGGACAGAAGAAAACAACTCCAGAAATCGACAAACTAAAACTCTAACTGAAGCCTACCACCGAATTTTACATGAAAGAACTTCAGTGCAGTTGTAAACTAACGTATCATAGTTCCAATTGGACGTAGACTAGCTAGACCTCAGCAAAATATATCTTACGTCTTAAGAATATCTAAACCGCTCAATACATCCATCGAAGAAATCAATACCTGCAGTATTAGATACAGTGAACTACACAGCAAAATACAAACCTTGCTATAAAATTCAGCGTACAAACTAATTATTAAGGATGCGACACCTTATTCTGAAAAGAAAAATAAACTCAAATTGCAAGCAAGCAAAATCGACAGAAATATCAAACTACTGATTCCTAGAGAAAAGTCATTGAGATATCCCAAAAGTACACAAAGAGGGCTCAACTTTTTAAACGCGTAGAGACCCCAATCCTGTCAATAGCAAAGTAGCAGGCTTATTGATCTTATAAACTTTAACGTAATTTCTTATCAACATTCCTATCTTCTTATCAACATTCCTGTCGAGAAAACCTAGAATATGATCATAGAGAAATACAAACCACCTAATGAACAAATAACGCAGAATGGAGAGAACACTTAGTTAATCTGCGAGAACTAAGCTACAAACAAGTAGAAGGGAGAGAGCACATCGTCACTTTTTTGTACCACTTCAACAGTCCATAATGCAACCAAGCATCAAAATACTTTAGTCATAACTGCCGCATCTGGCCAAAGGGTTGAGATAAGGACCTGATCCTATAAGGAAACGGAACAAAAGTAAGCTATAAATCGCTTCACTATCTCTATTAATATAGAATATAAAACGCATTGTAACATTCGACAGAATACTGTAAATGTATTTTTTCAACAAATGAAAGATTTATCTTTGGTATCAATATTGTAATGTAGCATCATCCATTCTTAAATAATTCATATACCATAATTGTATATAGTCATAGGCACTTTAATAAGTTCTTTTTGTTTGGCCGCATTATACGTGTTTTCGTTTTATTTTTATTTTATACAAATGTAGAAATAAAAAACACCACAAGCACTATACACCAGTCAGTACAAATTTTTAAGTGACATAAAGTTGAACAGCAAACCGCATAAGCCATTACGTAAATAATAGTTTATAAGTCATAATTGACATAATTTTAACAGAGAATTCATATAAGTAAAGCGTTTGAGCCTTAAAACCCCAAAAAATATGGGGTATTTTCGTTTTTTGCTTATAGTGTAAAAAATAAAAATATGTTCATAATGTCGTCAGTAGAAAAATTTTAGAGAATCCGAAAATCTTCACAATGAGTGATTACAAACTTTGGTCGCAGCATCTTTCATTAAGAAAATCTGGACAAACCAATATAAAGTGAGTAATTTTAATAAATTCATAACTTGGTTGTAATAGCAGCTGGAATCTTAATCTGTCTCCTAGTTATAGCTTGTAACGTTGAGATTAATACTACTAAAGATCGATATAGTACGTTAAGAAGATCTTGTAGAAATGCAATTTAAATAATTTGTAGAAATATTTTGCAGAACGTATCTCATTAACCACGAAAGTTCGATAACGATATAGAAAATATATTTTGAAAGCTTATAAAATGCACTTCGTATATCTTGGATTTTTGTCATAGTGTCGTAAAAAAGAAATTAATACTGCTATTGAAATTTAGCTTAAACGACGGACCCTCTGATATCTTGACAGTGGCGGATCCAGTCATTGGCAAAAAGTAATTTTATTAATGTTAGTAAAGTGTATACAGGTAACCATTAACTTAATATATCAATGGAGAAATAGACCAATATTGGCAGGCAATAGTTATGTAAATAAAAACGTAATAAACTGCTGAGAAAAAACATAATAATACAATTTACCATAATTTTCGCGAGCCTTAATTTAGTCTCGTTAATATGGTGGAATGTGCAAAATAGCTCTCTAAATTATTCAAATTCGTATTTTTCAAAAACTACTTATTTAATAATATCCATCGTGAGCCCATATAAACTTAATATTATAAACTATCGTTTTGACGATGACTAATATTCCTGAATTAATTAACAGATAGTTATACATTTTTGAAAAATATAATTTTGAGCAGGTTTTCGGAGTTTACTCGGTAAAAAATGATCCAATCCGGATGTAGAAGCACTCATTAAGAAGGATTTCTTATTCTCTAAAAAATTTCCTGTAGAGGGCATTCCGATTCCTTCATTACTTTTTAATATATAAGCAAAAACAAAAGAAATTAAAAGCAGAAAGTATGTTTTTACTACAACAGTTAAATACCTATTTTCTGAAGGGTAGTTGTGGCATCTCTTTGGGAATAACACCACATAAACTTGAATGTCTGTTTTCAATGACACAAATGAACAAGAAAATTAAAAAATGATAAATTTGGTAAATCACAATTTTAGATTAATGGTTTAATTTCAAATGGTGATTGATCTCACGTTTCAATAGCTTGGGATCTGCTATCGTCATCAGGTGAATGATGGGAAATTCAGATTATCCGTCGTATTTATACCCTTAACCGGTCATGCTTATTGGGTCGCTTAATTCCCTGTCTCGTCCAATCACCGTAGCCGGACCTGGCTATTGGTTTTCGGCGATACCTAGCGGCAGTGGCTCAAGAAGAGGTCTCCAAACGTTTTTAATTTGGACGCTGGGCTCACTGATTATATTCTCAATAGAGATTATGTATTACCCTTGCCTGGTCCCAGTTGATGTTGTGATGTTGGATCCATGCGTAATTAGCTAACCCAGAATTTGTTAGCTCTCCCCTTTGAGTAGGTATTCGATGATCCTCAACCCTGTTGTCCAGGGGTCACATAGTCTCCCCAATATAGAGATTACCACATTCACATGGTATGCTGTATACACAGTTTTTTGGTACTGCAGGATTATCCGGCTTTGTTTTTGTGATCATGCTCCGCAAGGTATTGTTGCTCTTGAAAATCATTTTGATACCATATCCGTGTCCAATACATCTAAATTTGTCCGACAAGCCTTTGCTGTATGGTAGTAATACGGTTGCTATCGTGGTTTCAGAACAGCACGACACATCAAGCAAAACATCAAAGAATCCGAAAGGAAATGCCATCATCCTGATAGACAGAACGGAATAACAGAAAAATCGACGACTGACTCTCGAATGGGAAATACAAGCCATTGCCAACTGATCCAACAGCCTAAATAGAACGGAAAACTTACAACACTCTCAGAGATCATGCTGAATACATTCCACCAGAGACAAGGAGAAAATTGACACAACATCACAGCAAACCACTACATCTTAACACACCCTGTTTAAACAGTCGAAATTCCTTGTGCCGTTTACGAGTAATCGCTGAAACACACAAAAAAACAGAGACGAATTGAGAACCTCCTTTTTTTTAACCGGTTAAAAAATTTATTAGAGTATTCTTTTACTATTTGAATTTTGTTATTTATCCCATCAACTTCATATTTTATTTCCGTTCATGTTAACTAATTCATTTGCACGACCAAGAACATTTTAAATGTTCTAAACTTCATAGACGAGAGCGACAGGTTTTCGGACCTAGAAACTCCCGCGATGACCAGGTTAAGCCCTCCTGAACTGAATTACGGTGAGCAAAACTTTGTTCAGATTATAAGGAACGACCAGAGCCCAAACTAGGCTTTGTCTACAGCTATAATATATGGTATTGCTGCACCTGTAACCTAATTTATTGTAGTGCAGTTTTGTTTACGAGAGCCTGAATGTCATTTCAAGTTATAAGATTTAGGGTCGTTATCATGTGTTTTGTTTTCTTCTTTTTTCTGCTTACTTTTCTACACTATCTAACTTATTCGAAAAAGGCAATTATACCGGTATAGATTTGTAACCATAAATTAATTACAATGAATTTATTTACTTATTATTCTTCAGTGTAATGTTAATACAATTTGGATATTTGAATATTCTAGCTTCACAAACTTTTTCTTTGCTGAAGCTTTTTCGTTAGGAATTAAATAATAGATGACCAAATATTATAGTTAGATCTATATTATTTACTAACCAGTAACATATTCACCTCACTTGCTACTCTACGATTGGTGTTGATTTCTCACCAACTGTAACTAGTAGGGAGCACAACAACTTGATCTCAATATGATTTATTTATTTTACTTCAGCATATTTGTACAAAATAATAGTTACCTATATTGAGAATACCACAAATCTATTATGGTAGCTAGACAGGGATTAGTAACATGCAGATTTCTTTCCATTTTTCTTTTGGCAGCATTATAATTAGCCCAGTTACTGTTACCTATCTGTTTTAGTTCTAATCGATCTGGAGTTTCAGACTGTCCCACAAATTTTACAAAATTAGGGTCCTGAAGAACAAAATCAATAATGGCTTTTTTTACGGCCATCATGAAATCTTCTCGAACATCTTCAATAGATTCCGACAAAGTTTTCTCCCATACCATTAGTCGTCTTGGCACCAAGGCTAAGACCTGTAAAAAAACATAATCTAATATTTTTATGGAGTGTATGAAAGTGATTCGCCAGAAGAACGACTTTCGATGATAGGCAGTTTCAGTACCATGGCAATATTTCATCCTGCTATCATTCTACCATATTGTCTGTCAAATACATTATAATTCATATTCATTTAAACAAAATTATTTGCATCTGTATTATAAAATAAACATTTTGTTTAATTAACAGTCACATTAAAGAAACTAATTAAACATTATGATAAATCTGGTCTGTCTTATGAATAAATAGGTAAATGTTCTTTCCTTTTCAAAAAAAAAGAGTACGAAAATCCCGAATTCATTAATAATGCCCACAGTTAACTTTTTTGGCAAAATAAGGAAATCCCTGTACTTACATTTTATATAAATGTATGAAAAATAATGCATTAATTTATTTATAGACATTGATCTTATTAGTCAAATAAGAAATGTTTTTTAGTTAATTTAAATTACACTTCTCATGACTTTTGGTGTTTAAAATGATTTAAAATAAAACAAAAAATCGGGAATTTCCAAATGATTACACTTACTCTTCCAAGCACCTTTTCATCCAATGGAGCTACATGTACAGTATCTACACCGTGTTTAACGTAGTAGTAATATCTTAACATCTCTTTTTCTTCTTCTGTTGGAATTTCATCATCTTGGTCTTGACTACCGCCCTCTTCTCTCTTGCCCACAATAAGTTTAACAAGTCTATTTCTAAATTCTTCTCTTTGATTTCTCAAAGCAGTGTATGACTTCAGCTTTGCTTGAAGTTGTTGAGCTAAAACAAAATCTAAAAGTAAGTTTAAGAACAACATTTTTCCAACTCGCGTACCTCTTTTCTTTTCAGCATTGGCTTTCTTCTTAAATTTGGGATACGAAGATGCTAAAATCGGTTTCAACAATTCCGGTGGTAACGTGAATAGGGATCTGTCATCTATATTAAAATCGGATGGCAAGGTTAATCTCGGAACTTTTATATTCAAATCTCCTCTGGCTTCCAATCTCGCTCTTTTTTCTTTTATCTTCTTAATAAGACGGTCGCGCTCAACGTCTCTAGCAGCCATAACTAAAAAATTTTTGTTATATAAGTTAATCACAAATACTAAACATATTACTATATTTTTAATAAATACGTGCATTTTGAAAACAAAGGTCTTGATATAAAACGGACACATTTTTAACATTCAGGTGCTACAGCTCACTTTTACTTAGACTGTCCCAATTTGGATATGGAGTAAAATCTGATTTGATTTTGCGGCTTCATCAGAACTATGTGTTACTATGAGGACATTAATTCGATTGAAAAGTTTTTATGAAAATGCAAAAACCACAACAACAACAAATAGGTAACGATGATAAAATGATATTTTAAGAAATATTTATGCATTTTAATTAATTAGAGCTTCAGTTAATCGCACGAAAATAAATTAACGTATTTTCTTCATAATGTTCATATATCAGTATTTAGCAAAATTATAGTACCTACCAAAGATGATTAAAAACGTACAAAAATTGAACAAATATTTACTGATGCCACCACTTCAGTAAGAGATCGTTCATAAAATACGTTCGCATATAGGGGGGTGATGGGTCTAAGTTAGTGTGACGGAATGTGAGAAGAAGGGATGTGGTGTTCTAAGGAAATGTGCCGTTCCCAATGCAAACATTTCTAATTAAATTTTTCAATAGCCTGTTTTTGTTTCATTTTTCTGTTACAATATAAAGTTGTGCGTTTAATCTTTGTAAATATATAAATATTTTTACATATATATTGTATTTACATATTTCTTCTCGGCATTCTCCAGAAGGTCAAAGAGCCGCCGAGGTTTTCCTTCGAGAACTTCATCAAAGCGAGCCGCCAACCTCGCTGCTCCAGACGAACAATATTTCGGATTCAACAAAATATCGAAAGAATGCGAATTCCACGAATTGTCGAATAAATTCCCGTCAAAATATTTTAGTCACAATAGCTTATTATTTGGTATATTTACTTATGTTTATTTTTCGACATCGGCGCTAGCTTTTTAAGTCCCTAAAATACAGCAGGGGCACTTCGAAATGGGAGATGGCACCTCAATTGAATCTATGGGGGAAGGTTATACTTATAAATACCTTGGAATAAAGCAGGCTCAACGTATTGATCACATGACAATGAAAAAGGATCTAACAGTAGAGTTTTATAGAAGGGTAAGACGACTGTTGAAAACCAAACTAAACAGTAAAAATCTGTTTCAGGCTATTAACACATATGGGTGTTCAGTGCTCAGTTACTCTTTCGGTGTATTTTAATTGGTGCAAGACTGACATTGAACAATTACAACGAAAAGTTCGAGTTTTACTAACAAAAGCTCAAAATCACCATCCAAAGAGCTCTGTCGAACGTACAACTTTGCCACGGTATGAAGGAGGAAGAGGATTGACAGATTTAAATAAACTATTAGATTAACAAATTTCTATTTTGCGTAGTCATTTCCAGAAACTCGCAGAATTTTCTGATCTACAGAGAGTCATGTGCCAGGTTGATGACTCAACACCACTGCGACTAACACAACAACATGTCCAATTACACCACCAGAGCACAGATCAGAAACTGCTGAAATGGAAAGAAAAGCCCCTTCATGGAAGACAAATAAATCACGTCAACCAAGATTATGTCGACAGTGCAGCGTCAAACTACTGGTTGATCTCTGGTCATATGTTCCCTGAAACGGAAGGCTTTATATTGGCAATCCAAGATCAAGTAATTCCAACTAAGAACTACCTAAAGTACATCGTTAAAGACCCTTCCATTAACAACGATAGATGCAGGTACGGTTGCCAAACATCTGAATCTATCCAGCATATCATAGGAGGTTGTCAAGCGTTCGCTGCAACTGAATACAAAGAACGACACGATCCTGTGGCAAAAATACTTCACCATGAACTAGCACTGAAACATGAATTATCACAGTCGCTAAGATTACCATACTATAAATATAAACCAGAATCTGTTTTAGAAAATAACAACTACAAGCTGTACTGGGACCGCACGATACGAACCGATCGGTCTGTTGCTCACAATAGACCAGATATAGTTTTGGTAGATAGAGTCTCTCGGAAAACAACTTTAATTGACATAGCAATACCCAACAACAATAATATAAATATCAAGCAGGCTGAGAAAATAACCAAATATAGAGATTTGGAATTTCAAATAAAGACTCAGTGGAACATGAACAACACACGAACTGTACCAATTGTTATGTCAACAACAGGAGTAATCCCAAAACATGGTCAAGTCGGAAAATACGACTTTATTGCACATTAAAAAGTACAAAGGCGAAGTTTAGCCATAGGCCATTCACACTTAACCATTCCTAAAACTAACTACTAACTAAACTTATATATACATATATATGTATCCTGCATGCATATTCTAGGACCAGTTGTCCGCATGAGTATATGAACACATACACACACATATACATAGAAATATAATTACATATATACACAATTATATACACATACATATATCATTTTCAGGTACATTTTTCCACTATAACAAAAATTAATATACCTAAATATAAAAACTTAATTATATAAAGGTTGTATAAAAATAAAGAATTTATCAGATTAACACGAGCTATCAGATATTAGTAAATCTTTTTTTAAACTGATTCTGAATGATTTGTTGAATATACGGTGTTTTAGAGTAATATTCATGGAATTAAATAGTTTCACAGCATTAAAAGAAAATGACCGCCGATATAGGGAAGTTTGATGTTGGGGCATTCTAAGAGAATCTTTATGTCTTGTGTTCACCTGATGTATATCGTTCAATTGAACTAGTCTTCTCGAAAGGTACAGAGGTGCTGAGGATTCCATAACTCATTTTAAAAAACAAATGAAGTTGTATTTAAACATTGATTCAGTTCTTAGCCATTTTATTTCCACTATGATTGGGGAAACATGTTCATATCATTTCTGTATTTTGTAATTTGATCTAGGCATGGGAAATATATAATGTTACAGTATGATAACTTTGACAAAATGAAAGTTTCACACAATCTCTTTTTCATATTTTTCGTCATAAGATGTCGGCTAACATAAAGAAGTTTCAGTCTGTAGTAACAGCACTTGATTAGTTCAGTAGAGTGTTCGATGAATCTAAGGTTTACATCGTCGGTTAGTCCTAAATTTTTTGCAGTTGCAGTAAATTGGATTGTTTCATTTACGACTGTTATTTTTAGGTGTGAAGAAAGAAATTCCCGCTTTTTCTTGGAACAAAATAATAGTGATTTTGTTTTTGAACAATTTATTTCATTCATGTTTCAATGCATACGTATGGAGGCTTTTTAGGTCTTTATTAATTGATATTGAAGCTCTTTCATACTCTTGTGGATGAAAGCTATGGTAAATTTGGGTGTCATCAGCAAAACATTGGATGTTACATTCAGTTATGATGTTAGGTAGATCTAAGGTGTAAATTAGGTAAAGAACCGGACCTAATACGGAGCCTTGTGGTACTCCTGAAGAAATAGACTTTGTAGACGAGATGTTGTTTCCTACCCTTACCAATTGTTTCCTTTCTTTCAAGTAACACTCTAACCATCTCAAAGACAGGATGTCAAATCCTATATATTTACATTTGCTGATTAAGAGATCATGGTTGATGGTGTCAAATGCCTTACTGAAGTCCACCAAAGTTAAAATACTAGCCAATCCTCTATCACTAGCTGTAATGATGTCATCAGTGATACGACACAGAGCTGTAGTTGTGCTATGTCCTTTCCTAAAGCCAGACTGATATCCGGAGAGTGTGTAAGTATGTATTCACTTGAGAATATATTACCTTTTCCAAAATTTTAGAAAACAGTGGAAGTAGACTGATAGGCCTTAAATCACTTACATCTTTAGGATTAGGTACCTTAGGAAGTGGGACAATCACAGCTGTTTTCCAGCAGTTTGGGAAATAGCCACACTCAAGACAGCTATTTACTATATGAAGGATATAGATACCAAATGGGAAAACATAGGTTCACAATATGGAGTGATATTCCGTCAATACCGCTAGCATTAGATTTAAAACTACGTATTACTTTAGTAAGTTCATAAATATCTATTAGTTTTAACTGAAACTCGCAGTTGTTCTTTATTTTGTTATTTCGATAGAAGTTTGATTATTGCAAGCAATCCGAATTGTTTTCTGTATATACACTTGAGAAGAAGTTATTTACTTTATTCACATCCAGAAGATGTTCAGAAATATAGATTGATTTACTTTCTGGGATTTTGAAGTCTTTTAAAGCTTTATAAAATTTAGATGAATTCTGCTGTTGATACAAGAATTTCAAATATGCAGCTTTTTCTCTGCGGACAGATGCTTTAGCAAAATTTCTCATTTCTTTATAATTAGCACTATTATTTTGAGTAGGATACTTTTTAAGTCTTGCTAGGGCTTTGTTTCGTTCCTTTAAAATAAGCTTAAGGTTTTCTGTTAACTATGGCGCTGGAGGTTTGCTTACTCTAACTGTTTTTCTGTCAGGAAGCTAACTTTTTTGTCAAAGCAACGAATATAAAGAATATTTGACCAATCATAAGAAGAAAGTTCTTGATGGAATAGTTCGACATTGAAATTCTTGAAATCTCAAAATGTAACTTTGCTTAATTGTTCTTTTGAATGTGTTCAAAGAAATTTTACAATACACTGCCATGTGATCACTGATCGTATCAGCATTATAGGTTCCTACATCTTGACATATATTGACACAGCTTATGAAAATGGGATCTAATAAATTAGCAGTACTCACAGTTATACGTGTAGGTTCTTTTAAAATCTGGTCTAGACCGTATGACTGGAAACAATTCGTTGTTCTATTTGGACTTAGAAAGTTAATATTGAAGTCACCCATTATATCATCGTATGTGGGTGTTACATGGGATATCACATCGTCGATTATACTTAGGAAGGATTCTATGCTACTATTAGGTGGCCGATACACAACCCCCACTAGAACATTGCTACGACCGATCGTAATATTTAACCACATCATTTCAACTACCTCTGTCTCGTAGTCGGGTACGATCACAGTTGCAGCTGAAAAGCAGTTTCTTACGAAAACCCCTACACCGCCTCCTCTGGTACCCCTATCAAAGCGATGAAATGAGAAATCATCAACGCTTATCAAGTTAGAAGGAGTAAAAGGAGACAACCAAGTTTCAGTTACCGCCAACACATCATATTCTTTACTTGTAATTAAGTAAGATAAATCCATTATAGAAGGTAATAAAGATCTTGTGTTTAGATGACCGACCTTCAACAAATTATTCCCTGTGTTAACCATAATTAATTCTACTATTTAATATACTTACATAGTTATTATATACTGGACATTCACTATCATCACAAGCATGATCCGTTGGTAAATCTTTCTTTTTAGTCTTATTATAATTTAAATTTACACAATTTTTGTCCCTAGATGTACAGTTTTTCTTTTCATGATTTCCACTGCATCTCGTACAAACTTGATCTGACTTACAATCTTTACTGAGGTGCCCATAGTCGCAGCACTTAAGGCATTTCTTGATACGAAGATGGTCTATCACCTTTGATTTTTTCCAGCCAATGTTAGTTCTTAGAGCGGGTGAGACTTCAATTACAAGATTAATATCGTTGTAGTAATTAAGTTTTGTAACCAGCTTGATATCTTCCTCCGAACCAACTAAATTATTAAGAATGACAATATTTCTAATGGTATTTGCATCGGTGTCCAGCCCATCTAAGTCAACAGATTTGATCAGGAGTTTTGGATTTAGCCTTTTTGTTTCAGAAATGTCATATTTAGAACCTAGGGTAGTGGAAACACTTTTTTTAAAAGCTTCCAGGGAACTTTTTATTATTACATTGGACAGTTATTCCTTTCTTCGTTTCTCTTATATTATTAACACAGAATTTCGAATTTTCAGGATTAACAGATCTTTTCACATCAGATAAAATATCTTTGCTGGTAAGAGATTTATTTGGAGCCGTTATAAAGACGGTTATTGCATCATGTTGATTTTCTGATTTGGCGACATCGCTATACTTCCGTTGGCCTGTGACGGTGCTCTGCTGAAAATTATTGTTATTCCCAAGTTGAGGATGTGCACCATGATTTGGTAGATTGTTCAGAATAGTTTTTTGTAATTGATTTGTATATTCAAGATCTGATATAAGCTTATCAGCAAGCAGTTTTTCCCTCTTAAGGCACTCCACTTCTTTGTGCAGAATAGAACTTTCAAATTGTAATTCCCGAAGATTTGCAGACAACTTATACTTGTATTCATCACAGAACCAAAATACGTTATCGGATTCACTAATAATTCTTATCCAGGAATCTTTCATTTGGACACACCCTGTATGATATTTTTGTTTGCACAGACCGCATTTTATTAACTTGGTTGTAACTATGAAATTGTCTTTGCAAATTACACATACATCAACACCAGGAGCCATCTGGAAGATTATAACCCACTAGTCTGGTGTGCAGTTGAGCCGGCACTAGTGAGAAAGGTGACAAAAACTATTTTTTTGTTTTAAGGAATTACGGATGTTTGGTTATAAACCGATCTAAACAGAACAATTTAAACACTGAAACTATTTATCCGGTTTCACTAATATCAGCATGAATGTAGTAAACACTATTTTATTTGAAATTTTACTCAAAAGTAATAAAAATGCGCACTTTACTAAGTTTTGGAAATTTTAATTACTAGCATGGTAAATTTTAACTCACGGTTCAACTCCACACCACATGGTGTGGTCAGTTTAATGTCACAAATTAGCTATGAAATAAAGGTTTCCATAACAACCTTAGATCAAAAATCTATCATAACAATCTAGAATATCTCGGTGTCGAAGCTGAACTTGCATTACAAAACACACAATTTACATTTACTCTATTCAAAAACAAAATGAAAGATAAAGGAAACAGATCTTATTACATCAGTACGTCAACAAAACGAAAAACTATTTTAAGCCCTTACAATTACCCTATCCTGAACAAAGATCCTACTTACAAATTTCAACTTCAAGCTAAGAGGTACCTACTTTAAAGAAATTAATTTATCTTTCAACGATTTCCAAAAAAGAACTATAACGGTAATGAACCCGTCTCCATAATTCAAAAATTAATGAAAAAGGACATAATTCAGGTATACCCTTCCGTTTCCAATACCAACACAAACCATTACAAAACAGGAATACTCAGACAGCTTTTAAAACCAAGGAGTGTTTAGCCAAACACATTAATAATAAAGAAAACATTAATAAACATTACAATTCGGGTTTATAAGTTGACTTCTTTATCGGTCATACAGGAGTGTTATTTAAGAGATTTTCCGAGCATTTAAAAGCTTATGAAAGGCAAAAGTACAATACATCAACATTTGCCGACCATGTATTGAAACAGATTCTCACACAACAAAATACTTTCGAACACAGTTAGTTGGAAACGTAAACGAAAATCTTTTAATAATTACGCCTAGATATTTTTCCCTGGAAGAATCTACGTGGCCTCTCAACGAAATTCAGTTGTAAGAATAAGCTGTTATCTATTACAATAAAAACTGTTTAGTTTCGTTTTATGTGAATAGAGAGCAGCTTCAAGCGTTATTGTTATTCCGTCGTCGATTGAAAATGAGAAAAAAATCCACTAATTTGGGGTCATTCAATTAGCGAAAGAAGAGATTAAGTTGGAGTTTTCTTCATGTTATTTGACGATTTGAGTCAGGATAACAGGAAGTTGTTCAATTATTAATTAATTAAAATATCGATTACTTCGTTTGACGGACTGCATGTGGCTGGTTGAAAACCACTATCCAGAACGAAAAAACCAAAATGAGTAAATTTACTCAAGGTGTAGAAAAGCTGATAAGTGACAATAGCATGTAATTTATAATTTGAACATTAGGAAATATCATAAAAATATTCATATGTACTTAGTATATGACGTTTGAAATAGTACACTAGTCTAGTATACTCATAGTTAAGAGATGTTACGTTTGTGATTCTCATATTTAATTGCCAACTCGAAGTCAGGACCTGTTACGTTTGGATTTCCATACCTATAACGAGGACTCACATTTTACCTGTTCCACTAGATTAAGATTATTATAAACAACTAGCCGTTACCCGCGGTTTCACCCGCGGTTTCACCCGCGTACGGAATGTTCAAGCCTTCGCAAAAAGAAATAACTTATGAAACATATGGCTTATCCCATATAAAAAAACTAACTTGTTTGAACTACCCTACTTAATCATAAATCCACCAATCCCGAATATATTTCACCCAAACTGCAAGTACTTATGGGCCCCCCTATATAACTATTTTATTCGACATTTTTTGAATCATCTTGAATAACTGTAACTCTACTTCACCCTATATTGCAACCATTCCGAATATGCTGCTGTTTTATACTTTTTTGAATACCTGACTATAACTTTTCTCTACTCTATATTTCAGCTATGCAACTGCTTATGGTGTACCCTGTATAACAATTATTTTTGATATTTTTTTAACCACCTTTTAAAGTAAAATTTCTCTTTACTGTATATACTAATCAACCTTTATACGAGCTTTTTCTGACATTGTGTTACACACTCTAAAACTATAACCTTGCTTCTCCCCATATTTCAGATATTCCATATAGTAGAATACAACTGTTTATGGTCTACCCTATATAACAATTTTTTTTAACTTTTTTGATTCATCCTAATGGAAATGACGTGGAACCCTTCGTGAGTCACAAATATAATAACACAGTTTTGCACCCTAACACCAAACTTTTATTTAAACTGCAACTGTATATTGCCCCCCTATATAACAATTTTATTCAAAAATTTTTTAATCATCCTGTATACACCGCTGCCTATTTGTCAAACATTACAACTTATTTTTGAACCACCCTGTATAACCATAATTTTACTCTACACAAAATTTCAACCACCCTGTATGTGCATCTGCTTAGGGGTAACCAAATAATTTTTTAAATACTTCTAATCACACTGTATGAACAATAATTTTACTTCGATCCATGTTTCAGATATCGCAGATATGCAACAGCTCATGTTCTATTCTACAAAAAAATTGTCCAACCTGTTTGACTATAAATCTACTCTACCCGCTATTTCAATCACCTTGAATTTGCAACTACTTATCGGCCACCCAGTATAACATTTTTTCTAGCACTCTGTATAACTATAAATCCATCAATGCCAAATATATTTCACCAAAACCGCAACTACTTATGGGGCACAGAAAATAATAATTTTGTTCAACATGTTTTTGTATCACCTTGTATGTATTACAACTACCCCTGTATACGCTACTGCTTATTGGTCAACTAATATAACATTTTTTAAATAATTATCATAACACTTCTTCACCCTATGTTTCAACTATCCTGTCTTTGCAACTTATTATGAACTACGCTATTTCACATTTTTTCCTTATATTTTTTCAAGATATATTAAAGTATAATTTCTCTACACCTTTCTTTAACCTTGTTTGAATGACACTGTATAACTATAACTTTACTGTGCACCATACTTCAGGCACTCCATATATGCAAGTGCTATATAAAAACATTTTTCTAGCATTTTTTACCCACCCTGTATAATTCTAACTGTAAGCCACCCTATATTTCAACAACGTTTTATATGCAACTACATATTTGCCACCAAATATAACATTTTTGTACGAACTTGTATCCTTAGAATCCCTACCCCACCCTATATTTCAATCATTCGGTAAATGGAACAGCTTGTAGAACTTAAATAAAATTTAAAATATTTTTAAACCCACCTGTATAGCTGTAATTATACTCCGCTATATATTTCAACCATCCTATATATTTAACTACTTGTGGATATAACACAAGTTTTTAACCACAACATAAACTATAATTCCACTCCATCTTATATTTCAAACACCCTGCATAAACAACGGTAAGATTTCTTTAACCCATTTCATAACTATAGAATATTACGAACATAATTCAAAGATCCTAACTGCTTACCTAAGACATTTTTTAAGTTTTTTTATTCACTGTATAAATATTCTACCCTTTTTCAAACACTTGGTATATGGAACTGTTTATGGCCCACTCAATATAACTTTTTTTGGATCACCCCGTATAACTAATTCCACTACACTACATCGTATATATCCAGCTGCTTATAGGACACCAAATAGAAATTTTTAGATTATTTAAATACATGTAATTCAACTCCGCTATAAGTTTTCTATATTCAGAACACCCTGTAAAATTACGCTTGATATATGTTGATTTTTGTTAAATCGAAACATTTGCAGATTCCGAATTTTGAATAATATTTTGTGCGTACCAATCGAGTAAGTGAATTACCCAACATGGTAGAAGTTTTTTCGCTATATCTATCGTTTCTGTCAATTTAGAGGGATAAAATATGTACCAGATTTTAAGTTAAACTATAGGCTTCGCAACAAAAAAAGATATAGCAAAATCAGTTAAGTAGTTCTTACGTGATGCCCGAACAAACAAACAATCAGACAAACTTACAATTTTATAATAGTATATAGATAGATAGAAGATAAATTTATTGTAAACATTTAATAGGTATACAGAACTACAAAAACTGTACTAGTTTGTATGCAGCATATCTGAAAAGAAAATTTGGCAGTAAAAGACCATTTTTCAACATATCGGAATCTATTTGCTAGCAAGTTTTCTTTATTAAAATTAATGCGATTTTAATGTATTCGGTAATCGTATGCATTCTATATGAAGCTAACCTGAGAAAATATATATGTCTCTATTGTTTTCGTTCAAAATTATGGAGATTATGCGTATCTATACTATTATAAAATTGTAAGTTTGTCTGTTTGTTTGTTTGTTCGGGCATCACGTAAGAACTATTTCACTGATTTTGCTGAATCTTTTTTTGTTGCGAAGCCTATAATTTGACTTAAAATCTGGTAGATATATTATCTCTCTAAATTGTCAGAAACAGTAGATATAGCGAAAAAACTTCTACCATGTTGGGTAATTCAATTACTCAATTGGTTCCACCGCACGCAAAATATTACATACTGGCATCAGCTTAGCTTTTATTCAAAATTCGGAATGTGCAAATGTAACATCTTTCGATTTAACAAAAATCAACATATATCAAGAGTAATTTTACAGGGTGTTCTGTATATAGGAAACTTAGAGCGGAGTAGAATTACATGCATTTAAAAAAATCTAAAAAAGTTATATTTGGTGGCCTATAAGCAGCTGGATATATACGATGTGGTGGAAATAAGGGGGAGTGGAATTAGTTGTACGGGGTGGTTCAAAAAAGTTATATTGAGTGGGCCATAAGCAGTTCCATATACCAAGTGGTTGAAAAAGAGTAGAATATTTACTATACAGGAGGGTTTAAAAATATTTTAAAGTAAAGGTATGATCTACAAGCTGTTCCGGTTACCGAATGGTGGGGTAGGATTCTAAGGATACAGGGTCGTACAAAAATGTTATATTTGGTGGCAAATACGTAGTTGCATATAAAAGGTTGTTGAAATATAGCGTGGCTTACAGTTGGAATTATACAGGGTGGGTAAAAACTGCTAGAAAAATTGTGTTACATAGCACTTGCATATATAGAGTACCTGAAGTATGGTGCCCAGTAATGTTATAGTTATACAGTGTCATTCAAACAAGGTTAGAAAAAGTTGTAAATGAAGGGTGGTTTAAATGAAGTGTTGAGAGAAATTATACTTTAATATATCTTGAAAAAATATAAGGAAAAAATGTGAAATATCGTAGTTCATAATAAGTTGCAAAGATAGGATAGTTGAAACATAGGGTGAAGAAGTGTTATGATAATTATTTAAAAAATGTTATATTAGTTGACCAATAAGCAGTAGCGTAACAAAATTATATTCAGTGTCCAATAAGCAGTTGCGGTTTTGGTGAAATATATTGGACATGATGGATTTATAGTTATACAGGGTGGTACAAAATATGTTATACTGGGTGGCCGATAAGTAGTTGCAAATACAAGGTAGTTAAAATAGCGGGTGAAGTAGATTTATAGTTAAACTGGTTGGATTATTTTGTAGGATAGAACATGAGTTGTTGCATATATGCAATATCTGAAACATGGATCAAAGTGCAATTATAGTTCATATAATGTGATTAAAACAATGTTATAAAAAGCTGGATACAAGGGGTTCAAAAATGGTTATATAGTGTAGTCCATAAGTTGTTGCATATATAAGATAGTGAGTGGACCAGAGTTATAGTTAAGTCTTTACAAAATGTTATATTTGGCGGCCCGTAAGCAGATGCACATACAGGGTGGTTAAAATATTTTGTAGAGTAAAATTATGGGTTTACAGGCTGGTTCAAAAATAAGTTGTAATGTTTGACAAATTGGCAGCGGTGTATACAGGATGGTTTTAATGTAGAAGGAAGTAGAGTTAGTTATACAAAGCGGTTAAAAAAATGTTGAGTAATATTGTTATAAAGGGAGGCCAATAAACAGTTACAAATTGAGTGAGGGTTTAAACAAAAGTTTGGTGTTAGGGTGCAAAACTCTGTTTTTATATTGGTGACACACCAAGGGTTCCACAGGCATTTCCATTAGGATGGATCAAAAAAAGTTTAAAAAAATTGTTATATAAGGTAGACGATGAGCAGATTCATTCTACTATATGGAACATCTTAAATATGGGGAGAAGCAAGATTATAGTTTTAGAGTGTGTTTAACTCAATCTTAGAAAAAGCTGCATATAAAGGTTGATTAAAAAATAGGGTAAAGAGAAATTTTACTTTAAAAGGTGGTTCAAAAAATGTCAGAAATAATTGTTATACAGCGTAGACAATATGCAGTTGCATAGCTGAAATATAGGATAGAGAAAAGTTATAGTCAGGTGTTCAAAAAGTTATATTGGGTTACAAATACACAGCAGCATATATAGGATGGTTGCTATATAGGGTGAAGTAGAGTTACAGTTATTCAATGTGATTACAAAAAATGTCGAATAAAATTGTTATATAAGCCCATAAGTACTTGCAGTTTGGGTGAAATATATTCGGGATTGGTGGATTTATAGTTAAGTAGGGTGCTTGAAACAAGTTAGAAAATTTTTTCTTCCGTGCGCGGGTGAAACCGCGGGTAGCGGCTAGTTTGTTATAAATTTTGTTCAAACTAGCTTCCAACGCTACGGATGGAGCGCCACTTCCTTTTTCGGGCAGCTACAGTCGTAGTCTTTAGTCTCGCTGGTTTCCATTTCTATCTCATAAACGGGTTTTTAATGAACGATTTACCGATATTATTAGATGAAGTCCCATTAGAAAACAGACAAATAATATTCGAAAACGATGGCTGTCCTGCACATTAAAGACGAACTATCAGAGAGTTCCTTGACAATTCTTTCCTAAACGCTTGTATTGGGAGAGCTGGCACTATACTTCCCATGATTTTTTGTATGGGGACTGGCCAAGCAACTCATTTACGATATAGAAATAGAAACCAAGGAACAGTTAAATGCTGTGTTTGAATCAATGCGGAATAAGATGCGACTAGCTGTGGAAGACAGTTTGAACAAAATTTATAATAAATTATTGCAAGTTGTTTTTTTTTTGTAGGTCTTAACTTGTAAGTTACAATCTCAAATTTTATTATGATACTAATAACTTTCTAATACTTCGTATATCGCTGGCAAGGGGCTGAAGTATATAAGTTTTAGTAAGCATTCGAAGTTCTCGATCTGCTTCTTTTTTTGTAATGTGATAAAGTGTTTAACTTACTGACTTTTTTATGACACCTGCGATATGTGGACTCACCTAATTATTTGTGTCAAATATTGATTACAATCAAACATCACAGATTAGATTTAAATTTTTATTGGGTACAGTTGCAGTGAAAATAAAATTAAAACTTTATAAAGGCAGAAAATTCGTTATTTGTGTAAACATACATTTATTCACATACTACACTACTAGCGATGTGCCGGTAAAATAATTATAATAAATAGTGCTCAAGTCCGCTCATCTGATATATAAAAATTCGAAGTTATCTTCATATTATTTCTAGTTACAACTGAAGTATCCACCAGAATATTTACTCTTTACTTTTATTTCCTAAATGTTTTTTTAGTTATAATTATTATTTTTTTATAAAGTTAATCAAAGTTGCTAACCAATAATCTGCTATTATTTAAAATGAGTCAGACCTTCTAACGGCAAATCAAAAGTAACAATATGCCAGAAGTATTAAATAGCATTTGTAATGGAACTCCCGGGCTATACTATTTTTCAGGTATGATCTTAGTGCGATCGGGACGGATTTTTTCATCATGTGTGTAAACATTCAAATTTCTTTGTGCAACGACGATAGAAAAACGATGGTTAAAAATCCGTCGTGTGTGCAAATAGCCTTATGCAGTAAACATTCCTGATTTCATATTCCTCAATTAAATCTTTAATTTTTACATTGATAAATTAATCTCCCAAGAAATATGGGTTTAAAATTATATTTAGGATACCCCGGAACATAAAATTACCCCTCCATCCCCCGGAAGCACTTGTCTGCATTCAAGCATTCAGGACTGGCAGATAGATTCTGATCGTTCAAAATGGTTTTTATCTGACAAAATTTATTTCCAGATATACTGCTTACAAATTGTTTCAGTTTTCAACAAGGTTTCCAAAAGAATTTAAAAAAAACACTGTAGGATCTTTACATAAGATATTGATATTTAGTGCAGTTGTTATGCAGATTAACTCAAACAGAATTTATTTTACTTGTAACTCTCTAAATGTTTCTTATATGTAAAACATTTATGGCCTAAATAAATAAATTCACCAAAATCTTTAAATTACTATAGTAAAATCTATATACTTATAACGGAATGGAGGTTTTAGCAAGACTTGATAAAGCCGCAAATACGCGTTTACTCCATTGAGTAGATGTATACATACTTACAAAGAAATCGCAACACCCAGAAGTAAATGTTTAAATTTAATATTGTTTTGGTAAAACTTAACTGCTATAGTAAATATAAATGACTAAAATTTTAACAAAAGATACCAGGGAATTTAATTTTTGTAAAATTGTGTTTGTCCACCGCGGTTATCTACACACTCCCCAAAACGTCTTCTTGAGGAATACTATCACAAGCTACCTGGATTTCATATCTTAGAACCTTCAAAGGCCGTGAGGGTTGGGGTAAATTTCCGAGACTTATCATATCCCAAACATGTTCTATGGACGAAAGATCGAGGCATCTGGGCGGCCAAGGTCACAAATTCACATGGATGTCTTCAATAAATTTAAAATAACTCGAGCAACATGAGGCCGAGCATTACAATGTTAAAATGTGGATTCCATGAGTCGATTGAGGTAAGGGAGTACACACAGGGCTCCACTACTTCCTGACGATAACGTTGCGAAGTCATGTTGCCACGAACAAAGAAAATCTGATGCCATTGTGGTTCTCTGCACCACTGCAGTCGTTGCCATCAATGCTCAGCAGTCAGAGTTAGCACGAGATGGGGTCGATAATGCTGCAATCCGTAAGACCTTACACAAGCAGAGGGGTCAAATTAGTAAGGATCTCTTGCGTATCGTAAAAATGGGAAAAAGGAAACTTTGGAAGATAATTCTTCATGAGACAACGACGCAGAAGTACATGAAAACATTGAACCTTACGTTGTTACAAACGCAAAATATGTGGGTGCTAGGAAAAAATATTTTGGTCAAGTGCGAGTTGGATTCGGATACTAAGGGTTCCGTACCACCTTCAAGATTCTAGTATTCCAGTTTCAAACGAGCAGGGAATGAGTGCATTTTCTTATATTTACCCTAATATCTTTTAAAGGAAGCGTTTCAAATTTATAAAAAATATACACTTTTATTTTCCACACATAGACTTTTTATTTTATTTTGTGAACCTTGATGCCGAAACACATGTCGTTCTATCAAATTACATTGTAAATCTCGAAGTGTATTTTTCGTTTTTGTGTTTTCTCAACATGGATTTACGTGAAGTATCAGCTACAAAAATTCAGTTTTATTTTATTTGCTATATGATTGGCTTGATTTTTAACCGACTTCCAAAAAGGAGGAGGTTATCAATTCGTCGCGTTTTTTTTTTGTATGTATGTTACCTGACTTCTTTTCCTGTGGTGAACCGTTTTGAATGAATATGGTCTTGTTTAATAGAGTATCTATCCGGATTGGTGAAACTTCAAATCTTGGAAAAGAATTCTGTTCGTACAGCCATGAAATTTGTGAATGAACACATGCGTGCATGGAAATCGACCAATATCCCTAACATATTCGTCGATTTTTGGAAAACTCCTTATGGATGTGTATAGTTTTTTAACATGTAATCTTTTAAGGAAGATCCCTAGGTGACCTCATATACTTTTCTGCTACGTACAACTTGCAGTTTTGCAGAAAATCGCCGAAAATTCCAAAATGCTCATCAAAAATTTCATCGAAATGACATAAGGGACATTTCCTCATAAATATTTTAATTCCAACGTAATAGTGCGGGAATTTTAGGCACTGGAAGTTTTAATTACGAATTTGAAAACTTTCTTTGTACATCTCAAGCATATAGGTAGTAAAGCATAGTATTTTCGGTTCCTTAAATCAATGAGTACCAAGCTCGTTTTGTTTGTATACCAGTCAAATACCTATTTAAATGCAAATTTTTCCATTTTGCGAAGACGGTACTTTTGGTTGTCACATTCTCCCGGCCTAATAGAAAATTCAGTGACAACACATGTCAAACTCTATCATGCTATTTGCTGCCTTTATACACAGGGTGTTTAGTTATAGCAAACAAAATCACAAACTAAAGTGATAGAAGGAGTTGCATTTATATAATGACTGAAATATAGGAAGGAGAATGGTTGGAATATAGGGTGGAGTAGACGTTTGGTGGTATAAATATGTTGAAAAAAAATGTGGAATTAAAATTATATAGGGTAATTAAAAAACAGTTATATGATGTGGAAGTAAACAATAATAATACAGGATGGTTGAAATATATGCTGGAGTTAAATTATATTTATACAGTGTGATTAAAAAATATTTATTTTATAGCCCATAAGAATTACATAAAGTGTGGAGAGGAATTAATGTTACACTGGGCGATAATATAAAATGTTAAAAATTAAATAATTTATGGGGTAGCCCACAAGGAGTTATATACTATGGTTGAAATATAGGACGAATTTGACTCCGTAAATATGGGATGGATTCTACTTCGTCCTGTAATTTACAGAAGGCAGCTAACAAATTTAAGCTTGTCCGTGGGCAGTTGTATGTACAGGATGGTTGGTACATAGGGCGGAGTGGAATTATCTATAGTTATACAGAGTTGTTGAAAAAAGGTTACTTGTCATGGTCCATAAGGCATAAATATATTTTGGTCAACGCGTACTAGTACATTTTGTTGGTAAACATTTACCTGTTAATTTAAATGATAATGTATCAATGTTTAATGTTGAGTCTTTCGATGTCACCTGGTTCTATCTATTAAGGTTATACATACAAAATAAAAAATAAAGAATGAAAACTACCTGAGTTCAGAAAAACTAAAAAGTTGAAAATAAAACCTTTTTAAAAAATATATAACCGACTTCCACCTATAACTAAAACGCTAAAAATAATTATAACATAATACAACTATAGCAAATAAATAACACATTCAATGTTGTTTGGTACCTACCCAGGAAGTAAAAAATGTAAACATTAAAAGGTGCTCATTCTGTACAAATTAATTACCTACCAATCTAATATATTTTTGAAGTCAGTGCCAAGCAACAATCAAGTTTGATGAAGTGGTAGATAAGTACGCAATGAAGAATTTTAGATTTGCTTGGCACCGACTTCAAAAATATACTAGATTGATAGGTAATTAATTTGTACAGAATGAGCACCTTTTAGTATTTACATTTTTTACTTCCTGGGTAGGTACCAAACAACATTGAATGTGTTATTATTATTTTTAGCTTTTTAGTTATAGGTAGAAGTCGGTTATATATGTTATATAAGTTTATACCATGAACTTAGTACGAACTTATATCGCAACGATAGTTCAACACTCCCAGCTGACTCAGAGACACGTGTGGTGTCATATTACGGCGCCGCCAACATCCGTGGGAATCGCAGCGTCGACTTTGCTTATTCGGCATATTATATGTTATAAATTGTAAAACTGCTCTAATGTTGTATTCATTATTACTCAGTTACTCTGTCACTTTATATTGTTATTTTCATTTACATTTTTAAAGTTATAATTTTTGTATTGTTATTAATAAAATCTTTTTTAAAAAGTTAATATTGAGAAGTGTGATATAACAAATTGGCGCAGTCAGTAGGATCCGTCAACGTTACTAGAACACGAGCTTACTTCTAACTGGTAGCGGCGGATTCCTATCCCTCAACGGAGCAAAGAACCTGGAAGAAGTCCCAACTGCGATAACAAGGAGAACACGGATCTTCCAATGTTCCTGTTGATGTGAGTAGTAGTGAATCGTCTAACGTTTAAGTTTATTAATAATTGATTTTAATATTTAATTGATTTGATATTTTGATTATTTGATATTTTTTTATTCAGTGAATTGAATCACTGATTTACTATTTGATTGCATTAATATTTTATGATTTAATTGATTATTTTGATTTTATTCATTCGATTGAGTGAACTATTTGATTTATTGATTTTATTTACATTTTATTAATACCATTCTATCATCCAAATAACTTTGTTATTTCCCCATCTACAAATTTATTGATTATTGCTTTTTACACCATTTATTTTATTGATACCATTTTTCTATCCCATTTTATTATTTTGATTTGAACCTTTTTCGTTTTGAATTCTATTGAATCAAAATGGCACAAGCACAAAACAACACTGTTGCCGAAGAAACTGAAAAATATAGGTTGTCGGAAATATTTTCAATAATTCCAGAGTTTGAAGGCGACCAAATTTCTTTGGCCACATTTATTCATGCTTGCAATTGTGCATATAACATGTCAACTGCTGAACAAAAATACTTGCTAGTAATCCACATTAAAAATAAATTAAGGGGAAAAGCGGCGCAGTTAATCAACTCGAGGAATCCTGCGTCTTATCTCGAAATAAAACAACTTCTAACTCTTCATTTTGGGGATTCTCGTGATCTTTCCTCATTAATACACGACCTTCAACGATTAAAACAATTATCCAATGAGTCTCCCCTAACATTCTATAATAGGCTTCAAGTATTGAGTGCGAAAATGCACTCATGTATCCAAAAAGCTCCTAGTCTGAGCACCGAGCAGAAAGACGCTCAAACCACTCTCGTTGACACCATGGTTTTAAACACATTACTTACCGGTTTAGAACCTCGATTAGGCCAAATTATCCGTGCCAGTAATCCGAAGGATCTTCTTGAGGCACATTCACGGATAAGAAGAGAACTTCAACTATCCTATTTTGAGGAACAAAAGATACATAAATCTGTTCCACCTAAGCCATCTTTTCAGGCTAGAAAACCAACTCCACCTCCTAAATGCTTAAATTGTGGGCGATTAGGCCACATTGCTGCGGATTGTCGCCTGAGATATCAAAATAACCCTCAGCCTTTCAATCAAAATAACAGACCAAATTTCGTTGGGCCGAATCAATCTTCGAGGCCAAATCCAATCAATAATAATAACAATCATCAAGGTCAACAATTCCGACCAAATAATTTTCAAAGACCTCCTTTCAAGCCTAACAACTTTCGACCGTCTGTAATACAGACGAACCCAAATTATCGTTCCGAAAGAACCCACCATTTTAACAACCATCATAATGTCAACTATCCGGAATATTCTGCAAATGACTATGATTATTATACTGATAATAACCAGCAGAATTTCGATTATAACGACCAAAACTATGAAAGCCCTGAGTTCGACCAAATAGTAGATGATACCCCTGTCGAACCTTTCAGTCCTCACGAATACCAGGATTTTCTAGCGCTTCCGAGCCTAGATCAGCCCCCCGATTCGACAACTACCCTCTCAGAAGTCCAAACTCAAATACAGAACTTGAATTTGGAAGACTTCAATCCCGATCTGAACTTCCCAGAACAAACATTTCTTTAAGTCCCCTTCTGACAGTAAATTCCAAGAACCTCTATTATATCAACGACGCTTCTGGAAAATTTAAACTCCTAATTGATACCGGAGCTGGTATCTCCATTTTCAAAGAAAACACTGTCAAAAACTTCTCACAACGATCTCCCGAAAGAGTAACAATTCAAGGCATTACTCATGAGAAAATCCCGATCTCACAATCCACCCTCATTCCTTTCGCTCTAGGCAATCCACACAAGGTCTTTATCTACGATCTAGATATTGAGTTTGATGGAATATTGGGTCTTGATTTTCTCGAGCATTATGAATGTATCGTCGACTTAAAATCCAAACAATTAATTACTAACTTTAAAACTATCCCCCTACATAAAGTACCCGACCACGACCAATCTAATACACAACCAACAGACACCCCCAGTACTAACGCACAACCTCATACGCATAACAATCACATAACAATTCAGGCACGTACCGAACAAATTCTCAAACTAAAATGTGAACTTAGAAATACTGACGCAATTCTACCGACACAAGTAATTGACAAAGTACGACTTCCCAACGCGGTTGTACGTGTTGATTCAAAGGGAGAATTTCTGACTTCGATAATAAACGCGAACGCAATGCCGAAAACTGTTAAATTTTCCAATCTTCATTTAGAACCCCTTGACTATACACACCCTCTCTTAAATCTGAATACACACGATTACTGTGAATCTACAAACTTAGACAGAAACTTTACTATCAGGGAACAAATTCGGACAGAACATCTTAATTACGAAGAGCGAGAACTTATCACGAATCTCTGCTTAGAATTCGAAGATATTTTCTATCTCGAAGGCGATGTTTTGACGTTTACTAACGCCGTCAAACACTCTATTGACACCAATAATGCCAAGCCCGTTTTCACGAAATCGTACAGATATCCTCAAGTGCATAAGGAGGAAGTGAAAACCCAAATTTCCAAAATGCTTGATCAAGGCCTTATCAGCCACTCTTCTTCTCCTTGGTCCTCCCCCGTATGGGTCGTCCCCAAGAAACTCGATGCTTCTGGTAAGCAAAAGTGGCGAGTTGTTATCGACTATAGGAAGTTAAACGAACTAACTGTAGACGATAAATATCCTCTGCCCAACATTTCTGATCTCCTCGATCAACTTGGTAAGTGTCAATACTTTTCGACACTGGATCTCGCTTCCGGGTTCCACCAGTTGGAAATCCTTGAGGAAGACATTCCCAAGACCGGTTTCTCTGTTGACAATGGTCATTACGAATTCGTTCGTATGCCATTTGGTTTGAAAAATGCACCTTCTACTTTTCAGAGGGTAATGGACAACATTCTTCTGGGCATCCAGAATGAACGTTGCCTAGTTTACATGGATGACATTATCGTTTATTCACCAACCATCCATGAGCATATGTCCCGTTTGACAGAAGTCTTTAAGCGTCTTAGACAGTCAAACTTGAAAATTCAACCTGACAAGTGTGAGTTTCTCCGTAAGGAAGTTGCTTACCTAGGTCATCTGATCACCCAAGAAGGAGTAAAACCAAACCCTTCAAAGGTTGAATGCATCCAGAATTTTCCTCAACCCCAAACTCCTAAAGATGTTAAATCTTTCTTGGTCTCGCCGGTTATTACCGACGTTTTATCCCCAATTTCGCCAAGTCTCAAAGCCCCTAACGAAACTCCTGCAGAAAGACGTCAAATTCATCTTCGACGCAGATTGCAAGTCTTCCTTCAACGAATTGAAGCAAGCCCTTGTATCTGACCCTATCTTGATCTACCCAAATTTCGAAGAACCATTCCTGCTCACTACTGAAGCTAGTGCTTTTGCAATTGGAGCGGTTCTCTCACAAGGCCCCGTAGGAAAAGATCTTCCTATAGCATATGCTTCCCGTACACTCTGCGCTGCAGAAACTCGATATTCCACTATCGAACGGGAACTGCTAGCCATTGTTTGGGCGGTCGAGCACTACAGACCGTATTTTTTGGGAGAAAGTTTACACTCCTGTGTGATCACCGTCCGCTTACTTGGCTCTTTTCGATCAAAGACCCTGGCAGTCGTCTAGCCAGATGGCGCCTCAAACTAGAGGAGTATAACTATAAAATCGAATACAAGCCCGGCAAGGTAAACTTGAACGCAGACGCTCTTTCCCGTATCAAAATTAATCACTTCAAACAATGCACCGACTTTCTTTCAAAGATAAAAATTTTCGCAAATAACGAAACCGACCCAAAACAACCCGATCCAAGTACTAGTCACGATAACTCCGACGACTCCGACAACGATCAAGAACGCGATGATCATGACGAACGCATGACAACAGAATTTAATCGATTTGTTCAATTGTATAAAACCGAGTCGATAATCGACTATTCAAAAATAGAAATTTCTAACGCCCAACTTCTAGACAAATCTCACAAACGAATAGTCAGTTTCTTCTGGCAAAATAAACTCAATGACTTGCATGACAAAATCATCGAAGATATTTTCGAAGAAGACCCAAACTTCACTACTGACACTCTAAACGTTCTAGCCAGCAAAACTGTAAGGCATAGAAAATATTTAATTGTCCCTTTACCTTTTGATCCTGGAACAGTTATTGCACATCTTTTCAACATTCTCTATAACAACCAAGACCAGTTCGACGAATCCGAAACTTTTTGTATTGAAAACAACGTAGAACTAGCGATTCTTGAAACACTATCCTTTATACTTGCAGACAAAGACGTAAAACTTAAAATTTGTCAAAATATTGTGACAACCCCTTCTCAAGACGAGATTCCCGTTATACTGCAGCAGTACCACTGCGGCAAAAATAACCTTCATCGTGGAATTAACGAGACCATCCGACGCATAAAAGAAAAGTATAATTGGACTGGACTAATCAAAAGTGTAGAGCAATTTATTAAGTCTTGCGAAACTTGCCAAAAGGTAAAGTTCTGTAGAAAAAACTTAAGTGCTCCTTTTGTCATAACTGAAACACCAAAAACGCCCTTCGAACGTATCAACATTGATATTTTCGAATATCCAACTAGAAACTACGCACTGACTATTAGGGACGAACTCACCAAATTTACTCAGGCCTATCCAATTGGTGACAAAACAGCTAAAACTGTAGTAAACACCCTCCTAATATTCTTCCAACATTACGCATCCATTGTGATTATGGACGTGAATTTGATAACACTCTCATAAGGGACCTGTGCGAACTATATGACATAAACCTATCCTTTTCAAGTGTCCACCATCCCGAATCAAATGGTTCTATCGAAAGGTTTCACGCGACTTTAGCGGAAATGATAAGGGCAAATACATCTGAACATCCGGACGAACATCCATTCAACGTCCTCCCTTACGCAGTTATCTGTTACAACAACACTAAAAACAAGACTACTGGTTTCACGCCCTACGAACTCATCTTTGGGCACACTCCTAGTAGACCCCCGAAACAATATACGATCAGGAAAAACTCATTTCCAAATATGTTAGGGACCTTAACAACAGAATGAACTACTATTATAGACTTGCCCGCGCTAAAACCGACCAACAAAAACAAAAATCTAAAGTTAGATTTGACAAACATGTTTCGACTAACCAACCAGAATACAAAGTAGGCGACAAAGTTTACGTGAAAGAATCTCAGATTAAAAGCAAATCTGAAAACAAATTCAATGGACCTTTTGAAATCACCGCGATAAGAAAAAACTCTGCCACCGTTATAAACTTACAGACTAACCAAATCAGTAAAATTAACTTTGACAGACTAAAACCATATTTTGAATGAATCCCTTCTTTTCAGATTCTCTGGACTGTTTTCAGTCGTGAACCTCCAACAATACTCTCTTACACCCGTTAACAATACAATAGGAGTTTTCTTCCATGAAGAAGGCACACTTAAAATTTCAAACGACAAATGGTCACTTCTTGTCTTCAAAGACCTCAGCCCTTTCAGAGGTGCTATTTCAAATAACGACGCCATACTAAACCGAATTTTAGAGACAATCAACGAAAACACAACTAATACGAAATCATTTAAACCAAAAATACAAACACATGTTAGCCTCTTGAAACAAATTTCTAAATCCGTTAACTCTAAATATACAGACATCTTCGCTGACACTCAAACTTACCCTACTAACAGAAGAAAACGTGGACTTATTAACGGACTGGGATCAGTTTGGAAAGCTATTTCAGGAAACTTAGACGCAACAGATGGTGAATACATAAATGACTGTATAACTAAAATTACTAAAGACCAACACCAAATTCAGGACTTAGTGAAAAAACAAATATCTGTAACAACCTCAGTCATTACTAGCCTCAACAAAACTTTACAAAAATTTCAATCCGAGGAGAAATTATTCTCGAATAACATTGAAAAAATAAGGCAGTCAATTTTATACATTTCAAATGATCTTGATTTTCATGAATTTCAAATCAATATCTTGGATCTGTGTGAAAGCCTAATGGAGAGTTACATATTTATCGAAAACACTCTCGATGATGTTTTAACTGCAGTCTCTTTCGCCCGCTTAAAAATTTTACATAGTTCGATCATAACCCCAGTAGATTTGGTCGATTCCCTTCAAAAGATTTCTCAATCACTACATGAAAATAATTTACCACTTCCTATTTACAGTTCAAATGTTGCTCAGTACATTGATTTGATAGAATTGGAAGCTTTTCAAATCAACACCAAAATCATTTTTGTACTCAAAATTCCTTTAGTTGATCCTGAGATTTACACCCTTTACCACCTTTATCCGATCCCAATTTTGGATGATCGAACAGGGTTTCATCATATACTTTCAATAAAGACAAAATTTATCGCGAGAGATGACGATTCGTTATTATACACATCCTTCGAAGACCTGGGTGACTGCAAGCCTTTAACTAAACATCATAAGATTTGTTCCAAAGCTATATCACATCCAATAGACAAAGATGCCATCTGCGAAGGTCAGCTTCTCAGACAGCCAGCCACACTTCCAGCAACCTGCAAAAGTTTGATATTATATGCAGCAGACTATAATATCCAAGAGATTGACGTAAACTTTTGGTTGATTTCGATTTCAAAACCACTGGCCATCACCATCAAATGCAAAGGGCAAGATGTCGTGACACAAACCATATCGACAAATTCAGTGTTGCAAATCCAACCCGACTGCAATGCCTTTATCGACAACACAAGGGTCCATGCTACAAGAACTTCTAAAAATGTCCAAAACATCACATACAGAAACCACCCAGTGGACATTCCTTTCAACTGCTGCAACGGCATGCCAGCCGCCAATGAGATGCCAAACCTGACACCCCTACAGCTACAAGAATTAGATGTACAAGACCTAGAAGTTGCCAACCATAAGCTCTCCCAATATTCTAAGGAACTGGAAAAGCTGATGGAACAACCACCCTTAGAAAAGCATACGTCCTGGGTCACAATCACAACGACCACCTTAGTAGTAATTGTGATTATCCTGCTCATAATGAAGTCAATCCAGAAGAGGTTCAAGGATACCACTACACCAAGCTCCGCTGTCCAGCACACGCCACCGACAGCACCACCAAACCCTAAGCCCAAAGGAAAGCTACACAGCCTCCTGAATCCAACCGACGATACAGAACTCCAGAACTTGACGTAAAAGTTGATGCTGTACCATCAACTTTTTTATATGGATGGGAGTTGTTATATAAGTTTATACTATGAACTTAGTACGAACTTATATCGCAACGATAGTTCAACACTCCCAGCTGACTCAGCGACACGTGTGGTGTCATATTACGGCGCCGCCAACATCCGTGGGAATCGCAGCGTCGACTTTGCTTATTCGGCATATTATATGTTATAAATTGTAAAACTGCTCTAATGTTGTATTCATTATTACTCAGTTACTCTGTCACTTTATATTGTTATTTTCATTTACATTTTTAAAGTTATAATTTTTGTATTGTTATTAATAAAATCTTTTTTAAAAAGTTAATATTGAGAAGTGTATATATATATATATATATATATATATATATATATAAATGTTTTATTTATAAAAATATGTATTTAATTTTCTAATTTGGCCCTCAAAATTAACATTTAGGGTTTTATTTTACTAATAAACTTTCAGGGAAGCCTGTTATAATCTACTGTTTGAATGTTAGGCTGTACATTGGAATTTAAAGGGGAAATGGGTCAAGTTTTAAACAATAAATTATTAAATCTTTTAGACAAATTATTTAAAAATATAAATACAATTCATATATTTTTCAAAATATTAGATAGTGTAGTTTCTAAAGTGGGAATTAAGTGGATAAGTAATTTCGAAAAGATTGTTGAGGAGGTCTTGAATTATTTTGTCTATTCATTGGGTTTTCTCTCCTCCAAATTCCTGGTACAGGAAAGAATTTGGATGAGAGAAAACCCAATGAATAGACAAAATAATTAAGTGGATGTTTAATATTTTTGTTAATATCTTTTAAATAAATGATTTAAAAATATTAGATATTTGTAATTCACATAAATGAGCTTTTTTGATGTATTACATGATGCGTTTGAAAATTTAATTTTTATTTTCCATTTAATTCTATAATTTGTCCTCAAAATTAATATTTTTGTTTTCTACTAATTTTTCTTATAAATTTCAAATGAGCACTAGTACCCCTAATTTTTCTCAAAAGGTAGTATAGTTTCGGAAATAAAGCGGGAAATAAGTATTTTTGATATATTTTTTGTTAATATCTTGTAAACAATTAATTTGAAGAATATGAAAAATATTTATTTGTATTCCTCATAATGAGCCCGTTCCTTTAATGTATTGCATGATGCGTAAAAAAATAGTTGTGTCCGTTTAATTCTATAATTTGGCCCCCAAAATTAATATTAGGGATTTCTTCTTATTTTTTCCTGTAAACAAAAAAATTTAGGTCTTATAATTTGAGGAATAAAAGGAGAAAGGGTATTCTTTAAATATTTTGGATAATATATTTTAAAATATTAATTTAAAAAATATATAAAAAAAATATGTTAGTATTCGTCATGATGAGCCCTTTGATTTAATATATTAGATGATGCGTTCGAAATAATTTTAATTTTATGTTTTCCATTTAGATAATGCTGTAATTTGCCCCCTAAAATTAATTTTAGGAGTTTTTCCTTATTTTCCAGTAAAGTTCAGGTGAAGTCCTATATCCCTAATTTTTTTTCAAATTAGGGAATTAGGGGGAATGGATAATTTTTTTTATATTTTTGTTAATATCTTTGAAATAATTTATTTTAAAAATATGAAAAAAAATTATTTGTTTTCGTCATAATGAGCCCTTTCATTTGATATATTACATGATGTGTTAGAAACAATTTTAATTTTATATTTTCCATTTAATTCTGTAATTTGCCCCCCAAAATAATAGTAGAGGTTTCTCCTTATTTCTCCGGTAAAATTCAGATGAGGCCCTATATCTCCATTTTTTTTTTCAAAATTTTGCTTCTTATAGTTTCGGAAATAAAGGGGAGGACGGTCGATTTTTCCCCCCAACAGTACCCCTGAAATCAAAATTTCTTCATTTACGATATGTACTCCTGATCGGGTCACCAAACTATAGACTGGTACTAAATTTCAACCTTTTCTGTCCAGTAGTTTAGGAGAAAATTGCTGTTATGTGAAAGAGGGAGAAATCCGGAGTGATATTGTATATACGGAACCCTAAAAACGAGAAGTTTTTCGTCATTTTCCTGACAAAAATTGTCCCCTATTTGCTCATTAAATCGTTTAATATATTAAACCTGGCTGATCCCTTCCACAAATATATATATAACGAAAAATCAAAAATTAATATTTATTGGATAAATTATAAATAGCCGTCCATGGTCTTCCCACACATATGTCTGCTCACAATGAAAAAATAACACGAAAAACCAAAAATCAATTCGTATAAAACAAAAAATATGTTCTGTTCAAAATAAAGAATACCCAATAAAGTGGGTTAAAAAAGAAATTAGGCATTTGTTTGGTAACTTGGTGTTGGTAGTATATCTTAGAGCATCTAAATAGTAAATAGACTATCCTCTCGGTCAAAATTCTGAACCCGGTGGTGTCGAATCTGACATCTGATATTTGACGTAAGGAAAATGTCTGACAGTAGTGAAAATAAAAGTTAATAGTTTGGCGAATTATTAGGTTAAGGGCCATTTCATGTAATCTTCTAACGTTAAATACAAAAATGGTAAATTTACTTACCTAGTTCACACCATAAAATATACTATTACTGTAAAAAAACCTTTTAAATTCGGAGTGTTACTAATCAACTTCACACCACCAGTAAACTCAGTTTTATTTAATTTTCCATAGAAACCTTCAGTGAAAAGTTATTGATCATTTCTTTGCGTCCAAATTCTAGTACCATAAGTAAACAATGAGTTATACATTTGACTATTTAAATATAATTTCCATATTATTTATTTTCGCCATTTATCAGATTTTCAGAACTGCCCTAATAAGATATTTCCATACTGGGAAGGCAAGTTTAACAACTGGAAAATCTCAGTTAGCTGTTTTAAGGAAGAAAACTGGATACACCTTTGCAAATTGTAAAAAAGCGTTGGAGCTACATAATAACGACTTGGCTCAAGCAGAATTATGGTTGAAACAGCAAGCACAGGCTTTGGGGTGGTCAAAAGCTACAAAACTTGAAGGTAGGCAAACTACTCAAGGTCTGATTGGAGTTGCCGTAAAACATCAAGATGGGGTACTTGTTGAAATAAACTGTGAGACCGATTTTGTTGCCAGAAACCAGGAATTTCAAAAAATTGTTGAGGAGGCTGCAAATACCTGTTTAAACTTCACCAAGAATCAGCAGAAATCTTCAAGTGAAGTAACTAAGGTATGTTTATAACGAAACATTGAACAAACTTCATTCTTCTTTGTTAGAAAACTCATTTTGTTTCCTACAAATAATATTGTTTCCAAAATAATATCAAATGAAACCTTACTAAAATATGTATGCAGTAATTCTGCTAACTAATCTTAAATATTTTAGGTAGCAAGGCTACCAGATAAATTATTTATATGAAGGTACAGATTAGAACTCAACGTGACTCATGACTAGCAAAAATCATTTATTTTCTGTCCTCATATAATTTCTTACACCTTAATCATATTAATTGATTAGGTTGTGAACAATAGTCGTGGCATCTCTAGTTGATATTTTTATGAGTTCTTGAGAATAAATAAGTGTTTATGGACCAGCCATTTACAGTAAAATATAATTAAAGGTATTTTCAAGTATAAATATTGGGGAAGTATTGCAATGAGGTTTTTATTTTTGAGCTGAACACATTCAATGAATCATTAAAAAAGTCAATATCAGTTTCCCTTCAGAGTTTAATCACAGTAGCTAAAAAATGTTTTAATGAAAATGATACACCACATTTGTTATATGGAAAGGGACATCAAATAGATTGTACACTCCCAGAGTTCGTTGTGGGTCATTTATATTTATCATAGTCAATAGTAGGACAATCTATTAGGCCAATTATTATTTTATAAAATATATCATATCAATATAATATATCATCTTCTATCCTGTAGAAATAACAAATTAATTGACTTTAGGGTCTCTTCATATACAATTGCATTTGGAATGCTCATCTTGAAGTCAATACACTTTCTTACCCTTTCAATCTGATCTATAAAATATCTGACAAGCATATTCTAGAATTGATCTTATATGGAAGTGTGTAAAGTTCTTTTAATAAATCCCATTATTTGTGATGCCCTTTTGGTTATAAGGTTCACATGAAAGTTAAAATTCAAATGACTATCAAAATATATATGTAGGTTTTTGACAACATCTTTATTTTCAAATACAGCATTTGTATGATAAATTCATGCAACAACATAATTGCTAGGAATATATTTAAATCATCAGCAAATAAAATGTACTTAGAGAAGACTAAAAATTCTTTGAAAAAAAAAACAGCACAATACCAAAACTTTTTTAAGGTTAGAGAATTATTAACCTGCCCAAAAGCTTTACATAAATCTGTTTAAACAGAATCAATTTGGCATCCATCATCAACAGCACTCCTCCAAAACTGCTCATAAACAAGCAAGTTGCTTACATTATATTTACCATTGACAAAACTGTTAGTTTTAATGTCAAATAGATTCATTTTTCACTCTATAATCATTTCAAAAAGCTTTGATATCAAAGAGATTTAGCTTTTTGCTCTATCATTAGTAGTCATCCTTGTCACCAGTTTTGTGTATAGGTTTCACAAATGAATTTTTTCAAATATTACCAGTTTCAGTTGACTTAGGAATGAGTATACCAAAAATATGAACTAATATAAATGTGCATTCATTCAAAAAAACTACAGGTAAATCATCAGGTCCAGTGGACAAATGATTTTATAAGCTCCAAATAGCATTATAAACATTGATCACAGAAATATCACAAGTAACTACAGACACTGATGATTAAATTCATACATATCACTATTTTTATCACAAAAAACAGATAAAAAAAGTCGCTAAATTAATTTACATTTTTAAAAAGACACAAACAATCACATCACAAATCCGAAAAAAAAATTGTATCATTTGCATTGTTAGTATGTTTAAATTTTTTTGGGAACCACTTTCATCTCAAGAATACATTATTTTATCATGAATTTATAGTGACTATTTTTTTAAATCTTAATTGTAGATTTGTTTGGATACCGAACAATTAAAAAACTTAAAGGGTGATGATGGAAAACTTTTGGCTGATAAAGTAGCACTCATGATTGGAACTGTAGGAGAAAATGCTACTCTTAAAAGGGCTCTGTGTTTAAAAGCTGGAGACAATGTTCAATTAACAGGTAAACTTTAATATATGATTTTTCTAATGCTAATATTGTTTATTTTATTTTTTTAGAGTTAATATATAGCCTAGGCTGATCCCACTTTTACGTTTTACATTCCATATATGTTCACATGTTGCTCCTTTGAAATATCTTTATGACTTTTACACATATTATGGTATCTTTGGGGCCACTCTTGCCTAACCATACATGATACAATAATTTGTTGATTTCTTTTATTTGTTCAGTTTCAAATTGTTTCTCTAGTGTTATGTATCTAATTTGACCTCTCCCAAGGCCTTATGGTTTTGCTTAACAGTTCCTTCATTAGAATGGATCATTTTGCCTGCAAGTGTTAACTTAAATAGAAAAGATATTGAGCTGTCTTCCAAAATCTTTATGATGTGTTTTTTTGTGGATATAGTGTGTTTATCCTCATTTTGAAGATTAATCTCTAGGCTACTGTCAGCTCCTCTGTGAACTCATACATCTTTAACTTTTTAGGTTGTTTTCTGTTTTGTCATTATGTAGTATTAAATAGAGTCCATTAAGAATTCTCAATTCATAGGTTTCACATATTAGGATAATTTTTATACCATTCTTATTGGCCCAGTCAGTCATGAAAATTTAGACACATGTCATTATAAATGTACAATTAGTAATAATGAAATAAAACCTACCAGTGGAGATAAACATCCACTAGTTCACATACATCATCACCAAGTCATATTTAGCTCAGGGGCCCGATTCTCGAACCATTCGACAGCTCTACTATACGATTTTCGTCGTAAGTCGCATGAAAAGTTGAGGTAAATGAATATATTAAACTTCATTTATGTCAGATTTCATACAACATAAGTTCGGATCTTAGACTATAATTGCTATGTCTCGTCCAATTATAACTATAGCTCGTCCAATTAAGTAGTCATGTACTGATTGTACGGGCTCCACCATACCAACGCAGCTCCCAAGATTGATTTCTAGCTGCCCATGAACAATTTGTTCCGTGCGATCGGGCATTCTGGTTTAGGATTTGGCTACAATTTTTACGGAAGTCGCTGAGCTATTGACGGGCCATGTCATTACAAATTGCTCATTTAGGAATCGAAAAATATCATATTTCGGGTCGAACATGGATCCATGCTGGCTGATTAAGTCCATTCCCAGTATAAAGTTGTCCTCAATCTCCGCTACTAGGACCCTATGCCGGATTCTGTTGTCCCCTACCTGTAGCACGACATCTGCCTTACCCTGTATTGTCATGAACTCGCCGGTGACTGTCCTTAGCTGGATGCTGTTGTTAATTGGCCGGATTTCCAATGACCTCAAAACTCTGGACCTGGCAATGGACACAGCGGAGCCGGTGTCAAAGGTGTTGGTGATTGCGCTGCCATTGATGGAACCTCTGATGACTAGGCTGCTGCTATCTCGGTAAAATCCCCGAATGGATACCGTCCTGGGGGCTGGTGGAGAGTTAGTCAGCATTAGTCTGCAGTCACGTTGAAAGTGTCCTGCCCGTCCACAAAGG